>CM034153.1:18054517-18409517 GCA_019776745.2 Taxus chinensis
GACGCAGTCCTTCAACAGGGAGTGGATCAGGATATTCTGTTGTATACAGAGATCTCCATTGCCAGTTCAAACAGCATTTTACCATTGGATCCTGTATTGTGTGAAACTGTGCTCCAAGAATGTCAGGGTCAAAAAACCTGCATTCTGTTTCAGACATTTGAAATTCTGTTACTGAAATTATTCCCTCTGGAAACTAACAAATCTTGGGCTTCCCTGGACATCCTGTTGTCGTTGGGGATGAGAGAATTTATTTGTGCTTGTGAATGCCTATGGTCCCAGATGGCACCATGTGGTTCATGTATGATTTGTGTGACATTCACAGTCTTAGGAACATTTAACTCTCTACTGGCAAAGTCTGCCAGTGCATTCTCTTTCCCTGCAATGTGTTCTACTGTGAATTCGAAATTGTCGAACCACAGCCCCCATCTCTGTAATCTGTTCCATGCTGTTTTGTTTGCAGGGTCTCCGCCATTGAGTCTTTCCTTGAAATTCTTTAAATCTGTTCTAAGAATAAAAGACTCATTTTGTACAAAGAATAGGAAAGCCTTTATGGCTTTCTTGGCGGCCAAAATTTCCTTATGGGAAGAGTGATAATTCAACTCTGATCCTTGAAAGGCTCCAGATGCATATCTGCAGACCTTTTCCTTCCCATTTTCTTGTTTCTCTTTCAGTACTGCACCCCAGTACTGATCACTTGCGTCACACTCGATTATCTTCATTCCAGGTCCTGGAAGAGACATTGGAGGAAGATTTGTGACCTGTTTCTTTATTCTTTTGACAGCTTCTGTCATCTCAGAATTCCAGACAGGTGCATTCTTCTTGAGTCTTTTGTTAAGTAAGACCCTGTCTGCTGCAATATTCTGGTAGAATCCGGCGATGTAATTAACACATCCCAGAAACCTTTGAAGCTGCTGCTTATCATGAAGTTCATCAGGAAATGCCTGTATCTTGCTGACTACATGCTGTTGCATTTCAATATTTCCTGAACTTATTCTGATACCAAGAAAATCTATGTCTTCTTTGAAAACTTCTATTTTGGTAAGGTGAGAGACATAGACCATTATCAAAAACTACCTTATAAGAACTTGCTCTAGATGACTTAAGTGTTCTTTAGGAGATTTTGAATATATCAAAATGTCATCTATATATACAATGAGAAAGTCTGAAAGCTCACCAAATATACGATCCATGATTTTTTGAAAGATCGACGGTGCTGTCTTGAGACCAAATGGTAAGACTTTCCATTCATATTGTCCTCCTGGGACAATGAAGGCAGTTTTGTACATGTCTTCTTGCTTCAGGAATATTTGCCAAAACCCGCTTTTTAAGTCGAATTTACTGTATACCTTCGAACCTTTTATCCGACTCAGCAGATCATCTTTAGCCGGGATCGGGTGCTGTACTGAAGCAATAAACTTATTTAGAGGTTTGTAATCAACTACTAACCTCTTCTTGTTTCTGATTTGTTCACTGCGCTTGTTGACATAGAATGCTGCACAGGACCATGATGAATTGGATTCTTGAATGAATCCTCCTTTCAGCAACTTTTGTATTTCTTCCTGGCATTCTTTGCGTTCGGCTGGAGGCATGCCCCTGTGATGGGCTTTGAACTTAGGAACAATTTCCTTGCCTTCAGAATCTTTTACAAGCTGCAGGTCAAGAGAACAGAAATGCTTTTTCCTATGTATATATGCATGTGGATTATCACTGCATACATTTTTCTTGATTTTAGTTACAATCTCTTCTATGCTGACTTGACAGTTGGCTATGGATTTGTGTATCCAGAGATTGTTTACTTTTTTGCATTTCTCAGGGACTGGTACTATAGACTGAAAACTATATCTCCTTTTTATCTTTTTTGGAGGTTCAAACAATATTATATGATCAGGGGTTATGCTGAAAGTATGACTGGCTTTTAGAAAGTCGACCCCTAGGAGACAATCATAGTTTTCCATATTATGCTGAAAGAAATCTATTTCTACAGAAGTTCCTTCAACATCAATTTTTACTTTTGCCATGAATTTACAGACTACTTCTTTCCTATCAAATCTTATCTTTGTGTGGGTTGAAACCCAGCAGTCTGATGGTATGGCGAATTCTCTGAGCAGACTGATTTCTGCTCCAGTGTCAATCATTGCATCAAGCAGATAAGGTTTTATATGAGGGATGCATATGGCTATAGCTATAAATGGATTTTGCATACAGCTTATAGTACATACCTCTTTACTTTCTTTTTCTGATGCAATGTGCTGATATGATCCTTCAAGGTCTTCATCTGGATCATTTCTTTCTTTTTCTTCTTCTTCCAGTAATCTGGAATATTCTTCACTGGCCTTGGCTATTACTTTTTCCAGGAATTCTATCCTGGTTTTTCTCCATTCTGTATAGACTTGTCTGGATGCTGAATGTCCAGAAGTCTGTCCTTGTTCTTCGGTTCTTACTTGGAAGTTTCCTCTGCCACGACCTCTCCAAGCTCCTGACCTTCCTCTGGTCGGGATTTGCCTTTGTCTTATTCGTTTGCTGAAATGGAGGTCGGATGGGAACTGATTCAAATTCTTCATTGGCTGAGAGTCTTCATATTCTTGAAGTTTGGCTTGTTCATGCTCCTTTGTCCTGATGTATTTGTCTGTTAATTCTCTAAGCTCTTTGCTTAGAGCCATCTTTCTTGCAGTGTCCCATGGGGGACAACTGTCATGCACAGACTGGAGGCATTCTAACTGCTTTCTTAAGAACTCTGCACTTGGAGGTATCATGGGGTGTGCAAAGTTAGTATTCATATTTACACAGAAATTTTCAAAAGAGGGAACAGAACTGTACCCACTATCTGTGCTGTCATCTTCACTTTCTGATACTTGTTGTATCAGATTGCAGTTTTCTTCATCTAGAGATGCATATGAAATGTCTGACGAGAAGCTGTCAGAATCTGATAAAAATGCATACTCTTCTTCTGTAATTCCTTTGATGGATAAGGCATTGATCTTTGCCTTACCTTTGTCTGTGTCTTTCCTGGGACATTTGTTTGCATAATGCGGTCCCTTGCAGATGTAGCAGGTTGGTTTAAACCTTTGATGCTTACCAACATGCTTGAGCTTTCTGAACTTATATTTCTTTTTTGGCTTTCTGAATGGAAGATCTTTGTATTTTGATTTGAACTGTCGTGTCTTTTTCTTGTATCTGCGCCGATCCTCCCCCTTTGAAAAAGCGCAATCCTTACAAGAGGATTTGCGTCGAGACTGAATCTCGAGATCTTGACAGCCGAAGGGCTCAAGAGCATACTGCTCACAGAAAGCATTGCTGAGAGATTTTTGGTGTTTGAGCGCTTGTTTGCGCTCCCACTTGTCCTTGCATAGCTTGGCATTTGTCTGATCTATGATCTGGTTCAATGCTCCAAAGCTAAGTTCTGCAGTGCGCATGCCGTGCATCGCCTTCTTGTACTGAGTAGCAAAATAAGGCGGAAAGGATTCAATATATCGGAGACGCATGGTCTCGTCATTTATATTGCCAGAACTGTAATAAAGCTTCTGCATGAAGCACTGGTATTCTTTGATGCGAGTCATGTCGCATAATCTGGCACGCAGAAACATGGCGGTGTTCATCATTTTGTCATCGTCAATGTTGCCGATGAACTCTTTGATTATTGCTGCAGTGAGTCCTGAATATCCTGCTTGCAATATTAGTTCTTTATTGGGAAGCAAGTCCCACCATTCTTTCAGAATACCAATAAAACCATTGGCAATGGTTGCTGCAATATTACGCGGAGATCTACCATATGTTTCATACTGGGTGTTACCCCAGCCAATCATAGAATGTATAATCTCTTTTATCTCCGGAATAGATTTACATTCCAACTTATAAAAGTTGGGTTGAAGTGTTTGTACCTTTGGAGGTGGCATGACTGGCAGCTTGATGTGTGACTCCAGATGTTTCTCCCATTTGCTCGTCGAACAGCTGGCTGTTCGTACTGCTGCTCTTCATGTTCTGGTTCAGGCTGTTGATGCCGAGGTCCCTGTAGATACTGAGGTCCCTGTATACTCAACATGTTAACATTCTTATCTTTAAAAAACAGGGGCTTATATTCTTCTAGCACCTCTTTGTATGACTTTTTTGTGGATGGGCTAGCTAACTGTGTAACATCTGACCAAGATACAACTTTAGACCAATCTCCTTCTAGAGGAGCAGATACCTTTCTATTTACTTCTTGTAATTTTGGCAAATTTTTGGGAGTTCATTTGTAAGACATTTTTGGATCTCATCAATTCTTTGATGAGTCTTCTCATTATCTTCTTGTAAAGCAGACAAATTTTGTTCAAGTAGTTTTTCAGTCTGAGCTTGTCTATTGATAAAAGCACTCTTTAATCCAGTAGTGTGGTCAACTAAAGGTTGGACAAGATCATTGACCTTTTGTGAGAGTACCTCTGGTAACTCTGTAGACACAATTCTATTTGTTTCTTGCACTTGTGTCTCTATTCTGCTTACTGTCTTCTGTAAACTGTCTACTTTATCATTCAAAATTTTTAATGCTGCTGCACTGTCCAAATAGGGATCACCCCTCTCTTTCGCCGAGGTTTGAATGCTAGTATTTTATGCTGTCTTATGGATTTACGCTTTGATAATTTTAAAGATAGTTTGTTAGCTGCAGTCCAAACTGGCCTTCACAATGGGCCTGTGTCTTTTGAAGTTTATCCCAATTACCCAGTGTCTTTAACAAAAGACGACCTTCTACAAGATGTCTTGAAATTACATCTAGCCACTACAGGCTTGAATATGCGCACAGGATCTTGTCCTCTTGCCGTCCATTATAAGATCATTTACCGTCTAGTCAACACCATGAACCCAGCTGTCAAACACGGCACGTCCAAGGGCAGTAGCGTGGTGACACATGTAAATCTTGAAACTCAGAAGATTGAACCTGAGTTAATATCCTGGTCTGACATAAAAGTCCCAAGAGAATGGACCCTTACAAAAAAGTTTGCACAGACATCTCAGCCAAAGCTTGAAAATGCCACTGCGGTAACAGAAGGCAGAAGTAATGTAACACTCAGCTTCAGAAGAAACTCAGATGTTGGTAAGACATCTGATAGTGACAGATCAAAAAGAGTTTTGAATAGAAGCAATTCAGTAGCTTCTACATCTTCTTACTTTACAGTCGGTGAATCATCTAAGCCTCCAGAAGCTAGTAAAGAAGATGAAAAGATGTTTTTATGTAGCCATAGATCATTAACCCATGATCCTTCTACTGACTTTTTATGGTGTTCAGATTGCGAGAAGCTAGTCAGTCAGAAGTACGCCCCAGTCAACGGGCCTACAATTAACATGGCTTCAACAAGTACGAGGACTCCATTTCCTCCTACAGATCAGCATGAGCTGATTTCTCCTGATGAAACCCAGAAAGCTGTATTCTGGTATCAAAGAGCAGTCAACAGAGAAATAGAGCCATCTGAAAGCTCTAAAATGCTCAACTGGACCAATAAGGCACTACTATCTGTGAATGAAGAGGTATGTTCTCAGTCTGAAAAGCTTTCAAGTTTGGAAAGAACACTTAAAGCTATAGAATTGAGAAAGAAAGGAGACACTGCTGGTGCTTTAAAGTTGTTAAATACTAGATTTGATAAAATTGAAGAATCTGTTAAAAGTATAGAAAGCACAGCACAAAGCCTTGTCACAAGCCTACCAGAAGTAGTAACACAAAGAGTCACAGATATCATCCAACCACTGGTTGATCATACAATTGGTCTTAAGAGTACTATTGTTGCCAGATCAACACAAACAAATGAGATACTAGAGACTGGTCTGTCTCAAATTCAGGATGAGAATAACAGGATAGATGATATCCAAAAGTGTTTAACTCAAGAACTTCCTAAGATCTTTCCAAAGATCAGTGAGATAACTACTAGGTTAACCCCTAGGAAAGAAGGTGATTGGTCCCAAGCTGTCTCATGGACAGAAGTCCAGAATTTAGCCAATCCCACTCCAAAGAAATCATACAAGGAAGTTTTAGAGGAATATAAACCTCTGTTCTTCAAAGACAAAGAGGTAAATATGCTAAGCATTGAAGGTACTGAATCTCATATTGAGAATCCAGAATTCACACCACCAGTGTTCGATGAACACATGGGTGAAAGCAGTACTCCGGGATTCCAGTCTACCACTAAGGTCCAAACCCTTCAGCCAAATTTCTACAGGATAGAATGTAAGTCTGTGGCTGAAATAAAAGAATTAATCCATGCAATGATAGGATGGGGCAACACCCAAAAGGAAACCTATGGCAGAACACCTCAAAATATTGCTGCCACTATAGTAAATGGATTTGTAGGCATTCTTAAAGAATGGTGGGATGTACTTCCCAACAAAGCAGAAATCCTAGATACAGGTTTCACTGGCCTCACAGCAGCTCTTATCAGAGAATTCATCGGCAATATTGACGATGACAAAATGATGAACACAGCCATGTTCCTCAGAGCTCGCTTATGTGATATGACTCGTATAAAAGAATATCAATGCTTCATGCAGAAGCTATATTACAGTTCAGGGAACATTAACGATGAGACCATGCGTCGCCGTTATATAGAGTCATTTCCGCCTTTCTTTGCTACTCAATATAGAAAGGCCATGCATGGAATGAAAACTGCAGAGTTAAGCTTCGGGCACATCAACCAGATCATAGACCAGTGCAATGCAAAGATGTGCAAAGAAAAATGGGAACGCAAGCAAGCGTTCAAACATCAAAAGGCTCTCAGTAATACTTTCTGCAATCAGTATGCTCTAGAACCCTTCGGATGCCATGAGCAAGAAGTCCAATCTTCCAGAAAGAAATCTTCTTGTAAAGATTGTTTTTTTTCAAAAGGGGGTGAGTGGCGGCAGAAAAAGAAAAAGAAGAAATACAGAGAGCAGTTCAAAAAAGGAAAGTATAAAGAGCAGTTCCAGAAAGGCAAGCCCAGAACGAAATATAAATTTCGTAAGTATAAACATTTGGGTAAATCAAATAGGTTTAAACCGACCTGTTATATTTGTAAGGATGCTCATTATGCTAATCAGTGTCCACAGAGACATACAGAGAAAGGCAAGGCAAAGGTAAATGCCTTAAACAGCAAAGGCATAGAAGAAGATGAATATGCCTTTATTTCTGACACTGATAGTTTATCTTCTGATATATCCTATGTCTCCATTGAAGGAGAAAATTGTAATAACATTCAGCAAGCTTCATCAGAAGAAGATAGTACTGATAGTGGGTATAGTTCAATCCCTTCCTTTACTCATTTCAGTATAAATATGGTATCTAACTTTGTTCATCCTATGATACCACCAAGTGCAGACTTGCTCAGAAGGCAAGTTGAAAGTCTCCAGTCAGTCTACGACAGCTGTCCTCCTTGGGATACAACAAGGAAAATAACCCTGCAAAAAGAACTCAGAAATCTGCAGGATAAATATCTAAGGCAGAATGAATTGGAACAGAGCCAGGCACAAAGCAGAGCTGAGAATGAACCAGAAGAGCCCTTTGAAGCATTCCCAATAAGGCCTCCGTTCCAGCAGAGAGTTAGGCAAAGACAAATTCCCACCAGGGGAAGATTTGGAGCATGGCGTGGAAGAGGAAGAGGACCCAGTCCTCCTGTTTACTCTTCTTATGAGTATGGACAATCTTCAGATAGTCCAGCTTCAAAGCAGATGTACAAGACCTGGAGAAAATCCAGGATTGAACTTCTTGAGAAAGTGCTTGCTAAGGCAACTGAAGAATATAGCAAGCTAATAGCTGAAGAAGAAGATGAAAAAGAAGATTCCCAGGAGAATCTTGAAGAAGCATATCACCATTTGGCAACACAAGATGATCAGCCATCACAGCCAAAGGTATGTACACTAAGCTGCACCCAGAATCCTTTTATAGCAATCACCATATGCATTCCACATATAAAGCCCTATGTACTGGATGCTATGATTGATACGGGTGCTGAGATTAGCCTTATCAGACAATATGCTCTCCCTAGTGATTGTTGGGTTAACACCCATACTAAGATTAGATTTGATAAGAGAGAGGTAGTCTGTAAATCAATGGCTAAGGTTAAGTTAGATGTTGAGGGACATTCTATTGATATAGAATTCTATCAACATAACATGGAGAACTATGATTGTCTTCTTGGAGTTGATTTCCTACAGCAATGTAAAACATTCAGTATCTCCCAGGAGCAAATAAAGTTGTTTGAACCTCCAGTCTCCATTCCCAGAAGATACTCTTTTCAGAGTATAGTTCCTTTACCTCAAAAGGTAAAGACAGTAAACAACACCTGGATTCATAAATCTATTTCTAACCATGCTGTCAATATTGAAGAAATAGTATCCAGGATAAAAAAGAATGTCTGCAGCGAAGATCCACATGCCTTCATTAATAGAAAGAAGCATTACTGTTCTTTGGATCTACAGATGATCAAGGATGACAAAGGTAATGAAGTGCTACCAAAATTCAAAGCACATCATAAAGGCATGCCCCCTGCAGAGAGAAAGGAATGCCAGGGTGAAATACAAAAGTTGATTAAATCTGGACTCATTCAAGAATCCAATTCACCTTGGGCATGTTCAGCCTTTTATGTGAATAAGAGAAGCGAACAGATCAGAGGAAAGAAAAGGCTTGTAGTGGATTATAAGCCACTCAATAAATTTATAACTGCTGTACAACATCCCATTCCGGCCAAAGATGATATCTTGAGAAGAATCAAAGGATCTCATGTTTACAGCAAGTTTGATCTAAAAAGCGGATTTTGGCAAGTGTTTTTGCATAATGAAGATATGTATAAAACCGCTTTCATTGTACCAGGTGGTCAGTATGAGTGGAAGGTTCTTCCATTCGGTCTCAAGACAGCTCCTTCTATATTCCAGAAGATCATGGACAAAATCTTCGGTGAGTTGTCTGATTTCCTAATTGTTTACATTGATGACATTCTCATATTTTCTAAGTCACCTAAGGAGCATTTGACTCACTTAGAAAAGTTTTATGAGACTGTATATAAGAATGGGATCTGCTTGTCTCCCACTAAAATGGAAATCTTTAAAGAAGAAATAGACTTCCTTGGTATCAGAATCAGTTCAGGAACAATTTCTATGCAGCAGCATGTTATTACAAATATACAGAATTTTCCTGACCAGATCCTAGAAAAACAACAGTTACAAAGATTTCTAGGATGCATAAACTATGTTGCTGGTTTTTACCAGAACATAGCAGCTGATCGTGTACTGCTAAACAGTAGGCTCAAAAAGAATGCTCCTGGTTGGACTCAGGACATGACCAAAGCAGTACAGAGAATTAAAAAACAGGTACAAGAACTCCCAGCAATGTCTCTTCCAGGACCTGGCAAGAAGATCATCGAATGTGACGCCAGCGAGCAATTTTGGGGAGCTGTGCTTAAAGAAAAAGCCGAGAATGATAAGGAGAAGATATGTAGGTTTGCCTCAGGAGCTTTCATTGGTTCTGAGTTAAATTATCATTCTTCGCATAAGGAATTATTAGCTGCCAAAAAAGCCATAAAAGCTTTCCTGTTCTTCGTTCAGAATGAAGAATTTATTTTAAGATCTGACCTCAAAGATTTCAGAAAAAGGTTAGATGGCGGAGATCCAGCTAATAAGGTGGCCTTCAACAGACTCCAAAGATGGGGTCTTTGGTTTGATAATTTTGAGTTCCAGGTAGAGCACATATCAGGAAAACAAAATGCTCTTGCAGATTTTGTCAGCAGGGAACTCAATACTTCAAAGAATATCAGTGTTACACAGGTTATCCACGAATCCCATGGCACTATATGGGATCATCGACATGCTAAAGCACAAATTGATGCATTAGTCCTTTGTGACAACAGGATGTCACAAGAAGCTCAAACGCTTCTAGTTTCCAGAAATCTCATAACTACACAAGAGTTTGCAATGTCTGAACTTGAATGTAAACTTTATGATCCTGATATACCAGGACATGAGTTTCATACTTTGCAAGAACCCTTGATCAAATGCTGCCTACATTGGCAATGGCGATCTCTTTATGCAGTCGAGCAACCGGATTTCCTACCTGTCGAAGGTCTCAGACTCAGGCAGCTGATACCGAGAAAGGACACATTGTGGCGGTTCGAGTTTTCAAGGATGTGGCCTGAAGAACATCCTCTGCAATCAGATATATGGAACCGACCTCCTTCTCTGGGAGACAGGAAGTACATCTCTTCTCACTTCAAGTACTTTCTTTCAAAATTTCTCCCTACTAAATTATCTAACTCTCCTCTGTTAAATGTGCATCCGGATACAGCTAGAAATGTTATCATTCAATGTAAGATCCCATGGTATGTTAAGGCACATTATTATATTAAGATTAACCACAGGAATTTGGTTGAAAGACCAAATGCTACTCTTTGGAGGAGAATTCTTCTGCATCACACCATGGTCATGCGACCACCAGCCCCTGATCAGGATCTCAGAATACTTGATCACTATTTGTTCCCTACAAGGCACCATCTCCAACCTGACACGGATGGTACAGCGCGAATATCTCGCATATGGCTGGAGCAACATGAGAGGTTACTTCCTGGAGCACCAACAAGAAATGATTCCACATCATCTTCTGACGATGATGACCCTGACAGTCCAGGACCCTCTGTCCTCTTCGAATAATTTAGTGTGCTCCGCACTATCTGTCATGATGATAGGCATGTTATCATCTTTTCTTTTCAGGATTCCTTCTTATCCTGCTTTTAATAAAGTTATCCGACAGGCTTGTTGTCGGTAGTTATCTTTTGTGGTGCGTGGTGGACCCATAAGCATCTTTTGTATCTTTTTGTGGTCCCGCCGGGTTGTGTCTTGCTTTTGGTGAGTGGGCTGTACTCACTTTGGAATCTTACCGATTACCTCTGGCCCCGGTTTCCGGTCTTCCCGTATCCGGTGAAAAGCTTTGAGTTGCCTATTTAATAGCGCATCCTCATCTCATTCACTACGCTGGATTCGGGAGATACATCTGGAGTAGAGGAAAGGAAGGATTTCAGAATTCAGAGTCTATAAATAGCTCTTTATGTTTGTAAGTAATAATGCCTCAGTCTGTCCATGTACTTGCCAGAATTAATGGAAGTTTGAAGCTTTTGAATATAGATCACTTTGATGAGTTCGAGTACGTCTTTGATTCAGACGATGTATTTGATGTTGTGGTAATGGTGTTAGTAGATATATTTGGTGAAGATGCAGAGATAGATATCCTATTAATATTTGGTCAGAATTAAGAATGGTTGATACTGTTAGTGTTATTCTCATCATAGATGGTGAATATAAATTAATGATCATAGATGATTTTAGAACCTTTGAAGACTATTATGAGACTGATGTAGTATTTGATATAGTACTGAAGATTGTTCAAAGGATGTATTTCAATAATCAGGTTGTTATTTTGCATATGTATGGTTGGTAGTTAAGAGTGGCAGTGTGTGCAGAAGAAGTAAGAAGTGATTGTGTATTGTGATAGTAGTTGTTTTGTTTTGAGATGATATCAGAACTGAGCTAAGTTGTTTTGAAATGGTATCAGAGCAAGGAAAAATATTTTTAAATTCACCTGGGCACTTATAGTAACATGCAGATAATTATCATAACATAAATCAAGCTATTCCAACCCTAGGTGCCAAACCTTGAAGCTTCCTGGCAATGAAAAACACCTTCTGATGCACAAATCCTCCTTTCCTTGGTGCCAAAACTGTCTGGGCTGCAATCCTTAGCAAAAAGAATTAATTGCTTCCTTATTATAGCAGCCCATGCTTATATAACTCTCAGCATTCCATTTTTACTAATTGTCCTCCCTATTCCTGGCAATTTAATTAATAAACAATCATGTTTATTCACCCAAATTGGGCGCCCAATTATGCATGTTGTTGGCTGCCTTTAAATAAATTTATTTTATTTATTTTTGGCATGCATACATGATCTATTTTCAGCTCACCCTCTTGCATTGACTATTATCCCATTCTTGGCACTAAAATTAGGCAAAAAAACTATTAATAAATACCATTAAAAGCATTATTTAATGCCTAAATGGGTCGCACTTTTTAGCAAGGCTGATTTCTAAAAATAAGAAGTCAACTTTGATGGGATTTTCTACACTGCATTGCAGCTCTAAAAATCTCTTCTTTCACTTAGGTCGTTTGACTTCCATAATTGGAATTTTTACCCTACAAGGCAGTTAAGAAATTCCCGCCTACCTACCACTGCCAAAATTCTCATTATCAAATTAAAACATCTCGAAAAAAGTGCGACTTGCATTAAAATTAGCCTCCGTTGATAAAGTGCGACTTGCATGGGTGAATAAATCTCTTTGGTGGGAAAAGTTAGCCTGCTAGGCAGGCAGAAAATTCCCATCGGTGCTTTAAGTGATTTTTCTTTATTTTATAATGGGAATTTTTACCCTGCAAGGCAGATAAGAAATTCCCACCTGCCTATCGCCTCTAATTTTCCCATCGCAGCTTAAGTGACTTTGACTTCATGGGAAAAAGTACCTTGCAAGGCAGCTAAGAAATTCTCGCCTGCCTGCCTACCACTACAAAAATTCCATTGCAAATTAAACTCATTTATTCCAAAAAGTGCGACTTGCCTAAGAGAAGCTTTTTGTGCATGACTTCATCCTTTTTGGTCAAAAGTTTGCATTCTTAGGCTGATTCCTTTCTGTGCTGAGGCCGTAGATGATCTCCAGATGCTTCAGGCAATTAAATAGACTATATTGGACAATGAACAGACCTAGGGGAATTTCACAGAGAAACTGTAGAGAAAACCGGAGGAAAACGCAAAAGAAATAAATAAAAGCGAAAAACGTTGCCAGAAGTTGCAGACAATGCTCTGAATTCATTCCCGGTGAGAATCCTATTGGGATGTGTGAATACTAGCATGCAAAACTTCAACAGGGTTCAACCGGAGCACAATTTACTTCAAACAGGGCTTTATTTATTTAATAAATAATTAAATAAAAATTTCTCGCAGACAAAACTTAGCGGAGGGATAAAATGAGTTTTAGCGTCTGGGTATTTGTCGAAATTGGCTCATATGATTCACTGGGAATATCTTAACATAATATAGACATCTTCTGGCAATAAAAAAACAAGACTCATTATTTTAAAAAAGAACAAAAAAATTTCAAATGGGTAGTCCCAGATTTCAGGGTGAAATCTGGGGACACTAGGCCCATAGCCCATAGCAGCAGCACTGTGATTGTCCACCTGTGTGAGCAGCATCCTCCATGGTAGCAGTGCCGCTAAGCATAATATACATATAAAACATTAGAGTACAGACTTTTAGGTTATATCTTGTTTCTTTAATTTTTATTTTTATTTCTATTTTTATTTTTTACTTTTAAAAACTTTTATTTTACTTTTTTGCTTATATTACCTAGGGAAAGGGCCCTAGCCCGCAAAAAAAGTGCATGAAGTTGTCAAAGATAGCATCGCTCATCTTTTGGTAGTCTATAATAAACGTGTTATCACGAAAAAGGTGGGAGAATCTGGTAATGAGACATTGCCCATTTGGCCAACCTAATACATCAAAACACAAACAGGGTGTTTACATAATCAAGATACAAAAAATACTATATGATCTAAAAATTATGGCCGATTGCCATCACCCGTGCCCTCACCACTGCTTCGACCCAGGAAGACCACATCAAAATCTACGGACATAGCTTGGTCTGACTCGCTGGAAGTACCTTCGCACGGAAAATCCACAGTCGCCTCAAGAGGGGGTCCAGCAGCCAAGGCTTTCAGTGCCCCTAAGGATGGCATGTGCATGAAAATTGGCTTCAGCTCCCATCTTTTCCCCTGCCATCTCGAGCTCAATGTGATCCAGGTGCAACGAAACTGACCAGAGGCATTGCACAGCATATTGGCACCGCAGATTCCCTGCGCCACATCAAAGGTATTTCTCCTCCCGATTGTCTACTTAGGGTCCAGCATTAAACTGTGCAAATGGTTTTGGATTTCTTCCACCTCGCATCCATCTACTTCCAAAGCAATCGACCAAATCTGAGTGAGCCAACGATAAATCGCAAGATTCTGAATCTTCCCGTCTAGCCAAACTTCGAACGACGCCTCTGCATCAGCACTGCAAAAGGCAAGGCGGCGGGAGCTCTGAGCTGCTCTAGGACAGTCCTGGCCTTCATTGATAGCTTGCTTCCCTCGATTCCAACTGCTCGCCATTATTCTTCGACAGAGAAGTGAAGACCCAACCAGCGTGTCGAATGACCCCTGAGCCACAGAATTTAAAGGAAGGGAGGAAATGCTACACGAGTCGCTCGAAACTCATTTAATGAAATCCCCATTGTCACACCCTTCACACGAGCGAAGGATAACTCACATGGGAGAGGCTCAGAATACAATGCCACCCCTAATAATGAGTTAGATCATAGATTAAAGCCTTTTGTAAGGCATATGGAAAATTATTAGTCCATATCTTTTAAAAAATCCCCTCTTTGTTCAACAAGCCAACCCCCGTATTAGCTAAATAATCTGCCGAAGAATTCCCGGACCTAAAAATATGAGAAAAGCGGACCTCCTCGAACCTAGACAATCTTTGAAGGATTTCCAAAATAATCCGATTTCAAATCCATGCCTTAGAGGAGCGAGAGGAGAGTGCATCAATGATGATTTTAGAATCACCTTCGATCCAGATTCTCTTCCATTGAAAGGAACCAATTTCCATAAGCCCCTGAAGAAGAGCCATACCTTCAGCAAGATTGTTGGAAGTTCTGCCACAATCTAGAGTTAACATAATTATTGGCTGACCCTAAGAATCTCGAACTATGCAGCCACCACCAGCAGGCCCCGAGTTACCTTTTGAGCCCCATCAAAATTCAGCTTTAACCATCCCTTAGGCGGCAGTTGCCATTGATTTTCCGATTTCAATCCAATCTGAGCCCCATTAACAGAGAGTTTTTAAAACTTTTATTTAGTATAGTTAGTATTTAGTATTTAATGTTTAGTGGATATTAAATATTAACTATTCAATATTTAGTTGATATTAAATATTAAGTATTTACTATTTTAGTATGTAGGTTATATTATTTTTAAGTTATTATTTGGATATCAATGTTTAATTATGTAGTTAGTATTTAATGGTTAGTTGATATTAAATATTGCGTCTTTAATATTTAGAATCTATGTCAGTATTAATTGTATGTTAGTATATAATTTAATTTAATTATATGCAGTGATATGTATATGTAGAAAATTATATATATATATATATATATGAACGAATTTAAAAGCGATTTTATCTTCAAATTTTATTGGTTGCTGAATTTGTTCAAATTTAATGGTTGCCAAACACGAACTTGGTGACTTAGGTTACAACATAGTTGGATGAGTTCTGAGAATGTTCATAACTGATTACAGTTACAAAACTACCAACATTGATATGTATAAATACATCCATTATATTCAATAAAGAGTAGTTGTTGAAGAGTAATGTTGCAGCTGTGGTAGTGTATAATAGGCTAGTGCCCATGGGGATCTCTGCTTCTCAAAATGCTTGGTTTGCTGATTTTGTTGCAAGCTGTCACAACGTACGCTGAATGTTATCGAAAAAATTTGAATTTTTCCAAACTTTATTCTTGTCGACCATGAAATTGAACTTTATCCATTATTTTTGCATGGGAGGCCTTTGACATGATTTTGCATTATTTTATAAATATGTGTGTATATACATATACCGGCTGAAAGCAGCCAACTGAACGCTCTCTCCAATCTGTCCTTCTGACATATTTATGCATTTTTAAGGGAAAAAAATGCTAAAAAAATATTTGTTCGAACTTAAAGACATTTTTCTAAAATTTTATCCAAGGCAAACTTGAACCAAACTTTATCTGTGGCGAACATTTACTGAAACTCAAACCTTGTGATTTTAGATTGTAGGTATGAGTGGATGCATAGAAGAGGAGAGTATTGTGGAGAAGAGTTCAAATGAATGGGCCTCCAAACTCCAAGTATGTGATATGGTTGCACCGTTGCACTTATGACGAGGAGCGCATATGATAGATTCCTTGACAATAAATCATCAGAGCAGAAGTGGAAGATAAGATATATTCTTGGGAGAAAAGAGTATGTGGTTGGATAGAAGAATGGTATGACCTACAAGAGGAAGGAAAGTATGAGTTTCATGCTTCTATCGGAGGAAGAGGTGGTTGGTTCAAATTCCATGAAGGTTGGAAAAACAATAGTGTTGAATACACTCGGAAGAGGTGGACGAACTATTATGCCAAAGCAATGGATAAGGTGAAGAGAGGGTGATCAGAGCTATGTTGAGGAGTATGGTTCATGGAGCACCATGTTGCTGGAAAAGGAGATAAAAAACAATGTGATAAACCTCATAGGCACCTAACATGGTGGAAGGAGACTCCGTGGTCATTGGCCAAGAGAGTGGTTCTATCATTCACCCTACCTTTGTGAGCAACCACTCACATATTTTCTACCTCAGATGTCTAATGCAAGAGCATCCACTGAATACAAGCAATGTTGCATCAACCAAATAATAGTAGGCTTGTGATTGCGTGGACTAGTTGTTCCTTGTGTTGTATTGACCCGGTGAAGTTGATCCATGGGAAGCATCACTATTCCAACACTTCAAAAGAAGCAAGCACATCAGATAACATCTGTTTCAAGCATTGGCATGGGTTCCAAGTGAATCACTTGAGTTCCTCAACAATCTGAAGAATCTAGCAAGTGATTGTGTTTGTTTTAAGGGCTAAGATGGATAGGTCTCAGGGAAAAGACAAAAATTACCCAAAGAACATCTCGATTCTCAACATCAGAATATGATTGCAAATTTGGATTCCCCTCAAAAAAAAACACATTTTCATTAAAATGGAGCTTGATTTCAAGGTCATAAGCAAAATTTATGGCCTCCAGAAATTCAACGGTTTTGCCAAGTTGCAAAACTGCCGGTCTGGCTTAAGTGGCGGCTTTGCAACCACCAGTGTGCATTAAGTGGAATTTTTGCAACCGCAGCTATATTTAAAGCAGCGGTTTCACGTGTAAGGATTGTAAAAAAAAAAAAGAAGTGGCCAGAAAGATTCACTTTCTCTTCTCAAGTATTTCTGAAGTTCTTGGGAGCTCAAAGGGTCACTCAAAAATGTCAAGAATGATAAAAGAGTTTGGATTCTTGGAACGGTAGTTATGTTGGCAGGCAATGAGTCAAAGCAAGCAAGCAGGAAGACAACTTGCTTAGAGACCATTCAGATTCAGTTAGGCAATGAGGGGATTAGAGTGGGAGTTGGGAGGGGGTTCCAATCTAGAGAAAAATGAAATTTTATCAAGACCATAGGGGGCTGAGAGGGGGATAAATCTTCTTTATGTAATGTTTCAACAAGCCTGTTAAGGCCACTGAGTGTGAGAGTGTGTGTGTGTATGAATCTATGTAACTTCCAATAAATCTTCAATAAAGGAAAGTTTGTTTGAATCTATGGATGCGCTCGAGTCTGTGTTTGTCCATTTGAGAGTGAGTACAAGTCCCAACTGCGGGAGTTGGCTTCCATTAATTTGGTCCCCTCATTCTCGTCTGCATCAGGTTGTGACCTCTACAACTATAGTTCAACTATACAATCTAGATATAGATGAGTTGTCTAAGTGGATGAACTTGGTTGTTAACAAAGAACTTTGGAAGATGTCAAATGGGGACTCGTAACAAGCATAGTCACACAAAAAAAAACCAATTACCAGGAAACGCCTGGGACCCTGCTGTTTCAGCTCAAAAACATTTCCGGTACGGAAACGTGGGTCGAAATGCCATTGAAAAATCTGTATCTTCCACTTTTTTTTGCCCTTTTTTGTTTTGGTTCGTCTGTATTTTACGTTGTTTTTTCCCTTTCCTATTTTCAAAAAGGGTTTCGAAGCTCGCTTGAGATTGCAGGAACAATCTCTGGAGGTCGTGATTTGCTTCGGTTCAAGGCAAAGTTGTGTTGAATCGTCACGAGAATGTTCCTCCAAGTCACGGGAATGGTATTCCCGTGCAATTATAAGGTTTTTTAAATAGAATTTTTAGTATATTTATTTAATAAGGTTTTCTTTTGTTTGTATTTTATTTTTTATGTTTTTTTATTACGTGTTTTATATATTATAAAATATAATTTGAATAATTTTTTTGGGATTTAAATTTGTATATATTTGATAATTTTGTGTAAGTTAGATATTATAGTTTAACTTTATTTTATTTTATAACTTATAGAGTATAATTCACTTCTTATAATTTTATTCAATAGTTTTTATTATATAAATTTAATTTAATGTTTTTATTTTAATGTGGTTTTTATATGTTCAAGTTTTTATATGTTGAATGATGAATCTCTAGAACTTCAAATTTCAATGAATACAAAATATTTTTAGTGCTTTATCAATTATCTCTTATGGTCCATGGAGTACAATTATAATGAGTACTATGCATATATATATATATATATATATATATATATATATATATATATATATATTGTACGGACATTTCCCGTAACGTTTCGTACCCGTACTCGTTTGCATTTCCTGGCAACATAGAAAACCAGAAGTAAAAATGTTGCCATGAAACTAGAAACATATTAAAGCATTATAGGAAGTGGTGATTATTATAAATGACAGACGTGTGTAATACTTTCCATCAAGAAGCCGTAGAAAGCCATAAGATTGCACAGGCACATGAGCTTTTTTTAATACTTTTCTTAATATTGGAGTCAATACAATAAAGAGTGCCTTGTTTGGGAGTAATGTGGACAAAGAGCCTGTGAGTAACTTGAAGGGTGGATGGCTACGTTTTTTAGCAGTTTGGTACAGTAGTGCCTAGATGCAGATCAATCCACATAGTTTAATAAGCAAGTCAAGGAAACTTTAAGAACAGAGTATGATGAAAATAACAGTAATATTTTAAGCTATATTTTAAGAAAAAAATCACAAGACAAGAAAGTAGCCTCCCTCCAGGTTAGGAACAACTAGCAACTATAGAGGGCAGACACCATCCCAAATTGGTATTCAGTACTTCAAGGATAGATATTGACTTTTCATGTGAAAACTTTTTCACGTGAAAACTCCTGTGTACATGCACATCACAATTTGTGCACATGCTTGAAGTTCAAGAATTCAAAACACTCCTGCTTATATGTATTTACAGCTAGATGCTGACCTTGGTAAGGAAAACTTAAAATTAATGCCAATCTAAACAAGAATATAAGCAGCAAGCTTGTAATTATTTCCATTCAAAGTATCAGTTCACCTGGTCCAACATATGAAAAATAAAACTAAATATGGGAATATAAGAGGAAAAGCTGAACAATTTTATACATATCATCTGATTTATTTCTAACCAAATTCGATGCAGCTTTAGGTTTTTAAGAGACAATTTATATTGAACATACCACTACCACTAGTTCCAACAATGGCAATACTTTTGCCTGCAGGTACTTCAAAAGATACGCCATCTAAAATCTCTCTCTCTTGGGTGTACCTGAAACACAATTCACATTTTTACAGTCTCCCCTTGATAGTAAAATAATTTACACAAAAGAAAGCAAGAACATACAAAAGAAAGCATGTATACAAAATATTATGATGAGTACCATTGACATCAAAATATTTTGTGTTCTCTATCTTATCAGAAATAAAAAGCTTAGGTCAGTTTGAGTTGTGAATACAGAATATAAAATGAAGGATTAGTTGGTGTTTATATGGCCATGGTATCGCTCACAAGTCATACAACCAAGCACATATAAAAGAAATTATATATGAGGCAAATTATAATGTGTCCCTAATATTGAAGTATCTTGTGTTCTCTATCTTATTTTAAGTACAAAGCTTGGGTCAGTTAGACTTGCATAGTAATAGAGAACAAAAGATTGGCTTCCATAACTTGCATAATGCAGAAGAAATTCAAGAAAATTTAATGAAGCTTGAGTTAGCAAAGATCCTTTTGGTAAAATTGTATAGCTATGTTACCAGGGTACAAGTACGGAGGTTCACCAATTTTTCTAGACCCCTGATTCACTACAGCTTAGGCACTTCCATCCAAAAAATAATAATAAATAAATACAATATAAACGAAACTTTTCATAATATCAATGTTAGTTTATGTTTAGTTAGTTAGGTTTGTGATTTTCCAAAGTTTTTTATATTGTAGTTTGTGTTTAGCTAGTTAGTTTGTGATTTTCCAATGTTTTTTATATTGTGCTTCTGGCTTTTTCTTTTTAATATTTTTTTAATCACGATTTTCACTCACTGTCAAGTATGCCCCGGGTACCTGAGGTCCTGCCCAGGCCCTTGTAGAAGAATCTAGGGCATACCCGAGAGGTGTCGCCGTATCCAAACTGGTACTGTTACCAGAACTGGTACATTTACAGGGGACTCCAGGACAGTACCCGTTAATGCTACCAGATTCTAACGGTATGGGTGTAAGGGCCTCCAAGCCAGTACCTGGTAAATTAATTGTAAAATTAAAAATCCCTGCTTTCCTCAGAAATGTATTTTGTTATGCTATAAACATATTTTTTTTAAATGTAAAATACCTAGCTATGTGCGGAACAATTATTTGTAATATTTTTAGAAACACTTAGGAAGGAAATACATGCACACGATACAGAATTTGCAACAAGAAAGAAAAATGAAACCAAAAGGAATTGTGTTTAACCATAATCAGATTCATGGAATCAGCTTCCATGTTTTTCTTTTTTCCTTTACCTAATTGAATATTTCAATAGACCTATATTAAAGGAGTTACATATAATCTTATCAAAGAAATGCCGAGGAAAAAAAACTTGCTGGAAGTTGTACCCATGAATGTAATATTTTTTATGTTAGTAAAAGTAATAAACAATAGATAAACAATAACTATTTATGCATATAAATCTTAGAATGTTTATAATCACTGTTTGTGTAAAGATATATTGTCCAACATGAACTCTTCTATGTAATCATTCAGCTACAAATAGTGATAAAGCCACTACTTTCCTCGGAGTGTCTGGCATCTACCATTGTGTCCTTTTCTTTTATTTTGTCACCAAATCCTTCCCCATTAAAAGGTTCCTACCACTCATTCTTCATTCATTTCTTATATACACTCTACCCTCCCTTTCTTTCAAGTTTGGATGGTAAGGTTGAAAATAGTTACATTTTCTACTCTTTAATCCCTCCCATTCATTCAAATCCACCCAATTGTCATTGTTTCTTCATGCAACACAAACTCACACATTCCAAATGATGCACTTTGACCACCATTGCCTGCAGCAATTTCATTATCTTCATGTCATATGTTTTCTGCTATAGAGAAGCTCCTCACAAGTATTCATTATTTAATGGCTCTCTTGCCAATCACTTGCATGTCCTTTCCAACAATGCATTTGAGCCTCCTGTAAATATCGGCCTTCTTTTTTCGTTTTTCTGTTGCATTCACTTTCTTTTACAGTTTGCAACACTCGTCTGCAATCTACATTAATATCACCCCTCTGTCGGCAATACCATACCACTTCTTTGTTTTTATCACTTAAAGACTATAGTCTACAGCTGAGCCACAAGGTTCATGTTCATGTTCATATTCGGTGAGGATAAAATTTAAATAGAAGTTCACTGGTCAGTAAAAATCAGAGAAAAAAAATGTAAGTTCAAAGAACATAAATATTTTTTTTATTATATTTATTTTCAAAATAAGAAATTAATGCATAAGAATGTCAAAATAGATAAATATTACTAAATAGTTTTCAACATACGAAGATGTCAAAACAGTCAAACCACGATAAGTTACCAAAATAAGAACATTAAAAATTATATGAAATCACAATTTAAAGTTTTTTTTTGAGTTTGATTTTATTCGATTAACTTTGCCAAATTTTGATTAATATCACCGAAAATTCGATTAACTTTGTCGGGTTGGATGTTGTAGTGGTTGTGGGGGAGTGCAGACGAAGGAAAAATGTTTTTAGGGAATGGAATTACACCTTCCTTACTCTCGTCCCAAAGGAGGATTGTCCCTATTTGGATGCTTTTCAACCCATTTCATCCTGCGATTCAGTGTATAAATTCATCACTAAGGTTATGGCCAACAGATTGAAGAAGTGCCTAGAGGGGATCATTTCTGAAGAACAAGGAAGATTTGTTTGAGGCAGATAAATCTTGGATGGTATTTTCATTGCCCATGAATCCATCCACTCCCTTAATCACAGCAGCAGGGCAGGTATGTTCGTCAAGCTAAACATGGCCAAAATCATATGATCGAATTAATTGGCAATTTCTGGATCAGGTGCTGGAGAAATTTGAAATTTTCTTGGAGTGGAGACAATGGGTCTGGAACTGCATATCCACTCCATTCTCTATTTTGGTCAACGAAGTTCCAGCAGGGTTTTTAAGAACTTCCCAGGGAATCAGACAATGTGATCCATTTTCACCTTACTTATCATAATGGCTGAAGCCATGGGCAGGGCCATCAAATGGGCAATAGCGGAAGGAAGACTTAAGGCTCTAATTATTAGTGCCAATTTAGGAAACATATTCCACTAGCAATTTGTAGATGAATCATGATACTATGCTTAAGAGCAAGCCTTCGGATCAAGAAGTCAGGACGCTGAAGGACATTAGATAGAAATGAGGTGGCTGGGCAGAAAATCAGTCCCAATAAATCACAAAGATTCTAAATGTCTTTCCCCTAGTAAAAGCCAGGACCCAAGCTATCCTTGGGTTTAAGGAAGGTTCTTTTCTTAACCCATATCTTGGGATGCCTCTGTTCATAGGTAGATGCACATCTGAAGTCTGGAAATCAGTAGTCGACAGAATTCAAAAGAAGCTTTCGGCATGGAAAGGGAAATGGCTATCCTTAATTGGGCAAGCCCAGCTAATTCTATCTACCTTCCAGGCTATGCCCCCCTACCTTATGTTGGTATTTCAAGCACCCAGAAAGGTGATGGAGGGCATTATAAATGCTGCAATTTGATTTCCTATGGAGCTGGACAGAATAAAAGAAGATGAGTCTGGTTTCTTGGGATAAGATTTGCTCCCCTACGGCAGAGTTTGGCACTTAGGAAATTGAAAAAGATGAATAAAGCTATGGGTACCAAACTCCTTTGGAGAATATATTTGAATAAATAGAAACTTTGGAATTGCATTCTTCAGCATAAGTATTTGGACTCAGGGCAGATCTTTACACTATTTACTCAGAGTTCCCTCTCCCATGCGGCTCTGCTTTGTG
Source organism: Taxus chinensis (assembly GCA_019776745.2). Lineage (NCBI taxonomy): Eukaryota > Viridiplantae > Streptophyta > Pinopsida > Cupressales > Taxaceae > Taxus > Taxus chinensis. Next base: position 18,077,702 of record CM034153.1, read on the forward strand.
AACTTCATTCAATCTTGTTGGAGGATGATCCTTCCCTTTCTCAGGTGGCAAGTAGGAAATGGGGAAACTATTTTTTTTGGCAGGAAGCATGGATGTTGCAGTCACTGGCCAAGACGTAAGTTCTGAGGCCTATAATGGAGTATCATATTAGTCAGGGAGGTGACAGGATCAGGGACTACTTGGAACCATCGGTGAATAGGAAGGTTGGAAGCAGATGGATTGGTCTCTCACAGTGATCGATAATGGCTCAGATGATTCCTCCGCTTTAGGCACATTCAATGAGATTTGTCTCCAGTCTTCATTGGCACTTGCTCTTGGGGCTTTTATTCACCCCTCATTTCTATTTGTATTGGTTTCTTTTCCACTTGTGTTAGTGGCACACGGCTCTATTTTATATTTGTACTTTACTTCATCGGCTTGTTTCTAGGATTCAGTCTTCCTAGAACTTTCTATTGCTAATGGTTGTATCCTTCATTCCCATTGACCTATTTCTTTTGGTCATTTGTGGACACCAATATAATTTCTTTCTCATCAGTTGGACCAAAGGCAAATTCAAATCCTAATGATTGAGTTGGATACACCAATATTCCCATACAAATAGAGTGGATACATTGGTCTGGCAAGGGTGTCCTTCTGTAATATACCCAAATGAACATTTTTCAACACCAAATGGATTTCCCGCAAATCCCAAATAAGATTGCAAGTAGTAGAAATTATACAAAAATAATTAAGTGCAGATCTGAATTTCTATGGGAAAATGCGATTTGTCTAGGGTATGCAAATCATTCCAAACTGAACCAAAATAATTCTTTTAATCATCAAAATAGATCAACTATTTTTTAAAAGACAAATACTCGAGAAAAGTACCTGATTTGATCTCAAATGAAGGTTGAATTATTTTATTGAAATCTGCAGAATGCTCCTTCAGACACAGCTGAAAATACAATTTCCTTGGCCCAATCAGCTTTCACCTCCCTCATTTAATGTTTTTGCCACTTTATTTCATCCACCAAGGGGGTCGCATTTTCTCATAGGGGAGAATAAAAAATTTGAAGTGACTTTCCCTTTTATTTTTTTTAACTTTATCACTTTACCTTTTTCTTCCCTTTTTTTTTATTTTGACTTTATCATTAGTAAATTAATATAAAGTGCTTATAATAATATTTTATATTGCACTTTTATAATTAATTTATTATGACAAGTTTCTCTTTTTATCACCCCTTAGCCATCAAGAAACATAATTGGGCTAAGGATTTTCGACCAAGAAGGGGATATTACACCTTCTAGGGAAGTCTCAGTTCAGTCTGCTTAACAAGTTACCCTCAAGATGGACTGATTAGTGATCAAAAATTTACCAGCCAGTTTCATTTGGAATCACAAAGGCCTCCTTAAGGCCAACATTTCCCTTTGAGAAGCAGCGCATCAAGATTTTAACATATCATCTGCTCAGGCGCAGGGGACATATAAGACAATCCTTATGTTTTTTGTGCAAAAGTAATGAGGAATCCAGAAATCATATCCTGTTACACTGTCCCTTTGCTTAGAAAGTATGGGGTTTCTTCCTGGACCTTTCAATCTTCAAACTGCACATCTTATATCTGTGATTACGATGATTCATGGTTGGTAACAAAGATTTAAGTCAACAAGCCTTGCCATGATCTGGGATTTGACTCCTTCCATCATTTGTTGGAACATGTGGCTTGAAAGAAACAGGCATATATTCAATAACATCAGGCATTCAGATGAATGGCTCTGGTGAACTATCCAGAACTCCATCTTAAAAATTGTGAAAGATCAAGGCTTTTGGGCAGAGTCCAGCTCAGAGACCAAAACTAATATGGTGCACAATTGGTTTGGTACCTATTTTTCTGATAAGGGGCTTGATGTTGGTAATGGCTCAACTCCCCCTCGTCTAAATTTTTGGTCTCCACCGGAGAATGGTGTATATAAATTCAATTTTGACAGTGCCTCTAAGGGAAGCCCAGGTCCACCCATCTGCGGTGGAGTTTTTCGCAATCTATGTCAACCTATTCTAATTTTTCACTAGATATTCTTTGTGAATCTAATAATGTGGCATAATCTAGAACGCTTCTCAAAGGCATCTAAATTTCCCTTGTAAAAGGTTGAATAAGAGTGGTCATTGAAGGTGACTCTCAAATTATAATCAATGCCAATGGGGCATGTAGAGACATGGTTACCAAGTTCAGAAATCCAAATCCGTTTAGAAGGCGAAAAGAATCAGGAAATCTAGAATCTCCAAAAAAGTTCAGAAAATTTCAGTTCCGTTTATATATATACATATATACATACATACATATATATATATATATATATTGAGAGAGAGAAAGAGACATACAACGTAAATCATGCAAAAATATATCCATCTACCAAATAATGAGCATAAAATTAAAACTTGTAAAACTGAGAAAGGCATAAGACTTGAAACTTGGATAACATTAAATGAAGGCAAAATATCCTTCGTATAACGCCTAAGCTCGGCACTGAAATGAAACTTTAAAGTTTCAAACATCTACAGCATCAAAGTCTGCTTTAACATCAAAACCTTCTTCAAAATCAAAATTAGCAGTAGCATCATCATCTAATCCTCTCTTGTCAAAGCTATCAATATTTTCCTGAACTCCTTCAAATGATGTATCTCCAAGGTAAGAATCGCCATCTTATTTTGGCTTATCTAGAGGATATTTTGGAAAATGGCCAAACACTGCATTGAAGAGAATTGATTTCTTGCAACTTGGTCAAGCAATTTTGGGATTGCAAGTGTGTAGTTAATTGTATATGGTCTCTTGTTTGATGGATTGTATTTGTTGTATTCTGAAGTTTAATTCAGTTCTATCTCCTCAATACACTCCAACATACAATCACCCTATTTGTGTGGTATGTAATTTATTGCATATGTACATACACTAAGTTTGAATCCAATGTGGTGAAAATTATTATTGTCATCCACATTGATGAAATGGTTACTCTCTACAGACAACTAGCACACATTGGTGATATGTTGTCCTCATTTATTACAAAAATTAGTTATTTCTTTTCCATTTTCTTTATCTCTCAATTCAACCATGCAGATGGGCAATGGCTACCACCAAATGAGTTTAGGAAAGTGGTTTTTGACCAATGGTTTATCCACGGCAAGAAATCACGAATCTACAATCTTTAACCAAAGATTTCTTGCATGATTATGGATTTGGTTCAGCTAGAAAGGTAGAATGCCATAAAGTGTTGATCCAGGATGTAAGGACAACAATGCAAGCCAAGGTTTTAAAAACCGGTCAAACCGGAACCGGAACCTGCCGATTTGACCGGTTTAATGATTTTAAACACGAACCGCCATGCAAACCGGATCGGTTGACCGGTTTTACCCAAACCGGTCAAACCGCTCCGGTTCCGTACCGAACCGGCCGGTCCACTCTTGTTTTGCTGTACATGGCGGCCAGCGTAAAAAAACGTTTTTTAAATTGTTTTCTTTTATTTTTTATTGCCTCTAAACCCTAATTTGGTGCTATAAATACACCCCCCCCCCCCCTCTATCACTTCACACCTCTCTCATTGAGCATTTGTGAGCATAAGATTGAAGAGTTTATTTTTTTGTGGTGAGCTTGGAAGTTGGAGGCGTGGAACTTGTTTGGCATTACTTGTGGGCTCTTTGTGGTGATATTGGCATCCATTTGTGAGCACCTCACCTCTATTTGTGAGCACCTCTCTTATTTGCAAGGATTTGGAGGATTGGGGCAGCCTTGAATAGTGTTCATTTGGAGTTGTTTGGTATCAAGTGTGGGCTCTTTGTGGTGGCATTTACATCTAAAATTTGGAGTGTGGGCTCTTTGTGGTGCCATATACAAGCTTGGAGCATTTCCTCACCTCATTTGTGTGCACATTGAAAGGTATGTTACATTTTAAACTTGCCCCTTATTTGTAAATTTTATTAAAAAAGAAATAGGAAATTTATTTATTTTTTATTTGCATTTTCAGATTTGTTTGCATTTGCAATGGCCCCCAAATCAAAAGACCCTACATGGGCCCATGTAGACACAATTGATGATCAAGTTTTTTGTAAATATTGTAAGAAACACATCAAGGGGGGGGGGGATTCATAGGTTGAAACAACACTTGGCTGGTCAAAGAGGCCAAGTTACCCCATGTGAGGCACCTGGTATTGATGACATTAGATTGGAAATGAAAAACATGCTTGAAAAACATAGAGAAGAGAAGGCTAGGCAAAAAGAGATGGAAGCTGAAATAGGGAGAAGGAGGGAACATGCCTCGAGTGTTGAAGGATCTTGCTCTGACCCTTCTGTGACTGTTAGAGACCCCTTTCAGTATATGCCTCCCCCATCCACTCATAGTCAAGAAAACCGGCCTCAAAAAAGAAAGAACATTCAAAGCTTTTTTCCATCTTTCCACACCTGCCACTGCTAGTGCCTCCATGCCAACACAAAATCAGCCTACCTTGGATAACCATTGGAAGAAGCAATACAAAGAAGCAGCTTTTGAGTACATTGGCTAGATGGTGGTATGATGCAGATATCCCTTTCAATGCTACCCGCTCACCTTATTACCAGCCGATGTTTGATTCCATTGTTGTTGCTGGTAAGGGCCTCAAAGGCCCTAGTATGCATGACTTGAGAGGATCACTTTTGAAGAAAGAAGTTGCATCCATAGATGAATATTTGAAAGGTTGCAAAGCTTCATGGGCCAAAACAGGATGCACTATCATGTCAGATGGGTGGAGTGTGGCAAGAACCGCACAATAATAAATTTTCTTGCCTCTTGTCCACAAGGTACAATGTTTTTGAAATCAGTAGATGCATCTGATAGGGTAAAAGATGCAAATTTATTGTTTGAGCTTTTGGATGAGATTTTTTTAGAGGTGGGGGTAGAAAATGTTGTACAAATCATAACAGATAATGCATCTAATTATATTCTTGTTGGTAAGATGTTAGAGGTTAAACACAAAACAATATTTTGGACTCCATGTGCTGCACATTGCATAGACCTCATGCTTGAGGATATAGGGAAAAAAGATTGGATCAAGAACACTGTAGAGCATGGCAAGAGCATCACCAAATACGTCTATAATCACTCATGGGTATTGAACCTAATAAGGAAGAACACTGAGGGCAAAGAACTTGTTAGGCCAGCCATCACGAGATTTGCAACGAACTTTCTCACGTTGCAATCTCTTATTTCCCAACAACAGAACTTGAAAAGGATGTTTTCAAGTGATGAATGGAATGCATCAAAGTGGAGCCGGAAACAGGATGGGAAAAACACAAAGAAGAAACTTTTTGATAATTTATTTTGGGAAAAAACAGCAGAGATTGTGAAAGTTGTTGAGCCTCTTGTTAAGGTGTTGCGGTTGGTGGATGGGGAAAAATTAGCCATGGGCTATATTTATGAGGCTATGGATCAGGCAAAGGAGCAGATAAGGGCAGCATACAAAGACAGGGTAACTAAGTATGGGCCTATATGGGAGATCATAGATAATAGATGGAACAATCAACTCCATCGACCTATACATGCAGCTGGGTATTTCTTGAACCCAAAATATCATTACAGAGCTCAGCTTGGAGAAGATCAAACAGGAGAAATAAAAGATGGTTTGTACGAGTGCCTAGAGCGCATGGTCCCCAATGAGATGCAACAACTTGAGGTTCACCGACAGATCAGCTTCTTCAGCAGAGCCACAGGTACCTTTGGGAAAAACCTTACAAAGATTGCAAGGGATGTGAACCAACCAGGTAAGAAATTCTAAGTTTTTTGAAGTTCATTTGATTAAAATTTTTAATGAATAATCATGAATTTTTAGCATAAGACAATATTTTTCTAATTTGTTGAATTAGACTTTAACCTTTAAGTTATAAGTTTATGTTTTACTTTTAATTTTTAACTGTGTTTTTAACATTTTGTTGTCATTGTTTACTAATTAAACATTTACATTTTTTATCGCAGCACATTGGTGGGATTCATTTGGTAGTCAGTGTCCTCAATTGCAAAAGTTTGCAATTAGGATCCTGAGCCAAACTTGCAGTGCTTTGGGGTGCGAGCGCAACTGGTCTGTCTTTGAGCGGATTCACACGAAGAAGAGAAACCATTTGGAACAACAACGGTTGAATGATCTTGTCTTCATGCAGTACAACCTTCGGTTAAGGCGTAACCAGTTGTTGAACCGAAGACCTGATATTGATCCCATTGTCTTGGATGATATAGATCCAACTTCAGAATGGGTAGAGGAGAGTCAGCCAGCAGAGTTTGATCCCGATGACTTGGGGTGGATGGGTTTGGATCAAGAATCTGATAAGCCATTAGCAGCACCGCCGCCATCGTCATGAGACACAGCAGGCACTAGTCGCACTCGTGCTACTCCTCGACCCCGTGCAGCTCCAGTTGTTGTAGATGTACCTGGGGATTTGGATGAGTCCGAGTCAGAGCCAGAGGCCGGTGATGATATTGATGAGGATGACCTTGAGGATCCCATTTCCAGCAGCGGTGCAGAGTTTGATGATTGATCATTGATGTCATCTAATTTATTCTAGAGTTTTGTAACTTGTAGTATTTGTAATGTATCAATGATCATATCATGTTGTTTTTTTGGAGTCTTGAACTATGGAGACCATTTAGAGCCTCATTGTCTATGTATTTTGTTTCGGAATCTCATCTATGATATATGTATTGTGTATTGGACTTGGAGTTCGTGCCATTTTGCTATAAACACCTTTCTTGCATATATATAAGAGAAAACTTTGCATATTTTGTGTGTAATTGTTGGAATTATGGTTTTTAACCTTTCAAATATATTATTTTCATTAAAAATATAAAATTTTATGTATTTTTTAGTAAACCGGTTCATTAAGTTTGAACCGGTCCGATTCCGGTTCCGGTCCGGTCTGGACCTCGGCCGGTTTCGAGTCCGGTTCCAATTTTTAAAACATTGATCTAAGCAATCGAGGAACATTCAAGGCTGCAGAGAAGTTGGAACATAAAGTGATCCTCAAATTGTCTCACGTGCATTTTGTTCATGACACTTGAGTGACGACAATGAAGAGAAACAAAAGATACAAGTTAGCAAAATCGACGTTTGATTGATTTTGTAAAATCATTAACCAATTAGGAAGTTAAACGGTTCTTCTACCCAATTGTCAAATTATTTATTCCACTGGATGACCGGGGTGAAGGGGGTTGGAAAAACACTTTGAAAATCTTACTATTGTATAGATTATTATCTAAAGGAGACAGTTGATTATAAAAGTACAATTCTCTACGCTCTTTGTTTTGGCTATGCATGATATTGTCATTGCAATATGAAATTGATCTAAGCCTACACTAGTTTGGTTTTGCATTGTTGTAGCTAAATGCATTTGCCAATTGACTTTTGTGATAAAATATTCACCTATGCTGAAGCAATCCGGATTTTCAATTACAAAATTCGTCTTTTGATTATGAAATTCCTATGTTACACCAAGTTTCCGAGACGGGGACGGCAAGGGACGGGGGGACGTGTTTCCGGGAACAATTTTTTTGGAGGCCTTTTTTATGGTATGGCAAGGGACGACTATTAAAAAATAAGGGAAAATTTCAAAAATATAGGAAATTTCAAATATTCATATGATAACATTGATAAAGCATTCATCACACACATTATAAAACCTTAGTACATAAAACTGGAGCTGAATTGAGATTTCACATAAGATTAAAGTTTCAATTACAATGAAATGCCCAAGGGATAAGGGTTTGAACTACAAAATGTCTTAAACATAGAAAATGAAAATCTATTGCTGCCCCTAATCAAAATCCGCAAAATGGCAACAAAATTAGACACTAAGCTGAGTCATTGGAACTATGAGGGATTGCCTCATCTAATGGAACCCCAACCAATCCCACCTGTGCCTCCTCCCCATTAACATGTGTGGCATCCTCGGGATCAACATCCCAACGTGCAACTGGAATCTGATGATACTCAGGAGTTTGTCCATCCTGAAGTCGCAAGGCAATATGCATGACTAATAATTTCTCTCCTCATCAAGAGATAAGTTTGTTCCTCTCAACTGAGTGGATGAGGCCATAGGTGGACCAATTCCTCTCTACAGCAGAAGAACTGGCAACCTGTGAAAGGAGGCGAGTGGCAAGAACCCTCAAGTCTGGTGCATCATTACCTTGTCATGTCCACCATCCAATAAGGTCTACTTGAGCTAATGTAGCTCTATATGTCCTCGCCTCTGGTTTGCTAAATGTTGGACCATGGAGATTGACAGAGGATAGCCATTGTGTCCACAATAAAGTTGACTCCTCATTGGTGTACATCTTTTAAAAGGCCTTCATGAGCCCTTCTTTCACCTCTTCATCATCAGATAGAGGCATTCTCTCAGGTCGTGTTGCATACCATTTGAGATTTAGAGCATAGGTTGCCATATGGAGCGAGGTGTTATCATGTCCCTTTTTGGAGTTAAAGGAATTGAAGACCTTAACCCATTCTCCTCCCCGTGGGTTTAAGGAAAGTAGCAAGGGGAAATCTTGGATGACATTTTCTAAATAGATATTTTCATCATTATCATGTATTCCAATAGGGAAGCCAACCGCTCCAATCGATGAACTCATTTAATTAGAATATAAAGTATTTGGAGCATGCAGCCTCTAAAACCAAATTAGATAATTAAGAGTACTTTATGAGGTCGGCCATTATTTGTAGCACTCCTTATGATATAAAAGGAGGTTGCTTGGCCATTCAATGATCATGTGAATTCTTTTATCTCTTGGAAAGATTGTTTGTGAAGCATCTCTATTCCTCTCCTAAGGACAAAAAACCTTGGAGAGTCTTGTGTGAGGACGAAACCCTTCACCAAGTCTAGGGAAGACTTCAACACGGGAGTCTCCACCCCCTTGAAAGATTTTTTTGTTGTTGTTATTTTAATTTCAGCCTTAGGCAAATTGCCCTAAGCAGCTCTTTGGGTCAAATATTGAAAATATTGCTTTCCTTTTGTTATTGATGCAAAATTGGCTTCTTTCAAAGTGGAGAGACTCATTTGTGGAGTGATTTGGTACATTATTTGGTTGTTCTAAAAGGGCAGCCAACATTGAATGGTGTTTTGAAGTATTCAAGGGTCTTCTATGTGTTTGGATTACATCATCTCATTGCATATAATTTATAGGGGCGAAATTTGGTCCTATATTCAAATTTGGAGGGTTTTGGCATGCATAATCAAATCAGAAAATATTTATTTATTTCTGTAACAACTAGGGGTTGAAGGAAATTCATTCCAACATTCCTAGGCTTCCCAAAATTATAATTCCTTCACCAATTGATTGTTGAGCTTGAATAAAAATTTCATAATATATTTGGAGTGATCTTGCATGGTTTTTAGGGCATTTCCAAGAGAGGTGAATTGCTTGAAAGGCAGGTTTGGCATGTTTTGGTGGATGTTTAGGCAAGCTGATTTGATATTTCCATTCGTCATATTTTTAAACCCCAAGATCCCAAGTTTCACGGATTTTGGAGCTTTCTAGGCAAAATTATAAATTTTTAAAGTAACTCTGCAGACAAGGGTTTATAGAAAATTCATATCTTCATTTATGGGTCACTAAAAATCAGTTTTCCTGCATCTAACAATTGTCGGTTATTCTCATAAATTCTTAGCATATTTCCTAAAGGTTTGAGTGAGATTTGTGCCTAGGAAAGTGTGTTTGACTTCTCCTAAGAGGTCGCTGCCCTAGTATAGTAAGGCCATAATTTACAGGTTGCAAGGCTGATATCAGTCATCTACAGCAGCTTACTAATCTAATTTTTAAGTTACATCTCAGCTCTTTGGTCATTTCCTGAGTCCCCCTAAAACGGGACGTAAGAGGTGTTTGTTATGTTCCACCGTCGTGTCACAATGGTCCTGATATGCTCCTCATAAAATCCCAAAGTAGGATCTTGTTACAAATGGCTTACTTCATCTGCCCAAGCATGCTGTCAATTGTCTCATAAATCTCTCCAACACTAGGAGAGTCATATCAGCATATCTTATGACCCCCACAACAGGTGAGATGATGGAACAAATATATCTAGAAACAATTTACAAAAAAAATCAAAAAAGATAAAGAATTCAAGACTCAAAGAGTGAATCAAAATGCTAACACAAAGAATGGAAAACTAAAATAATTTACAAGTTAGAAACATGGATAACAATATATTAAAAATTAAAAATTAAAATATAAATATTAAATATACAAAATCAGCACTTGCGTACCTCACTGTGGACCAATCATCGTCGAGGATCTTTTGTTTCACAGTTTGTCCTTGAGCAGTACTTGTCTCTAGCCATTTACCCCTCTTAATTAACCATCATTAATAGTAGAGTCTCATGCACCTCAAGCGTCCTCTCTAACAAAATGAAATAGTCGACATATCTAGTGTCCACGGGCTTAAGGAATTCCTTCCTCAAAAAAGTCCTAAATAGAGCGAGTGAGGTGTGATGGTTGCAAAAGAACATTTATATGTCTCTAGCGTTTACCACCACTGTCTTCACCCGATCTATCTTTCCAATGTCTTCCAATGCGTTGTTCAACGCATGAACACAACATGGAGTCCAGAAAATGTGCTTGTAAGCACCCTCAACCATCAAGCCAACTAACTTACATACGCGGGCTAAATCAGTCACCACTAATACAACATTTGAGGGTCCAATCTCCTCTATGGCATCCTTCAAATTTTTAAATTGGAAGGTTGCGTCCTTCCTCTTCCCTATACAATCAATAGCTCTAAGAAAATAAGAGCCAAAAGGGCATGTGACAATGATATTGATGAGTGGTCAATGTTTAATATCGGTCCACCCATCCATGATGATAGAGCAACCCAGCCGTATCCAGTTTTGCCTCATCTCCTTCAACACCACAATCACCTTAGGATATTCTTTATCAAGGAGGCTAGTCTGTAGTTTATGTTCTCTAGGAGGGACATACGAGGAACCAGCAACAATTACATCTTTGAACATTTGTTTGAAATAAGGGGAACATGACACATGAAATTGTATCGCATTGGCAAAGAAGAATTTGGCAATAGAAAAGTCAGCTACTTCCCTTGATTGCACATTGAACATCCCCGCAACAGTAGTAGCCTTTCTCTTTCCCTTGGTAGAATCCTCTCCCCTTTGACTTTCAACATCCACGGATTGGATAGGCAATTGTTTACCATGCATAGTCTCCAATGGCATCCCTTATTTTCTTGCCTCACCTTCCATGTGCAAACTAGTCACTTCGGATGTCTCAGGTAATGCTATTTTTTCACAACCTTTTACCCCTATCCAACTATGCCCAAAAGATGACAATAAACCCTTGTGTAGTTGCCCCTAAAATCTTTGCTGCAGATATGACACAACCACACTCTACTCCCCCCTAAGTTTTTTTTCTTTATCAATGGTTGTAAATTGTGAAAGGGGCTTTTTAGGATTGAATGGGCCCTTTGCATAAATTTTGAGGAATTGAGAAGGGCATTCAAACGGATTATTTGAACCCATAGTTGTTACAACACTCTCTCCCTGAAAAAACCCTATTTCTACCTCTACATTGCATTTGAATCTCTTCACCCTTACTACCCTCATTGTTGCTCATTGTTTTTTATTGAAAATGCAAAACCCAACTACAACTGCAAGTGCAAACAAAACAAAAACCAAAAAACCTCCCTAAGTCTTTCAAGTTTCAAACCTTGAAAAAAAACAAAAACAAATGAAAAATAATTTGTGTAAATTTGCAAAATGAACAATGGATGTGAAACATACCTCAAATGGTGTAGAATAATGCTCTCTTGCCTTCTTCTCACTATTTTCTTTTCTTCTCTCTATTGTTTTTTTGTGTCTTCTCCTTCATAATATGGGAAATGACAAAAATGAGCTCCCTTTTAGTTTTAGTTGTAAGAGAGATTTTAGGTTTAGGTTAGTTAGGAATGAGTGTGGGGGTCCTTGTGGGCCCCCACATCCCTTTTATTGTTATCAATTTGGAGGTTTAAAAAAAACGTTTTACCTTTGTTGGGACATAGGGGATACCCAAGCATTCCCAGTACGGTCAGGTGATCTGTAAAAGTCCCCTCACCGTACCATGGACGTTTGGGCGTCCTCTGCCCCCAAATTTGACATCCCAGGGACATCCCTGAATTTTTGCATGATTGGGGATGGGTAGGAGACATTTTCCACCCATCCCCGAAAGGTCCCCTGTGGGGGACGGGCCTAAAAATGCAGGGGACACATCCCCATGGAACATAGTGAAATTCCAATGGTTGTTTAAGCCTTTGTTATTTGACAAGTAGAATCAATTAGTTAATTATTTTACATCCTTCTCCATAAATTTGGGCTTTTGTTATTTTGTGTTCAATGGGTTATGTTATGAACACAGAGAATTGTTATTTCAAGCTTCACTTTACCTTTCATTTTGACAGTCTTCAGGATCAATGATATTTGAAATAAATCTTTTAATCCTTGGTCTTTTTGAACTTTCTTTTGAAAGTTCTGATTAAATTAGGATTTTGTTTGCTTAGATTATGATTTTTTTCTATGTATTCTCGCACACTTTTAGGTTTTGGTAACCTACACCTTGGCCTCTAGTTTCCTTTGGCCCAAAACAATAGGGTTTCGTAACCATAAATGTTGTCAGGTGTACTATCAATGATGTCACACAAAGCACGACATTTGTTTTCCATATTTTGAGATATACTTTAATGGCATCCTTTGCCTTGTCCATGACCTTAAAAATACCACTTGTATGGTGTTTACTCCCATGCACTACATGGAGATCCTTAATAGAACACTCCACCATCTATATCACCTCATCATTTGTCCTAAAAAATACCTTTCCATAGACATAAATGAAATCAATTTTGATTGTCATCATAGCATAAGGGGAAACCGTCCAGTTTTTGCTAACAAACATTCTTTTTAGATATGCCTTTTCTCATAGAGAGTGCAAGGACATGAAATTAGGTGACTTCAATTCAAACAAGCTCCCCTTTACCAATGTCTCCTTTTCAAGTGTGGGACCCATAATGATGCATTGTCGGTATACAAAGACATTTCACTATCATGGCATTAAAAAGTAAATCAAGACAAAATATATGGCATTTTGTACGAACCAAAAATTAGTTGCTATGTAATGTTCATATGACTATTAATATTTGGTTATGTTGAGTGGTTGTGCCTAGGATGTCCAGTTGACATCTATTGCCATTGTCTGTACATATTCATCTTTCAACATCCATTTACAGAGCAGTCTCATACTCTACCCATTTTAGATTTTCCATGAATATTGAATAGCTTGTACATTACAGATGATCATAATGAAAACAAATTCTTTTCCATACATTGCTTCTATTCTATGTTTTTGTCCTATTGATATATATGAGTTGTGTTTATTGTGCATGTAATGTCCCCTTTTCCAAGCTAGTTCCATTTGGAGAATTTGAGCCCATTCCACTTCCCATGGCAAGAAGGAAATGAACAAGGGAAGTAATTTTCATGTTTTTCGGTTATTTTCGTGAGCATTGCATTCTTCTTTAATAGTTTTCTACATAAAGTCCGGTCAACTAGGTTAAGAAGGCAAAAAAGTCAAAAAAAAATATAATAAAAGTATCCATTTTGAGGTCAGTCCTAATTGGAAGCTTTCTAATTGGGTTTGGCGCCACAACAAGGTATCAAAGAGGTCATTTGGCTCATTTGTGCATGATCATCTTGTCAAAAAATTAATTTTGCATGGTTTTTGAGTTGATTGCTCAATCACTTCCACTTAAGGGTGAAAATCCTTTGGTGTGGCCAACAAGGAGGAAAATAATCTTCCTTGCTTGATTGAAAAACTAAAACTATTCAATTTATTCGGCATTCTCCATTATGGGGTTTCCAAAGTGCTTCAAAAAGATTGATGTTGCAGATTTTCAGCTAGGGTTTGAGTCTAAAGTGATTTCCAGCCCCTTTCCTAGGTGAACAACCCACCATGAGGAAGAGTTAGGTGGTTTCTAGGGCACGACGACTTCCAACTCAGCCAACATTGCATTCTTCATATTTTAACAGCTGGAATCTATAGTTGGACTTCATTTTTGGGCTTGGAAACATTCATTTCCAGCCACTTTGTAAGGGTGGTCTCTGTTATCATTTATTTAATTTCCAGTTGGGGTTTAAAGGCTGATTTCTTGGTTAATATTGGTTTTAAAATATTTCTAATTGTCCCTACATGTTTTGGATGGTGTGGATGGTGCAATTTTGAAAAGTTATTGTTTTTTACTTCTTGTTGTTTATAAAAAACAGGTTGTTTACTGTTATAATTTTCAGTCAGTTGTCATTAAATTTAGTTCACAATCCATTGGGGTTTGTGACAATTCCCTTTGTTTTCAATTTCATCTCGAAAAGGGACATTACAGTGGTATCAAAGCATTGATCTTCCCATCTTGGAGGATGTTCATGCAGAAGGAGAAGAAAAATGGCAGACAAAATTTTTGAAGTTAGGTTTGAAAGGTTTACCCAAGGGCAAGAGGGGTTGATTGGTATAATGGCACATCTGATCCATAACATGCATCCAAGAAGTTCTTCAAGGGAAAACAACAATCTTCAACCACCAAGACCCGTGATGGATCCTACAACTAAGTCTTTTCAACCTACCTTCCTCCTAAGGGAAGGAGTCATTCCAAAGGTTAATACTTGACATTCAGTAGCACAATATTGCAGTCAGCTATGAGGAGTATAGGGCTCTTCTAACTGAGATTTGTGATTCCCTATCGCTTACAGAGTTCATAGGAGTGAACAAAGGTAGAGTGAGGCATGAACCTAGGTCTCATGCACCACAGAAGGATCTTCAACATGCCTTGAGAAAGGACGAGGAGAAGAGCTTCCAAATTGCAATGGTAGAGCAAGAAAAAAAATCATGGCTGCAAGTAATGGAGAGAGACAAGTCCATGGAGGAATATATCATGCCAAAGGAAAATGGGAAACATGTTCCAACCAAAGACGAAGAGGATTCTTCCTTGGTGATAAGGAAAGGAAGAAATCATAAAAGAAAAACAAGAGAAGACCAATATGCAACTTGAAGGTAAAGATTCTTTGACAATAGATGATGTTTTATTGATTTCCAATGATTGCATGTGGCGGCAAGATAGTGAAGGTAAATCATATTTGCAAGAGGTGTATAAGTTTGAGTTTCAGGATGACCCTGTTGAGAGGCATGCCCTTCAAAAGGGGGTCTCCCCGGATGCTCGTGTTTGTTTTCAGTCTGCTGGAATTTACATATCAGCAACAAACGGTAAGCAATTTGATTTATGGAATCACCCTCACACTATACCCTCACAATGTTTTGATCATCATGAGAATTATTCAAACAATAATGAGAAGATGAAGGGTAAGCATTTTGACATTAATGCCTCTATACACTTTGACCCACAAAAGATCACTCGGATCCTATATGCAAAGACAAACTTGAGCTTGACTGAAATGATCTACATGACTTATGCTACAACTGGTATCCTTGACCCTATGACCCTTCTTAGCATGCTTTCCATGGCGGCAAGGATCTTGTAAAGATATCAAACCTTTATTAGAACCAATACTCTATGCTTTTGTGGGACTCAAGTTATTTTCAAGATTGCCACTTTTGGATGTATGTGAAGGTTATGAAATAATTCAGTTTTCATCCACTGAAAATATAAATTCAGTTCAATGGAATATAAATTCAGCTTGCTACAACGTATGAAATAATTCAGTTTTCATGAACTGGGGTGAAGTAATGTATCATGCTATTGTTTGGGATTGGTTCTCTAAAACACACCTAGCAAGAATGCCTAATGAGACATGGATTCAATGTGAGTTTTGTGGTGTAAGTCATCCTTCTAACACGACTAAGATGAGCTTGGGAAATGTGAATCATGAACCCCAAATCATTGTGGGAGCTGTCTCGAATCTTGTGGCTGTTATAACCAACATGTCCAGCTTGTTCCACATTCTATTTGCTCACAAGAAAGAGATGCTCTTCTCCTAGTGACATTGATAAGGTATGCGTAGCTATCACAAGATGTTTATTGGCCACTACAACTCTGAATTTTAGTAAGAAATGGCAATGCTCAAACATGCTTTAGCCAGCCCAAAAAAGACTTTGAATTTGTTGCATGTAATGAAAGGTATTGAAATTCAGCCAAAGGTTGTCAAGATAGGAGCTCGCTTGGCATCATATAGTCAATTTAGTCAACATGAAAAGATTGGCTCAATTATGTCTTCAACAATTTCTAAGGGTATTCAGCTAAATGTTAATATAGGCATAAAAACTTCATAAAGATGGGAATGAATGGTAGAGTTGTTTGTATATACCAGGATGTGACAGGGAAAATAATGTGGTTGGGGATGCTCTATCTAGGAAGCCAACTCCTTGTTCATTGGATGGTACAAATGTTGAAGAAGCTTAATTGGAAGAAGCAATGATGATAAAAACTCTTGTTTTCTTTAATGAGTTTGTTCCATGTGTAGGTACAAGTATAAACAAGGAAGAGAAGTTGAGTTTGTTATCAACCCAAGCAAAGCAAATAATTATGAATATGAGATTGCAGCGGAAGATGAAGAGATGTCTCCACAAGCCTAAGAAGCACACCAAAAAGAAGTGATACGGCAACCAAAGGTAAGAGATTTGCTTGACACAATTGGGGCAGCAGTGAGAGTGACTTTTGGCATAGTTGTCATCACCTTCACCAGCCACTTGATTACTTTTTTTTCTCTCATGCATGTAAGTTTACAAGTTCCTTCAAACATGGGGAGTTCCTTTCAATTGGTGATGGTTAGTATAGGATTTTCATTGCTTGCATGGTTGTTCCCAGCCCCTACATTGCCTAAGTTGTTGATTTTTGCAAGAAACTTCCACTTTGGTATCTGTTGTACCTTTTTCATGTTGATGGGCATGAAAATAACAGGTATAGTGCAGCTGTTTCAAGCTAACGACAGCTGTAAGTTGGTACAAATTAAGGAAAAACTCTTGATAAAAAAGGTTGGAAAGAAGGTTCAGCTGAACACAATTTTTATGACAACCACCAAGGTACTTAGTTGGGTGGAAACCCAAGTATGATGTGGCTATTGTAACTCACTTCCAACCCATCTACAATCTACTTTTTATACGGTTACAATAGTTTGGAAGGTTTTGAGTAGAGATAAATATGCAAATAACAAATTTTCTAGAGTTGTTTTTGAAGAAGAAACTGAAGACAACACGTGTATGAGCTTGCTTTTGCAAGAGCTCTTTCATTTGACAGGTACAAGATCTAAATTATTCGAGTTTTACAACATATTTTTTCACTTTGACATGATGGTACTTGGGCATGAGAGCTTGCAATTGCTTGTGAGCAAGTAATGTCCCCTTTTCCAAGCTAGTTCAATTTGGAGACTTTGAGTCCATTCCACTTCCCGTGGGCAAGAAGGAAATGAATGATGGAAGTAATTTTCATGTTTTTCAGTTATTTTCGTGAGCATTGCATTCTTCTTTAATAGTTTTCTACATAAAGTCGGGTCAGATGGGTTAAGAAGGTGAAAAGCCAAAAAATAAATTAAAAAATATATCTATTATGAGGTTGGTCCTAATCAGAAGCTTTCTAATTAGGTTTGACGCCACAACAAGGTATAAAAGTTGTCACTTGGCTCAATTGTGCATGATCATCTTTTCAAAAAATAACTTTGCATGGTTTTTGGGCTGATTGCTCAATTACTTCCACTTAAGGACGAAAATCCTTTGGTGTGGCCAACAGGGAGGACGCAAACCTTCCTTTCTTGATTGAAGAACGAAAACTCTTCAATTTATTGGGAATTCTCCATTCTGGGGTTTCCAAAGTGCTTCAAGAAGATTGATGTTGCAAATTTTCAACTAGGGTTTGAAGACCCTGCTATAGTTGATTTCCATTCCCCCAACTAGGGGATTTGAAACTTC
The DNA here is from genome assembly GCA_019776745.2 of Taxus chinensis. Classification (NCBI taxonomy): domain Eukaryota; kingdom Viridiplantae; phylum Streptophyta; class Pinopsida; order Cupressales; family Taxaceae; genus Taxus; species Taxus chinensis. The sequence goes on from CM034153.1 coordinate 18,095,627, forward strand.
CAAGAGGGGAAGGCAGATTTCTTGGTTCATTTTCAGCGTAATTTCAAGGGTTATCTACACCCTTGTGGGTATTTTTTCCCCCATTTTGACACATTCTAGGGCACGATTTTCCGGATATCATTACCAACAACTGTAGCCTGATTTATGGAGGACTTCAACATTTTATGTGGATTTGGAATCATGATATTTTCGATCGTAAACTGAGCTGAAACTCATAATATTTCACCCTCAATATATTCGTGCAAAGATCTGAATTTTTAGAGCCCATATACAGCTGAAATGAATTTATTTTAAAACCCCAGTCTCCAGAAAATTATGGCAACTTCAAAAATTCATAACTCACTCAAAAATGCTCTGATCCACACAAATAAACTATGCACGGACTCACAAAAATAGGGAGAATAAAAAGATGTTACCCATTCATACAAATGACCACCACACGTGTCTTAAACAGCCAAAACACCAATTCGCCCATAGGGTTTTGGGCTGAAAATTACAACAGAACATATAAATATATTCAGATCTGATACTCTAGAAAACTACTAGAAAATCTGCAAATCATAACAATCAAATCTGGTTTTTAACAACCCAAAATAGTTCACTATGCAAGTCGCACCAGCTGGAAACAAGGAGAAAACTCAGCCACCATTTTCCTCTTCAAACCCTTGGACCAAATCTACACTTTTACCCACTTCAACCGTTGAAAAAATACTAAAAAATACTACTAATCAAGTGATCTGCAATGGAAACCCCAGGTGGATAATCCTCTCAACTAGAAGAAGGGTTTTCATCCTTCTACTAGACTCTTGGAGGGTTTTCATCCTCAAGAGTGAATCTCTAAGGGTTTTTCGTCCTTAGAAGATTGAATATGCAAGCTCAAAGCTCAACATACAAATCAAATTTCATAAAATACACAAGGGATGCTCTCCTCAAGCAAGTCGACTTGCGTATATAGAGCTAATGGACCAACTTGCCTCCCTTAACATCCAACAAGCTTATAGCCCCTCATTGAATGTTTTTCCGTTTTGATCCATCCCATAAGGAGGTCGCATTTTCTAGGGGATAAATAGACTTTATAAGGTGACTTTAACTTTTTTCTAATTTTATATTATTAGTAAGTCTATAATATCTTTATTATAAGTGCCTTTATAATATTTTTTTTAATTGCACTTTATAATAAATTATTATGACTTAAGTTCCCCTTGTGCTCATCCCGTAGCCATTGGGGAGACAAAATGGGCCAAGGGTCTTCGACCAAGAAGGGGATATTACACTAAGTGTCCCTACATGTTTTGGATGGTGTGAATGGTGCAATTTTGAAGATTTATTGTTTTTTCCTTCTAGTTATAAAAAACAGACTGTTGTTTACTATTGTTATAATTTTCAGTTAGCTGTCATAAAATTCAGTTCACTGTCTATTAGGGTTTGTGTTATTTCCCTTTGTTTTCAATTTCATCCTAGAAAGGGACATAATAGTGTATTGTGCATATGGTTGTATTTTTTAATGTTCGGAATAGTCTTTTTAAATTTATTTGTACTTTCGATCCCCTTTGACTTACTTTGGTCATTTGTGGACATTAATATAGTTTGTTTCTTTCTTTCTAGCCATAAAATAGTTTTCATGTCGTTTTCACCCAATGTTGGACCCACACATGTTAGATCCATGTTGTCATAGAGTAACCCATTGTGCAATGAACTCGTAATGGTGAGATCATAACCTTTTTTTAATCAGAGAATATATACATTGGTTGATGAGATGGAAGGCTAAACTGGCTGAGACTATAAAGACTGAATGACAACAATTCCCAAATGTAATGGAACAAGGAGACGAGGAGGAGGCAAGAGAGAGATTGAGAAGAAGAATGTTGAAATGTTGCTTAGAGATAGGACATAAGGGTGGTCGAACCATTGATGTTGATGGGATAGTTTCAAAAGGCGCACATTTAACATCAATAAAGTGTGGAATAAGAGAGCACTGCAGACAGATAAACAGGTAAAAAAGCCAAGGGGTAACCTGATAAAATAATCGATCGCTAACAATTACCTATGATTTGTAAATGGAATGTGTTCTTTAAATTTGTATAAATTCCATTAAAATTTTGCATAATTAAAGAAGATTGGTCTATAAAAGAGAAGAATATGAGAAAAAGAAGATTATCTCGGAAACAACACCATCAGGCAGGCAAACGCAACAATGCATGAATATAAGTGATAATAGAGAGATTATTAATGTGGTAGAAAATTCCCATCATACGGCTATGTCGTTGTATTGATCAGCTTTAAATTAACAAGCATCACTGTAATATTCCCTTCCCATTCGAAGACCTTTGGCCCATTTTATCAACCCGATGCCCAAAGGCAACATATAAAGGTGACTTAAGTTATTCTTAATTATTATAAAGTGCCCGTAGTAAAGGGAAAAGTACTCGTAGCAAAGGGGAAAGATGTAAGCACTTTTAATAATTTAAATAACTTAATAAAACATAGTAAAAGCAACTACATGACAAAGCACTTAATATAAATTGTAATTATTTAGGGAAAATGTGACTTGCCTTGGGGGCAATAAAAATGGTTAGAAAAGGTATAAGCTCATATGTCAAAGTTTATCCTCCCTAGAAAAATGTGACTCTAGAGAAGAGAGATGGAGAAAAGAAAATATTTAATGAAGGAGAATAATGATTAGTTGTCTACAAGGTCACTATCGGTCACTTCTTCCTTTAAAAAGGACAAGTCGACTTGGGTTTGGGCATTCTATGACCATCATCCATTTTCTGATTTGTGTTGAAGCTTGAATCTTTTACCAAAAATATTGTAAGGACAAAAACCCTTAGTATTTGGCTCTAGAGGATGAAAACCCTCTTAGAGAATGTGAGGGATCTCTACTCAGAAGATTCTATGGTGCTTGCAAAGATTTATATTTATTTTCCAGCAGTTGTGAAAGTATTTTGCAGATATTTATCTGGGGTTTGAAGAATAAAATTGCAGTTACTTCTTATTTCTTACAAGCTGAAGTGACCCAGTTGTAGGCAGATTTTGGCATATTTGAAGGCTACAAAAATCCAGATCTGTACCTGCTGTTTGGAGCTAAAATTTCAGTCATATTCTCTACATTTTTGGTGTGATTTTGGGGTTCCAAAACCTCACTTTCAGCTGTATTTGCAAACTGGGTATTTGCATATTTTTATTAATTAAAAAACAGCCTTGTGCAGCTCATATCTGGGATTTAATTTCTGCAGATTTATTAACTAAATTCAGATCTGTTTTTGCATTATAAATTTGCATATTCCTTCAGCTTTTGGCCTTGAAAAATCTGTATTTCAGTCTTGAGTGGAAATAGTTAAGTTTTAAGGCTGATTTTGTTGGGTTTTATACATAACCCTAGTCGCACTTCTCATTATAAATTCAGATCTGCATTGATATATTTTTTGTAAGTTGCATTTAGTGGTTGGGGTTTGCCTAAAATCCATCTAGCGCAAAATCTGTCCATTTGGGGACATTACAATCACATACATAACAAATACAATCTAGAGAGGACACTAAAACCATTTGTGATGTTAGTATCAGACAGAGCATTGGCTAATATATCAACATAGGGAATTGTCCCCCAAAGCCTACTTCCAGATTGAAAAATCTTTTGGTACACGTAATTCCACAAAAACCTAAAATGCAGTAGCATTTAGGTTCACTTGTATCCTAGATCAAACAAAAACATGTTAGTATGAAAATAAACTAAGTAGGGAGGTATGCAAGTTTTTGTACATATGCTTTTGTTTATTTGTTTTGCACAAGTCTCGTTGCGTGCAGTAATCTTTGTGTAGTTTTCCCTGCGAAGGATAGCCACTTACCTTTCCAGCTGTCTAGGTTTCTCAGAATCGTGCATGTGTCATCAATCTCTCCAGGGAATTCCTACCCTGAAAGAGTCCAACGATTCCAAGGTAGGAACATAGGGAGGGATCTCAGGTTGATGTATCACACAAAGACTTGCAAATTCTGAGTCTGAGAATATTTGTTCGTGTTGAAGACATTGAAAATCCTTGCATTTTGTTTTGTCTCCCTTGCTGGTTGCAAAGAAATTCCTCATAGAGATAAAGAGCTTCTTCTGAAGACCTGAAGCCTCTCCAATGGTAGCTTGCCTAGCAAGACCAATGATCATCATTGCAAATGGAAGAATGCGTGATCCTTGGAGCATCATTGGTGACCAAAACCCCATGGTGAGAGCCCGATTTGATTTTAGAAAAGATAACCATTGTACTCAAAGCCTTTAAACATGGATGATGATATTAAGATAAGAGGAGAGAGGATCACCTAAGTTGTGGCAGTGAACCCTTACTGGAGGAGCTGAAGTAATCCTATTAATAATATTATCACAGTTGATAACAGAATCCATTAAGAATTCTTGGCCGAGCTGATGATAATATTAAAAAGAATCTCATTTCCTTTACAGGGAGGATTAAATCCTCGAAATTTTCCAAAGATAGCAATAATGAAGGTGCCAACATGTGTCCTATTGTCAAAAGCTATAAATGGTCCCACTATCCAACTCTTATTAACACATTTCCTTGATTCTAATGCTTTACATATCTGGATGGCAGTTCATGCGCAATCACAATGCCATCCAATATTTGTCTCCCAACCACAAACCCACCTTGTTCAGGTGAGATAATTTTGGGTAAGAGTTTTTTGAGTCTATTGGCAGTCACTTTTGAAATGATCTTATAAGAAACATTGTAAAGAGAGACAGGCTTGAAGGAATTGAAAGAATTAGAGTTCTCAGACTTGGGGATCAAGGCAATGAAGGTAGATAAGATAAGATAAGATAAATATAGTAATGTCCAACGAATGACCACAAAAGTAGATCAATGGGACTTGTAATGTCCCCATTTTTGAAGACCCTTAGCCTATCATTCCCCGTGGGCTTTAGGGGTTTTGCAAGGGGAAAATTATATTAAATAATTTTATAATATTGCCTGGAGAGTGATTTTAATCATTTGACATTATAAAGCAATATTTATTTAATTATTTAATATTTATGGAGCAAGTAATTATTTCATTAAATTCCCAAAATCCAAATTAAAAAAAGGGGGAATTAATTAAATAATATTTAGGTGGCTTTTAAGTATTAAAATCACCCTTTTTAAAAGGGGATGCCACATCTAGGGGAAATAAACTTCTTTTATTTAATAATTTCCCTCTCCTAGGGATTTTGAATTTTGTGCCTCCTTGCTTATAAAAGGAGTGCTAGGATCATTGTTAGACTCATGTTATGATGATATTTATTTTATGCTCCATGTTTGGTGTTGGGATGCATGCCCATTGATACATTCTCTCTCTCTCTCTCTCTCTCTTGCGTGGGAAGTTAGTGAGTTGGTTTTGATCAATTGAAGTATTTTCTCTTGCTCCGTTGTTGAGTTCTCTTGTGTTGAAGTATGTTCTTTGCATGATTCATACTTTCTAACAATGGCGACTTGATAAGGGACTTGTTTTAGTATGTTTTGTGAGTGAAAAAGGTAAAATATAATCTGATCTATGTTGGTATAATTTTCCAAGTGTAGGATTGTTATTTGGAGCGTTTTTGAAGTGTAGAAAGAGCTGAAAATAATTTATGTCATTCCATCTAACCCTAGCGACTTGATTGAGACTTTTGGGGGCTGTTTTGGAGGGTTTTCGGGTGTCATAAAATTCAGATCTTTAGTTCTTTGGAAAGATCTTAATTTATAGAATTATCTGCATTTTATTTGAGGAGAAAATATGAAATATTGAAGGAGTTATGCATTTTTGAATATTTCAGCTGTCTGCAGGCTTTTCTGGGTATGGAAAATTGATATTTATATCAGATCTGCAGTTTGGGGTTGATTTAATATTGCATATGATTGTAAAAACTACGAGAAATAAGGAGAAGACGTTTTCATAATTTTTGGAGTGGATTTGATGCCCTAAATGTGCTGGACGACCTACTTTTTAGGTCAAAATTAGGGTTTCGGGTTGGCTGTGCAAAATCTGATTTTTGCATATTGTTCTTCATATTTTTGTGGTCCATTACCCAAAATTTCAGCTCATTTGGACTTCTCTAGCCAAAGATATGAATTTTTAAAAATTGCAGCAGTTGGGGTTTGAAAATTAATTATTTATAGATGTGTGTGATCAGATTTGTATTAATTCCTAACTTGTCCTAGAAGGGGACATTGCATTATTGCAGCCACAAAAAAATTATAGATCTAGGGGATAGAAACCCCCAAAAATCACCAAACTTCATATTCCGTCCTAAGAAAATATAACAATTCAGATTATCAATCCAAATTGCACAAATAGTTCACCAAATGTCCAAAACCCTACCCAAGGTAGGTCATTCCACTAGTAACAAATTAATAACAATCTGAAAATGACAATACTCTCTTCAAATTAGCCATAAACATCAATCCCAAGCCAAGGAGAAGGGTTTTCGTCCTTCCCTCAACCTCTGGAAGGGTTTTCGTCCTTCTAAGGCAATTCACATACGGAGGTCTCCATCCCCAAATGCAAGAACAAACAACTCTTAGCTAGCTAAGCTCCAATCAAAAGAAATGCACCAATGTCTAGAGCTGAAATGATGTCTTAAATCTTCTTTTATATCCTACAATTGGCGCCAAAGTACAAAAAGCAAGGCCAACCTGTATAAGAAGGGAAAACACTAATTAAATATTAGTAGAAAACATATCATAAAGGTGCTCAAGGTTCTCCTTCATCTTTGCTTCTTTGCCACGGAGAAGGAATGGCAAGAAGACCAAATATCAACTCTTAAGTGGGAAAAAGGGACATTACATTCATCCCTTCCCAAAATTGTTTGTCCCCAAGCAATTGCAAACCCATTACATTCGCTGCCCCAACTTCTTCTTCCTCTTCTTTTTGAAGATCTTCATCCTCCAATGGTGAAGGTGACATCCTTGACAAAGCATCTGCAACCACATTATGCTTCCCTTTCACATACTTAATGTCAAAATCAAATGCTTGGAGTCTACTCACCCATTTTTGTTGCCGATCATTTAATTCCTTTTGATGAAGAAAGAATCTCAAGCTATTGTGGTTGGTTTTGACAACAAATCTTCCACAAATCAAATATTGCCTAAACTTAGTTAAGGCATGCATGATGGCAAGCATTTCTTTATCATAAATGGGAAGCTTCATCTCATGATCTTTCAATTTCCGGCTTTCAAAAGCAATGGGGTGTTGATTTTGCATCAAAACCACACCTATATCCTCACCGGAAGCATCACATGCAAGCTTAAATGGTTTAGAAAAATCTGGAACAGCAAGAACCGGGCAAGAACACATCACCTTTTTCAGCTCTTCAAAGGCTACATGGGCTGATTTGGACCAGCTGAAAGCATCCTTCTTTGTTAGAGAAGTCAAAGGGGTTGCAATTTGTGAGAATCTCTTCACAAACTTCTTGAAGTATGAGCACAAACCCAATAATCCTTTCAAGTGAGTAATGTTGGTTGGTGTTGGCCAATTCATGATTGCTTGGATCTTACTTTGATCTAAATGAACCCCACAAGCATTGATAATATGCCCCAAGTATAGAATCTCATTCATACCAAACTCGCATTTAGACCTTTTTGCATATAAGGACTATTGTTCCAAAATTTCCAAAACTGTATCCAAATGTTGGAGGTGCTCTTCCCATGACTTACTATAAATCAAAATATCATCAAAGAACACCAACACACATTTTCTTAAATGCTTACCAAAAATGTGATTCATGCATGATTGGAAGGTGGTCGGGGCATTGGTCAATCCAAATGGCATGACAAGGAACTCGAAATGCCCAAAGTGACATCTAAAAGCAGTCTTGTGCACATCTTCTTCTCTAACTCTTATTTGATAATACCCGAATCTCAAATCTATTTTTGAGATATAGATTGCCCCATGCAATTCATCTATGAGCTCGTCAATCCTTGGAATGGGGTACTTGTTCTTGATTGTCTTCTTGTTGAGCACACGGTAGTCCACACACATTCTTAGAGTAACATTTGTCTTCTTGACCAGCACTACGGAAGAAGCATAGGGGTTGGAACTAGGCCTTATCAACCCCATATCCAACAATGCTTTGATTGTTCTCTCAATTTCTTCCTTGTAAATGTGTGGGTGACAGTAGGGGTTGTTATGACCGGTTTGGTACCCGGTTCCAACTCAATGACATGTTGGAATCCCCTATCCGGTGGCAGCCCATGCGGTAGCTCATTGAAAACTTTAGAATGCCTATCGAGTATGGGCTGAATATCATCATGGAAAGTAGATTGAATGGAAATAGAAGAGTTAACTCTTACCAAACAATGGGCTGCCCAAGAAACATGCCCCTTTTTGAAGGTTTTGTCCATGCTTTTCGTTGTCACAACTTGTGGAATTCCACCTTTCATGCCATGTAACACCACCTCTTTGTTTTCCACCTTAAATTTCAGCTCCATGCTTTGATAATTTTGGGAAAACTCTCCTAAAGAATGAAGCCATTGTACACCCAAAACCAAATCAGATTCACCAATGCTAATAACATAGAAATCATCTCTTACCATGTGCCCTCCCAAGGTGAGTGTGAGCTGAGATATCTTCCTTGTGTAAGGAAGTATGAAGCCATCCGCAACCGTTGCATTGAAACCTTCGAAATTTTCAGCCTTGAACTTTAATTTCTTCACCAAACGTTCATCAATAAAATTATGTGTGGCTCCACTATCAATCAAAACCGTTACCTTTTGACCATGAAGATCACCCTTCACATGAAATGGGTGATATCTAGGTGCCCCGAATAATGTAGCACTCGAACTTTTTTATGTCCTCATCTTCCACATCATCATTATGCCTAGTCTCATCAACAACGTCATCATCATCTTCACAATCTGAAATTACTTCAATATAATGAACCTTACCTTTTCCCAAACAACAGTGTCTTGGAGTCCATGGATCCTTACATGAAAAACACAAATTCTTCCTTCTCAATTCTCTCTTTGCCTCCTTATCATGGCTGGTTTTCTGCAGATCCATGTGAACATTAGGCACCTTTTGAAGAGGTCTCTTTGGCTGGTCCAAAGGGATGCTTCTAGGATGCTTGGGAGGTTATTCCCCTCTCCAATTGACCTTAGGAACACTGCTGATTTTGTGGCAGCACCTTCAAGATCAAGAGCCTTCTTTATTGCCTCTTGTAGAGACAAAGGATCAAATGCACGAACTAACCCCTTTAGGGGCTCAATCAAACCCTCTACAAAAAGCACAGTGAGTCTTCTTTCAGACAAATCCATAATCATAACAGAAAGCCTCTGAAAATTAGCCACATACTCCTCCATGGTACCTTGTTTCAATTGTGCAAGCTCATGGAAATGTACCTCTGGATCCACTCTATCAAATTGATCAATGAGCGTTTGACAAAACTCGTCATAGGCATGTATCTCACTATGACCTTGTGTCACAAGTCCATGAAACCACCACTCATGGGCAATGCCCTCAAGATGTAAAGTAGCAAATTTAATTGCATCTTCTTCCACTAGGCTTCAAAGACAAATATGTATTCAATTTTTGAATCCAAGCCCTAGCGGTACCTTTTGTAGATCCATCAAATGTAGAAAAAGACAACTTAGCAAAAGCATTTTGTATCTCTCTTTGTGGCATGGCATGTCTAGGCTCGGGCCTAGATCTTCCTCTATCCAACCACATGAACTCAGCAAGAGAAATAGCATCACGGATCACCCGTGACAAGGCCATATATTCCTCATAGCTCGGTGCAATATTTCTTCTCCCCATCAATCTTGCCTCTTCTTCCAGAATGGCCTCCTCTCTAGGAAGGAAAGTGGCCCTCCAACTCGATCCTCGGGCTGAATCATTAGGTCGCTTGGCATTATTGGCTCCATTCGAACTCCCTTCACCATTTTGAACCCTCGGTTCAATGATTCTTTGGAGGGAAAGAGCTAGGAAGTCCATGGTATTAGCGATAATTAGCTTATCAACCTTAGCTTCCTGAGAATCGTGATTAGCCATATGTCCTTTTATAAACCCTAGGCCCTTTGAAGATCTAAGCTTTGATAACACTGTAATAGCCTTTTCAAGGGTTTAAATCACACACAAGGGAATTTAGCTATACACACAAATATGCAGATCTAATTTTTAATTGCAACAGACTGTAAATACAAAACCAATGAACTATATCTTCCACAAATTATGCCAAAAACACCATGAAACACCTTAAATCCACTTGCCACAATTTATATGTATTTTATGGAATAACAAGAGCCAAAATCACAAAGAAATATTGAAGAACTCTCTGCTGGAAATTAATTATAATCAGATTATTGCAACCGCAAGAAAATTATAGATCTAGGGCATAAAAACCCCCAAAAATCACCAAACTTCAAATTCCGGCCTTATAAAATCTAACAATTCAGATTATCAATCCAAATTGCACAAATAGTTCACCAAATGTCCAAAACCCTACCCAAGGTAGGTCGGCCCACTAGTAATAAATCAATAACAATTTGAAAATGACAATTCTCTTCAAATCAGCCTTAAACATCAATCTCAAGCTAAGGAGAAGGGTTTTCATCCTTCCCTCAACCTCTAGAAGGGCTTTCGTCCTTCCAAACAAGTTGCATAAGGAGGTTTTCGTCCCCAAATGCAAGAACAAGCAGCTCTTAGCTAGCTATGCTCCAATCAGAAGAAATGCGCCAAAGTCTAGAGCTGAAATGATGTCTTAGATCTTCTTTTATATCCTTTAATTGGCGCCAAAGTACAAAAAGCAAGGCCGCCCTGTATAAGAAGGGAAAACATTAAAGAAATTATAAAATATTAGTAGAAAACATATCATAAAGGTGCTCAAGGTTCTCCTCCATCTTTGCTTCTTTGCCAAGGAGAAGGAATGGCAAGAAGACCAAATATCAACTCTTAAGTGGGAAAAGGGGGCATTACAATTGAATTCATTAAGAATCAAAAGATCGACAAGCTTGGTTCAATTATTACCTTTGATGTTATATCACTCTTTACTAAAATTCCAATAAATGAAGTTGTCTCTATCATTGGAAAAATCACCGATGAAGAAACCACTAGGTTAGTTGAGATTCGTCTTAAATCTATATTCTTTAGCTTTAATGGTGAAATGTATGAACAAACCGAGGGCATTGCTATGAGATATCCTCTCTTGCCAATTATTGCTAACCTGTTTATTGAAGATTTCGAACAAAAGGCATCGGCATCATATGCATTAAAACCACCATGGTGGAAAAGGTATGTGGATGACATTAACATATACTGGCATCATGGAAAAGACACAATCAGGGACTTTCTTCTTCACCTTAACAGCTTGTCTCCTCATTTCCAATTCACTATGGAATCTGAAATCAAATACTCTATTCCATTCCTCGATGTTCTCCTTAAAAGGAAGACCAATGGTTTTCTTTCCCATGAAGTGTACAGAAAGAAAACACACACTGATCTTTATCTTAGAGTCGACTCTCATCATCATTCCTCTCAAAAAGCAGGTGTCCTAAATATTCTTGCTACAAGAGCATTTAGGATAGCTGACTTGGACCATGTGGAGAATGAAATCTCATATCTCACCAAAGTCTTTAAGAAAAATGGTTATAACATCAAACAAATCAATTTGGCTTTCTCCATAGCTAATCGTAATCATAACCGACTAACCAATAAAACTCAAGATATTGAAAATAATAATAAATGTAAAGCTTATTTACCCTACATAAAAGGCGCTACTGACAAAATTGCTAAAATTCTAAATAAAAAAAGGCATTGATACTTCCTTTCTTCCATCCAATACTCTCTCTAATAATCTTAGCTCCACTAAAGACAAACTCAAGCCCAAACTCAACAATGGGGTATACATTATTGAATGTGCTTGCGAGAAACCCTAGTGCTTGCGGGAAACCCTATATTGGCGAAACAAGAAAAGCTATCAACACAAGAATTAAGGAACATAGCAAAAACATTCAATTCAACAGAGTTCAAAAATCCGCATTAGCTGAATACTCACTTGCTACTAGACACCCCATCTGCATGGATAATATTGAAGTTCTAGCCTCAGAGGACCATTATGTTAAAAGACACTTGAGAGAGGCCATAGAAATTATGCAACATGACAACAGCCTTAATAGAGACAATGGATGGTTTATTAGTAATGCCTGGAAACCACTATTCTGCAACCTTGGTAACTAATTTATAAATTAATAGCTGTATTTGATTATTATTAAAACTGTTATCTTTAATCCTCAATTCTTTAATACCTAATCAATATCTTAACTCATAGTTTATTTGTAACTATAAGTAAATTTAATTAAATTAACCTAAATAATGACATTATCCTAAAATAAACTCTTAACATTAAAATATATAATAAATCAAATTGACAATCTTTAATTGTATACACTACCATAGTAAAATAAAATAAAATAAATTGCAACTTGAATGGCCGACCCCTGCACTTCTTATTGGTTAAAAATTAAAAATTGATATATATATATATATATATATATATATATATATATATATATATATATATATATATATATATACATATTCAAATCAGCTATCCTATTCGTATCTCTTCCTTGATGATGGGTCTAGAAGTCAGACCCGAAACGTCGGTCAAAAATTGAATACACAGTGAAATCCAGATATTCTTCAAAAATGCCTACTTGTGGAAATGTCAAAAATCTAATGTGTAACGTTGTTCTTTTGGACATATTTATTAAGTGCATCTATGTTTGTCATGTTCCATGCAAGATTGTCTTGTGCATGCCTTTGCTCCTTGTCTTGTGAGTGATTGGTTGTGTGATATGTTATCATCTAATCATTGCATTTAATGCCATGACTCATAGAAGGTGGTTGGATCTCATTAAATGGTAGATCGAGTTGTTGAGCATGTAACGTAAATAGGTGGATCTTGTGTCTTATAAGCAGTCCTCTCCACCAGTGTTGGGTAGCTAGGAAGATAATGATAGATCATAGAAGTATCCTGAGAAAGCTATACTTGCAAAGACCACAAATTACCATGCAGAGATCTGCGGATCTGATGTTGTAACACATCTCATTTGTGAGATTGCTAATGTATGTGCACGCACTCATTGTATTTCTAAGATTGAATCAATAAAGGTCAGATTTGTGTTCCATTTTATTGCATATTCCATTGTGTATTTTGAGGGCTGTGTGATCCAAGGCATCTCTTAATTGAGACCCCTAACCAGGACTGCATCATAAAACCACCTCTTTCTCACAATCAGTATCCATGCGAAATTATTCATAAAACACACACGCTCATGTGAGAGAGATTAATAATTAGGTATGAAAACATATCATAGGGATATGCCACTATATTAAATAGCTTGTAAAGTAATGGACATCGTATAGATAACAAACCACAACCTAGATTGTTCCCCCAAGGAATAACATCAAAACTGTAAAACAATCATTGAATGCTAACTGTTCTATCTCTTCAATTGTTTGTTTCCAGTGCGGCATAGTGCGAATGAGTTCAGCTGTATATATTTCAATACATTTTCTGAATTTGTAAGATACATGATTTTTTTAAATAAAGGAAAATATATATTCATAAAAAGGATAAAGGCTACAAGCTCGGAATAGCACTCACCCAAAGACAGGCTGAGGGGTGAAAAGATCAGCTCAGGAAATAATTCATGTCCAGGTTTGTTTCACTCACACATAACACCAAAAACACATTTACTAAATAGTGTTACGCTTAAGACCAATTTGTTAGATATGATAGTTATTACAAAAAAAAAGAAAGAAAAAATGGTTTCAACTCATTGAAGATTTTGTTTTCAGTCCATCTTGAAGCAATGCAAACTAGAAATGAGTCATTAAGCAAAAATCTATGCATCCAATTCAACAAGGCTCTAAAAGTTTTAGAACGTGTAGTTTTTATTAATATGAATGTGTGAAATATTGCATGCATGAAAGTATTTGAAGGCATGCATCATCTCAGGGGGATATATATATATAATGTCCTACTAACTAAATGTAGTAAAGTGGATAACAACTAGCAAGCCAGACATAAAACTCTTACCCAAAGTGTACATTATCAAATTGAATGCTCCCTCCATTCCATTGTAGAGGTTTCGCATTAGGTGCATCTTGGATAGTCGATTTTTCCTGCAAACAAAAGGTCCAATTTGCTCTTCAGACGAATCAAACTTCAGAATCATGTTGTTTCCCTGGCAATGAATCAAACTCTACATTGGAGAATATTCATTGGTGAAGATTTTACACCCTCATTTGTTACTAACACTCACAAATATTTTTGAAGTTTTGTAAAGACTTTGAAATTTATACCGCTGCAGTTTAGTAGTATTCATGGCCTTTGAAAATATCCTTTCAACATGAACTTGTTTTTATTTATGAGCTGTGGTTTCTCCTTCTACTTTATGTGGGGTGCTCTTTTAGACGACCCTTATTTAAGGTATCCTTGTTAGTTGTATTTTACAGTCCCATTGACAACATTGGTAATTCCATCTTAGATTTGGACCAAACACCGAGAATTTACAAGTATTCGACAATTATTTCTCCATTTCTGTCTAATTCTAGGTTTTACCCACACAATCAAATGTAAATCTAAGCTTCTAAAAAAGTAGAAAAGCAAATATTGAGTATGAGAGATAGTGTTTCTACAGTCCCTAGGATTAGAGAGCAACCTGTGGAAAAAATTGTGTAGGCTGTTTTAGATCGATGTTTCCTCTCTAAATATTAGTGTCCATACATAACAATTTAAAAATTCAATACCAACCACACCTATACAGCTAAACCGTGTTGAGCATAATTTCCATAAATACATGCGGACAATCTCAATATTTATTGGCAATAATTTTATGCAGTGGATATACCAAAAGAATAGCATAAAGACACTTATTGTGGCATACAACATCCAAGTAACTATAGCACCTTCATAAAAACATTACTCAAGAAAAGCATCATTTTATCTTCACTTCTTTTCAATTAGAGTCTAAGAATATCATCATAATATCACCATGCTGACTTTGTCTACTAATTTTAAAAAGCTAAAAAATCTCGATGATTGGAAAAATTTAGGCTCCACTTTTTCATCTGGCAACTGTATATTTCCATCGTAAATGGAATTCTACAGTGCTGAAGGCAATGAACAACACAAGTAAAATCATGCACATATAAAGCACACAAAATTTATGAGAAATTCTCTATACCCTTAGTAATATATGCACAATAAATAACCCAAAATCTGCGGTGTGGTTTAGTGAATCATAATTGATTATACGGGCATACCTCAAGTAGTGAGAACATTGCTTGCATATCAATAAGGCTTTGGCGTGTCTCGCGATAAACAGTGCCAAGGAAATTGAGTGGTAACGAAAGCTGAAAAAGCAAACCGTTTACCATAACCTGTGAAACATGCACATTCATAATCATGTCAGAAAATGCCTATTTGAAGTATGATATTTTTAATTAAATAAAATAGTGTATAGTGTTTAACATTTCAATCTCAAATATTTGTATACCATGAAAGAAGAATATAACACATGTGATCACGAAGGAACATATAATATAATCCCATTTGAAACGCTAATCTCCTGTTACAAAACAATGCGCTCTCACCTGGATTAGATATAATAGTGACTCAAGTTTTGTTGGAAGTTTTTACGTGGATACCATCTATATTTTAATGTGAAGATTTATCTTTAGTCTTGTGATTGATTTTAACAGATCAAGGAAGGGGAACACATAATAGTTTCATATGCCTTGGTTACTTTGCTCGCTGTCCAGAGCAGAAATAATTCTCTTTGTAAATAGACAGCTTGGAGGAGTTCTCCATAATGGAAGATCTTTGGTTGGAAAGAGAATTACTAATATTATGAGAATAACATGCCTAATGGGATAATTAACAAGGTGAAATCCTTTATCTACCTACATTCAGCCATTACACTAACCATATTCATTGTGTAGGGAGTATCCAACAGATTTGAGGAGATCTCTACAATGGGAGCTCTTTGGTTCAAAAAACAATAAATTAGTATGAGAAAATAGGCTATATGGAGTGATCACCAAGTTCTAAATGTTTTATAAACCTTCAATAAGTGATTGAGCCTGTATAGCATATATATTTTATTCTGAGAGGCACATTTTACAACCTACATCAACTTGGACTTTGCGGGTTTGTGTGTGTTTAGGACGGTGGATACGAGGGGAACAGTGAAGGCTGATATTGATATGGATATGTAGCTCGTAACATTAACTAAAAAATACTTTTGAAAGAACGAAGCACATTCAAGCCTCCAAAACAATCCAGTTGAACATCTGAACGTTATATAAATGTGAGAACATAGGGATAGGCACATTGAGACCTTTGGATACACCTATCAGCACATATCAAATCTATGTTTAAATGGGTGTATGTAGAGTAGCTGTGATCTGATATCATTTGTTTGCATCTGTTCCAATTGACATCAACTGATGTCCACGTACAATTCAAGTGCATCTCAGTCAAAATCTTATCATGGCATATTAAACTATCAAGGTTGGGCATATAGATAATAGAACATTTCCTATTAGTAATTTGAGCTCAGTCATAAAGGTGAAACTACATTACCAGAAATGAAGGAAACTATGAACGATTTTTATTACAATATAACCTTTCATTGCATTGTATAGGAAACTATCTAAATATGCAAGATTGGGACTGCTGCATGCATAGAACTTAACAAACTCTAAAATTCCCATGACATGACATAAACCTTATGGGATGCATACGTACTAGGAAAGGTATTCATTACCTATATGCTATCCCAAGCAAAAAAAATTAGGAAACCAATAACATGCATAAACATTTTGTATCTTACAAATACACGATTTACATCGAACTCAACAAGTGATAATCATCCTTTACGAAAGGCATTTATTGTCTATGCAAGAAACAGGCCTTCTGCGGTGATTTTAAAATGGCTGAATTAGATGGGAGGGCATTGTAGCAGTTAACTGCCATATCATCTGTGTAAAACAGAAGCTTGAAATGGTTATCACTGGTTACTTCATTTTTATTTTTATTTTTATTTTTAAGAAATCCAGCTTATATTACTACAAAGAAGAAACGATGAACATCATCTAAGCATTAGGATTACAAGGAAAATGTCTCCTTACATAGGCAAGGAAAGAAAGCACCTCAACTTGTGATTCAATGGGAGAAGATTCACAGCCTTTCGAAACCACTTGATCGTAGCTTACACAACCAAAGCCGAATCTTGTCTAAATAGGTGCAATTCCCCCAAGCTGGGGTGGTATCTTCATAGAAAGCAACTTTTCATCTTGTCCTCCAAAGAAAACTGATCGCTGTCAAATGCATTGTACACCAGACTCTTGCAGCTGTCCCTGACTATCCAGGTATGCCCTAGAAGAGGTCCTCTCAAGAGAGAGACAGTATTATGAAACTTAATTCAGCTTGTAACCAACCGCAAATCCCTCTAGTTGTTGAACACTTCCAAAAAAATTGGCCAGCTGTATACTCTTCCCCACACATAAAGCACAAAGCATCTACAATCACCACCTTACTCAACCATGCTTTAAAAAAAAACTGTTTATGCAATACTAGCCATCCCAGCAACTTTTGTTTGAAAGAAGTTTTTGCTTTCCAAACAAATTGACAGCACCATCGCCATCTCACTTTAGAATCCTTGACCTAGTATCACTTGCTTAATCGAGAGGCAATAGGTAAGGTAAAGGTAGAATTTTAGGTCACCACCAAGCAAAACACCAATTTGATGTATGAAACCCCCCTTGTGGTACCCACAAAGGGATTTTTTTTCCCTTTACCGTACAAATTGTTCAACAAGGGGATACCATTAGACTCTCACACCTGATTTAACATGTCAATTTTCTTATAGTTAAAGGAGGATTTTCTTATGCTCCACTACCAATCCCTCTAATAAGGCATGAAGTGTGTAATTACAATTTGAATGACAATTTTCTGAGAGATTATTGTACACAACGCTTGATAGCATGCAGATGGCCTGGTGTTCTTTCAAAGCTTTTATGGCAAGTACAATAAGCCATCATAACAGCACTTCCCTCTGGAGATATAGATAGTTATGGCACCACCCTTCATTAATCCCTTGTAAGTGTAGCATTTGAATAAGATCAAAGTTAAACTCTTCCTGTGGCAGGTTCTTAAATTTATCCAGTCCAATTTTCAGCTACAAATTTTCCTCATCACACTCAATCAGTGAATTATTCAGTTTCTCAATATCCAACTTCAAATCTGTTATTGTAGCCACATGCGTTTAACACATATTTTCGGCTGTTAGAAACAACTCACACCAATGTGTAATGATTGCATCTGCTTCTTTGGCAGATTCTTTCTTTGCAATGGCTTGCCTAATGTTTTCCAAATCTTGCTCTTGCTGAATTTTTCAAATCACTGCCTCCTCCTTTGCCTTCTTTTCAACCTATCTGGTGGCATGGCCAAGAGTCGGACGAATAGTTATCAACCACGCAACCAATTCAGAGTGCATAGTCACATGGAAACAGAATTTAACAAACACCACAAGCTTCAAATTTCATTGAATTTGCAGATCTGTGTACAAGACAATTCACAAGGAAAACAAGCTCAAACTTCTACTTTTATTTTAACTCAAATACATCCCACACTTTGTCTGCTCGAGACTTTTTTGAATTTAGACATGTTGTCACGTCCCTTTTTTGAAGCTGATTTATGAAGAACTTAACCCATTCTTCTCCCTGTGGGTCTAAGGAGGAAAGCACGGGGAAGATCTCAACTATATCTTTATTGTTGTTTTATTTATTATCATGTATCCTATTGGGAAGCCTCACACTCCAATAGAGGGACTTAAGTAGTTAGGAAATAAAGGTATTATGAGCATGTAGGCTCCAAATACCATTTATATATTTAAAAGCACTTACCTTAAGGGGTTGGCCATCATAATTATGTTGTTAAGCAACACTTCTTTTGGCTATTTAAGGAGGTTGTTTGGGTATTATAGAATTCATGCTTTTGGTGAATATTCTTATCTTGGTGAAAGTTGGCTAATGTAGCACTTTTACTCTCTCAAGGACGAAACCCCTTGGGTTGAGGACCTCATCCAAGGATGAAAACCCTTGATTGGGAAACTTGTGAAGGACGATAACCTTTCATGAGGTTTTTGGTGTGCAAGTTGATCTGAAAAGTAATAAAGTATAATTTTATTGCATGATGTGGTCTCTTTGGTGCAATAATATAACTGTTTGGAGTGGAGCAACCCACTTTGGAGTGGTAATTTGGGTATTGTATGATGTTAATTTGGCAAATTTGAAATTACTAGCTTTTGTTCTCTCATAATTTTCTAAGGCCAAGATCTTGAATTTGGTGAATTTTGGAGGCGTTCTACTATTTATTCAGCAAGCTCGATAATGTTCGCTGGTCAAGTGTTCCGCAATTAATTATTTTCACACTTAATTTTATGCAATTTTAATAGCTACAATGTGTTTGCTAATGGGTTTACTACTAATTTTAGCATAAGTGTTTTGAAGGAGTTTTGCAAGGTTTGACCCATCCTTGAAGGGTACAAACTCGCATCATCATGGGAAGTACAACTGTCGGCTAGATAAGGGTTATGAGTTTATGATACAGTTGTCATTGTAGGGTTATACGTCATACAGCGCTATAATCTATGCAAGTTAAAATGATACAATAAGTTGGCCATTTTTCTCTAAGTACCCCGTAAAAAGGGACATTACATAGATCGAGAGTGGTCAATGTGCATCTACTAGTCCCCACACTCGACTGAGTCTCGACATCCTTCAAGAGAGATTGTTGGACTCCGACAATATGTCATGGCAAGTAGTCAAAAGAGATCGAAGCTCCTATGCAAATGCATGTTCGAGAATCACCTGAAGAAGATGGCATCCAATCCAGATATTTACATGCTTGTGGCACCTTATCCCTCCATAGCTTCACTCTCAAGCTGAAGCAATGGTCATCCTCTTTGACTGCAGGTGATTTCTTCTTCTTGCCCAGTCCACTTGCTAAATGGATCTATCTCATGCAAATCAATAAGCTCCTGTGATGTGGCCTCCACTTCTCTTGTGTGAAGTTGGAGATTGTATTGCACAAAATCCAAGTCGTTGAGCCGTTTTTGAGTCAACTTGTTGCGCTTCTTCGTGTGAATGGCCTCAAACAAATTCCAATTGCATTCACATTTAGAAGCGCTACAAGGTTGAGATAAAATTATGAGGTCTAGCTTTTGAAGATGCGGGGTATTTCCTCCCCAATTCTCCCACCAAGAACCTACAGACAAGATAATCAAAAGTTTATAAGTAATTAATAAAATCAAATTTGTAACTTGTAACACATAAGTAACTTAGTAAACATTCTAACTTTCTAATTTTTATTACCTGGTGACTGTGTGGTTCTCCCTCGGATAGCTAACGCTGAAGAAAAGAGCCTCCCCCTAACATGCTTGTAATTTTGCAGCTCTAAAATAATGAGGTCGCTCGTCTCAACCTCTGGTATCATCCTCTCAATACATGTTGAAAGACCCTCCATAACCTCTCCGTTCATATCTGTGAAGCCATTGGAGAAAAACTTGGGGTTGAGGTAGTACTCCGCTGCATGAATAGGTTGGTGGAGTTGATTGTTCCACCTCCGATCAATTATCTCCCAAAAGGGACCATATCTGGCAATATCCCCCTGTAATTGTTTTGGATAGTCTCTTTGGCCCTATCCACGGCCTCATAAATGTACCCCATAGGGTTTTGCTCCCCATCAACCAAATGCAAAACCCTTACCAACAGCTATGACACCTACACACAAATTAAAATGTAAGGTTACAAACTTACAAATAAAGTAAAAAAGTAAATAACAATATATCTATAATTTAACAAATTAAAATAAATGAATCAACTTGAAATATAAATCGAAGTTTGAAATTACCTTGACGATCTCTATAACTCTCTTTGCAAAGATATCATCAAAAACTATCTTTGCAGTCCTCTCTCCATCAACTTTCTTTGAATATTATGAGTCTAGTCATGCTTGACTCACAAACATTTGCTTCAATGATGTCAACAAACTAGAAATACTTTGCTATGTCAAGAAGTTAGTTGCAAACCTTGTGACACCGGCTCACACAATCTCTTTCCCCTTTGTGTGTTCTCTCATCAAGCTAAGAACCCAATGGTGATTATATAAGTACTTGGTTATGTTTCTTGCATCTTCTATAACCGGCCTCACCCAATCAATTTTCCCTGTCCTAAAAAAAAATCAAGGCAATGAGCCGCACAAGGAGTCCAACAGAGTGATAGATGTCTCTTCTGTAGTAGTTTCCCATTTGCCACATATGCTACTGCATTGTTTGTGACAACTTGCACAACATTTTGTATACCCACCTCTAATACAACCTTCTCCAACATAAGACTCAAATTCTCTACATTTTTTAACTATGTTAGAGGCATCAATTGACTTCAAAAACACCATCTCGCCATTTGAAGCTGCTAAACAATTAATGAGGGTGCGGTTCCTTCCATCCATCCACCCATCTGAAAGAATGGTGCGTCTATATTTCTGCCATTGTTTCTTTTGATCTTCTAGAATTGTAGTTGCATCTGCAACTACACCCTTGAGAAATTTCCCACTCAAGTCTTTTGGAGAGTGTGCCTTGTACCCTTTCCCTACAATTGTCAATGCTGTCACCAAGTACTCCCAGTATGGGCTCTTCGCCACATTGAAGGGAAGGTTGTTGTAGTACCAGAAATTCGCACATGCTTTATCCGCTTCCTCGTGCATATCCTTGTTCCAGCCTGTACCTTGCAATGAAGGTTGTGCTCCAGGTATGTTCCTTGGGTAAAAAAAAGCTATGTATACCTTTGCTCGAACTTGATGAAGCAGATGTGCCTCTTTTGGTTCATATGCATGGACCGCGAGTAGAACCCACAATTGTTGCCTCATCATCCTCTTTCTTGCCAGCCCCAGGTATAACAACTTTTGCTATGGTTGCATGCACCCTTTCCCTCTCTAGTTTCTTCTCCTTCAGCTCTGTAAGCTCTACTTTCATCTCTCGCTTTGCCTCTTCTGTAACATTGGAGCATACCACAACGTCCCGACAAGCAATAGATGTAAGATGATACTTCAGGCGATTGATGCATCCAGAAAATGTTTTGCCGCAAAAATTGCGAACCATTGTTCTCGAAACTGCTCACCATACACCATACTTCCAAGTGATGTTACGGGCGTTAGCGGGAACGGTTCCTGCTAGCGATGCTGACCCAGATGCCGAACGTGATGCCAAGCCTAATGCCATTGGTAAGCTCTAATCTGCAACACAATGCACATTTAAAAAATTAAAAAAAACGTAAACTTAATTAAAATTAAAAAAAAACGTTTCTGTATAACCCTATTTAAATGTAATTTAATAAAAAAACATACCTTCGGTTCCAAATGACTATTAAAAATTTAAAATGATTCACAATTAAATTGAATGCATTTAAAATTACAAAACATATTTGAAGAATCGAATACAATACAAATATATAAAATTCAAATAATTTAGAATGAATTTGTGAAAAGAATTAAAAAAAAACTTACCACTAGCTCTAAATGACTATTAAAATTTTAAAATCATTCGGTATTAAATTGGATGTATTTAAAATTACAATATGAATATATAAAACTTAAATAATGTAGGCCGAATTTGCAAAAAATTGAAAGATTAAAAAAAAAAACTTATCTCCAAATGCAATTCTCCAAAATTCCTCTTCGAATTCACTCAAAAACCGTTCAACTCATGCAATGCAAGCTCAATGGTTTCGTGAATGAAAATGAAGTGCTTTGGTGCCTTAAAAAGAAAAAAAGAGTGTATTTTTGACATTTTTGGCGTGTTTTGTGTTCTGTCCATATGTGGCGAGTACTGTGCACGGACTCGCCAAATATTCTTGGTGAATATTTGCCGATATTTGCCGAGTTAGGTTTGGTGAGTTTTACCTGCGATTATTCATTTGTTTTTTTCTTCTGACGAATACTCGCCAACTCGGCGAATGCAAACTATGATTAGAATAATTGATAATATTATTTATGTTGGGCATGGTAATTTCCAGTCTTTGGGCAACTTAATAATATTATTATTAAAACAAAAAGTATTTTCAAATACTTAAAGTAAAATTAATGATTTAATTAAGTCGGCCAAATGTAACTTTACGTTATATTATAAGGCAACTTATGTTTTATTATTAAAAATAAAAGTGACTTTTTAATAAAGTAAGTCGGCCACCAAAATTGAAGGAAAGAGGAAAGAGAAGTTAGAGGAGGATGAAGGGGTTCATTCTGAGCATCTATCACCTATCTATCACCATGATTTTAGGGAGTCGGGCACTTGTGCTTCTACTTTCAGCATTTGAGGATAGAAACCCTCCTTCGTATCCTATTGATGAAAACCCTCAATACATTTACAGCAATTAGAAATCCTCAATTTCTGCATTGGTGGCTTCATCCAAAGGTCACAATTGTTCACTTCAGCATTTCAAGGTTAAAATCAGAATTTTTCGTGCTAGGACACCATATCGGCAAGGGATTCAAGAAGGGATTAGATTTGAAGAGTTTTGAGTGTGGAACAACCACACATTTTAGTATTTGTGTTTTGCAAGGGTTTGTTGATCAGTGTTTGTCCAATTTCAGACCCTCTCCTAGGGTAGCAACTTGCATGGTGGATGAGTTTGATGATATCTAGTGCATGGCACTTCATTCTTTGTTGATATTTGGATTGCTCATAATTTATAAGGCTGGTTGCACTTGTCGGATTAAATTTTGGGCCTTGGAATCTCAATTTCCAGCCATTTTTGTAAGTGGGTTCGCTGCTGCTGCAAATTTAACTAAATATACTCCAACTGAGGGTTTTAAAGCTCATTTCTCGGCGTGTACTCATTCTAAAATATTTATAAAATTTCCTACATTCTTTGGATGCTGTAAAAGATGTTTTGGTGGTGAATTATTGCAATTTTCCTCTTGTTGTCATAAGATTTCAGACTGTTGTACCTTGCTGTCCAAAAATTCAGTTGACTGTTATAAATTTCAGATTGCTTTGATTTGGGTTTGTGCCATTTCCCTTCCTTTTCAGTTTCAGCCTGGAAAGGGACATTACAATATGTCAATTTTTACACCAATAGCTTCTGCATCATGTTTGATTGCACGAATTTCTGAGGCCAAATTCGAGACATCACCATTCTTCAACCCAAGATAGAACAATTTTAACTGCAACTAACGAAGTCCGATTCTAAGTTCGAATCATACAAGTTCAACTTATTGAATGCTTACCATGCAGTATCGTACCTTTGAGTGTCGCCTTTGTGTCCACGTCACAAATGTCGAACCATAGATCATTGAAGATAAGTGTGTTCTCCACTTGCCAAGACCACTCTAACCAAGTAAGTTTTCCGGACAAAGTTGTGCCAACAATTGATTTTATTAAAGACATTTTGTATGAAGGAGATGAATGGATTCCCTATCACTCCAAATTCTCCCCTTTTCGATATACCACCGACTAATATACCCACCCTTCCTATATACCCGTTGGTACGTAGAAGAAGCTCGCCCTTTCAATAACCCATCGCTATGTGAAAGATGCATTAGGGTACATGAGAGCAGAAGCTTGCCCTTTCGATAACCCAACATCACTCCAACTTCTCCTCTTTTCGATATACCACCGACTGATATACCCACCCTTATATAACCATTGGTACGTCGAAGAAGCTGGCCCTTTCGATGACCCATTGCTACGTGAAAGAGCGTTAAGGTACATGGTACCAGATTGGTACGTGAAAAGGATTCACTCTATCAATGACACCCGCTTAACAAGAAATCCTTGTACATGGCCATATCAACCATATCTACTTAAGAGTATTCTTGCTTTCAGGATTTAAGTCTAGCGACAGTTGCGAATGGGTAGTGGAGGGAATGGAAACTGAAAATTTTCCATATTTTTCCCAAGTGACTTGTAGGGACGGTGCCACAAACGTTGTTGTTGCAACTCTATTAGGCGATAGTTTAACGCGACGACTTTACTCATAAGCGTAAACCAGAGGCACCCCTAATACCGAACGCTACTATTTGTTTGGTTTACAAAAAAAAAAAAATTCAAACTTTTGTTTGATTTTGAAAAATCATCGCTATTGAATTGATTTGCACAATAGAATGGCTTATTTATTATTTTAAATGAGCCAAAAAAATTTAAAAATTCTCCTTTTTCTTACGCTAACCTCCAAACATAATGAATATTTATTCTTTTTCAATTTATCCTCCAATATTAAATATGCCCCCTTCTTTTTTTCATTTTTTTTATAAATATTATTAAACTCGATAGCTTGAAAAGTATAAAGTCTTCAAAAGACAATAGGAGACTTATCTTTTTATAGGGTTTCATGGCTTTGAAAGAAATTGATCGGATATGCTTTCCACTGCCACTGCAAAAATATGTCTTCAAATTAAGTTTTCAAACCCTATGCCACAATGGCAACAAGGAATGTCATTAGGAGAACGCTGGTCCAGAGGTGTGTTCGCAGCAAGGAATCACCACAGTTGAGGTGGGTTTGTCGGAGCTCGCCCATGCTATGAGTTTGCAGTCAGATTTTATCTTGCCAATGAGCTAAGCTGAAGCGGGCATGTACCTTAATACAACTTTCGAGGCATGTGCTGAGTTGTACGTGCAAGAGCTGCTGCTGGAAGGTAAATTAGAGAACTGGAGGACTGGAATCTATGCCGGTAATTACAGGTCTGCAGGTTGAAATGCTAACATACAAGTCTGGATGTCAGGCCGCATTGGACATAGGAGCCATGTTGGAGGGTGCTGCCACAAAAAACCAGGTCACCATAAACCCTAGCAACACTGTTTTGATCAGGCCAGGACACGGAATATTGTTTGGACGGCTGGAAATTAATCTGCAGCAATGGAGTTAGATGGAGGATAAAAAATATTGAAAAATAATTGAATGGAGAAGCTTGAGCTCTGATACCAATGTCAGGTCAGGATAAATGGACTGTGCGATGAGAATGAAAACGGAATGTGCAAAACCAAACTTATACTACCATTCCCCTAAAACAAGTGATGGGATTTACAATATAAAGCCATTGGAATGGCTGTTAAACTTCATATTCTCCATGACTCTTCAACTACCTACAGGAACTCTTCAAGTTCCAACTACAAGACAAAAGCTCTAACACCTAGGATTATCTAATATTATTTACAATAATATTACACAATCATCCCAGAACTGTGTTGTTCAGCAGTTGCCACACACAATAGTTTCCCCCTCTGCAGCTTCAAGTCAATATTTGATGGTGATGTCTATCTAGAAATCACCAATCGTATCTGCTTTGTGAATGGTCCTGTTTCTTTTAGATTCTCTCCAATGTCTCTTCTCACATGATGTTACCTTAATTTTGAGGTGTTACTCAATGCAGAATGTTTGGTTCCATCTAAATTTTCCAACTGTGCATATGCATTTTCAAATACTTGCTAGATCCGGTATAGCCCTTCCCATTGCATTTTTCATTTGGCACCGTTATTGCTTAATTTCCCTATATATTTTAGAAATAGCTATCTGGTCTAAACAACAGCTTTGTAATACATTTATCATGCCAGTGGTTGCATCTTTTCTGTTCGATTTCAATTGATAGTTGTGCCCATAAAAATATTTCTTCTAATTTATCCAATAGAAGCAGCTTTCCGTGTAAGTTTTCTTCTTCTCCCAGTCAATTTTCTATTGCCACCCTCAAGTTGGGTACCACAAATTTCATAGGAACCACAACTTCTTTTCCATATATTATTTGAAAGGGTGTAAACCTCATTACTATATTAAATGTAGTTTTACATGCACATAATGTTGTTGGTAGTTTTTCTGCCTAATCTTGTTGCTACATTCAACAAGTTTTATGAATTATTGCAATTATGAGCTTGTTGGATACTTCTGCTTGAGCATTTTTCCTAATATAATACGTTGTGGACTTATCCTGTTTTATCTTCAATGTGTCCATTTCTTTGATTATTTGATTTAACGAAAGGAGTAAACTCGTCACTAACTATACTCTTTGGGCATCCAAATCTTGTTATAGTGTTGACATATACAAATTTGGTTGTATTTTTTGTTGTATTGTCGTTTATAATAATTTTGCCTCTACCCATTTCATAAGATACGCTATTTCAACAAGTACCTACATCTTCCTTTTCTCTAAGGGTGTTTAGATGGTCCAACAAAATCAATACTCCATCTCTCAAACAGCTCTTGTGGTATAGTTGGCTTCACTGACTAAAAGTTTGCCTTCACCGGTCTCCCAATTCTTGAAAAGTGTCGCAAGTTTTAACCCATTCACCACAACCATGATGAAGAATTGGCTACCAAGAACTATTAATAGTTTACTTCTTGTTGTTCCTCCAGTACTCGTATGTCCACCAGCTTCACCTTCCTGAGCTTTGTTCAATATTGATTCTTCTTCCAATACATATCTCTATAAACCTGATGCAGACCCACATAATACAGCAATCCATATATTAGGGAAATGGTCTCCATTTGAGAATGAGTTTTCTTTTGTGTGCCATTCATTCATCTTCTATAGATGTTCCCACAGACGAGTATTCTCAAATGTCTTTGTACCATTTTGGTAAGACTGCTATATGGAATAGCCATGTGTAAGGATAATCATTGCCGACTCCTCCATCAGGTCCATCTTGTTGGATTCCAGATATATAATCTGCCATAATATGACTTTTACCTTTCCTTACCCCTACTGAAAATGTAAAATCTTGTAATAATAGTAGCCACCTTGAAATTCTGCAATATATTACTGGTTTATCTATCAGATACAGTAATGCTTGATAATCGAAAAGAAACGTAGATGTGTTTGATAACAAGTAATGGCAAACTTTTGTACAAATCCTTGGGACTAACCCGCTCGCTTATTATCTTTTTATCTTGTCAGGACCTGTTTTCTTTCCAACTTTACGTACAACATGACCTTACGATTTACCAAATGATACCAATAATTGACATTTCATGGGATTCAAAGACAATCTTGATTCCCAAGACAAAGGCATACATTGAGCTAACACTCACAAACGATCGTCTTTTTTTCCATGAATACACCAGTACCTTTTTGAAATCCTTAGTGGGCATTCCCCTTAAAATAAGTAAAATTGTTCATTAGAATGTAGATCATGTGTTGCACAGCCTAAATGGCATTCTATTAATATTTGTATTTTTCAAACTCTAATACAATGGTGGTTTTTAATTTATCGGCTTTGGCTATAAAGATTTTGTTATAACCGGGAAATCCATCTAAAAATGAATAAAATTCGCTGCCTGCAAATTTCTCTAAAATTGTATCTATAGGAAATAAGGTCTTTCTTTGTTACCATATTTAGGCAGTGAAAAGCTCTGCAGACCCATAATCTATCAGTATTTTTCTTTGGAGATATCACTACCAATGATTCCCAATCACTTGTGGCATTAAAAAATGCCACATTTTATTTCTTGCAAGAAGACCAGCGATGCTTCAAATGTTGCAACTTTGTTCTTCAGAGAAGTGTTGTTAGATTGCAAGGATTTCCAGAAGGCATAACCTCAGATAGAGACACTACTTTTTGGGTTGCTTTTGGAGAACCTTGTGGAAGATGTTAGGCACCAAGTTCCAGCCTCCAGTACAGTTATGTGTATCATCCACAAACAGATGGACAGACAGAAGTTGTGAACATAATTTTTGAATATCTGCTTAGATGTTTGATTGGAAATAAGCTAGGAC
The DNA here is from genome assembly GCA_019776745.2 of Taxus chinensis. Classification (NCBI taxonomy): domain Eukaryota; kingdom Viridiplantae; phylum Streptophyta; class Pinopsida; order Cupressales; family Taxaceae; genus Taxus; species Taxus chinensis. The sequence continues at coordinate 18,124,407 of CM034153.1, forward strand.
AATTGGATGTGATGTAAGCTCAACCAGAATTCACATATAACATTTTGATTTCAGTGAGCAGGTCAGTTGGAAAAGGCCATTTCAGAGCATGTATGGAAGATGCCCAAGGGGGGTAATGGATTTGGTAAGTGTGACAGCAGAGAAGAAGAATCTATATGCAAAACAATTTGCAAAGTATATGCAAGAGTTGCATGAAGACGTCAAGGAGAAGCTACAGCAGAGTAGCTAAAGGTATGAGGAGGAGACAGATGAAAAGAGAAACAAGAGTCATTTGCTGAAGGAGATTCACTATTAGTACACGTAAGAAAGGAGAGATTCCCAAGAGAAGCATACAACAAACTAAAGTACAAGATCATTCCTTGCAAAATCCTTTGACGATTTTTAGACATGTCTGAGAACAATTTGCCAAAGGGATTAGACATTTCGCCTATTTTCAATGTTGCAAACTTGAATGATAGAGGCGAACAGCAGTAAGAACAACTTGCAGATAGGAGAACTCAAATTCCTGAGAAAAAAGATGAAGCGATTGAAGAAATTTTGCAGGAGCGAGTTGGAAAGATGACTAGGCAGCAAGAGTAGATAGGGTATTTACTATTTAGTTCACTAGAAGAGCAAGGTACTATAGAGGGATTTGTGGATTTCTGAGGCAGAACTTGGCTAGACGTGTCGGCCAGAATCTTCAGTTTTCACATGTAAATTGTGAGCACTGAGCACCATGCTCACAATCAAACTTCCAGGGGTATCAATCTTCAAGTTATCCTACAATTGGGAGGAAATGATCGTCTTTCAAAAGCGTTAAGCATTTCGGGGCAAAGAATACAGCAGTCAATGCAATAATTTGCCCTTTGCAAGACTTATTTTGAGCTTTGCAAGTATTTTCTATGCTTCACAATTCATTTTGGTACTTCGTTAAAGTACAAGAGCTTTACACTCCTAAGGAAGATTTGCAAGATTAATGAGACTTAATAAGCCTGAGTAAGGCTCACAAGCCCATATTTCAAGGTTGCGACTTTGCATCAACAGAGAATTTCCTCACGTAAAGCATTTTAGGTGTGTCGTTGCTATTGGCAAAGGATCATCAGACGTGGCAAAATCTATTAAAATAGAAGACTTATAATTTAGTATTAGGTTAATATTAGTTCAAGTATTAACTAAAAAACGGTTGTAACCACATCAACCATTTTGTAACCATCTCTCACATAATAAAATGACGGACACACAATGATAATGTGTGCATTCTGGTTTCTCTTTATTTCTTCTCCGTGCACGTTTTCTAACACCGGTATCAGAGCCCTTGGTGCTCAAAGGGATCTGCAAAACGAGAAAGATATGCCAGTCATCAAAGGGCAAAGTAAAGCATAAAATAAAGACGCAAGGGCTTGCAAGGTGGTCATGAGAGCAGTTTACTGATTTACAGCCACCTTTCTGGAATACAGTCCCGTAAGGAAGAACAGTACAAATTTACCAATCCCATTTTTGTTTAGACAAATTTTTAGTCACAAAAATAGATAAACAAGGGCACAAAAATCACAAAACTTTCAAAGGGCATATTTACAATCCTATTTAGGGCAAAACCACTGCCATTTTAAAGCACAAACTGCCACCACCAGTCGCAATCCAAGGAAGAATTCACAGGTTTTATACAGTCATGATCCAAGGAAGAGATCATGTTTTTTGAAGACTGTTATTACGGCACGAAGGCACAAATAATAGTGAGACGATTAGAGTCGCATAAAACAAGGGATTACAGTTGATCACCACCAAAAATAACAACTTTTAATACCATCACCATTTCTGTGTCATTGCAGCAAGGGAAAGTCGTGAATATACAAGTTTCAGATTATCTCATTTTAATACTTCAAACCAGTTGGGAAAATCAAGATTCGAATGGGGCACGGTCTGAGGATTCATACTTATCTATATTCAATTTTTTTCATCTAAATAAATATTTCAAAATGGAGTTTTCTTTACCAGCAGAGTAATATTTTGGTTTCAATTTCCACACTTGGAAGGTTAAATCTATATGCAATTAATGAACAAAAAATTGCAGGGCATTGTTAATGGAACAGAAACAAAACCCATTGATGCTGCCAAACTATTAGAGTGAGAAAGCCACAATGATAAAGCTAAAGCTATAATCGGACTTGTTCTTTCTGATTTTGAACTCCATCATATAGATTTAGACAAATCATCCAAAGATATTTGGGATAACCTGAATAGGTTGTTTGGGCAAAAGCTATGAAAGCTAAAATTTCTTTAAAGCTTCAACTCTTACCAGCAGGCTCGGCCGCACACTCGTACCAGAGGACAGCCTAGCTCCACCCGTCTCCCTGGCCGTCGTTTTAGCCTCAGATCTCAATAGGGGAGGGGGCCCTCGCCCCCCTCTTCGGATCACCATTTCATCAAGAGCTTCTTTTTGTCAGCCTCGAATATTAGGAGGGATGTGGCTACCATTTCTAAGTAGACTATTGGTCCTTGTTTGCCCCCTCCTTCATTCCCTTCTATGCTTCTCCCTTCTTTCTCCCCCGTTTGTTTTATTTCCCCCGCCTGTGGGGATTTGGCTTCGGGTTCTTGTTTGTTCTGGTTCTTTTCCTTCTGTTTTTGGGAACTCGTTTTGAGTTTTCCCCACTCGCACTTTGTATATTGTTTGGGCTGCAGTCCCATTGACCTATTTTTGTGGTCATTCGTTGGACATTAATATACTTATCTTATTTTATCTTATCTTTCGATTTAAGATGGCTGATGATGCTACTATGTCCAGTCATATAAATAATCTGAAATCTCTTATCAGACAGTTAGCAGAAGTTAAATTTACAGTAGATGATGAAGATTCCGAAGCCATTTGGTTAGATAGTTTTCCTTCTTCGTATATCGATGTCATTTTTACTCTCAGTCAGATGCCTTCACAAAGCTTGCAAGATATAATTCCAGCTCACTTGGCTGAAGGAAAGAGAACAACTGCGGACAATTCAAAAGGTAATTCTTCACACGAAAATGCACAACACTCCCGCATGAGAAATAATCATAAAAAAAATCGAACAAAGACACCAGGCAAGTCGAGTGTTAATATTGTAAGAAAAGAGGTCATACTACCTAGAATGGTCACATTCATGCTAATGATATTTTCAAAGGTAAACTCAAAGTTAACAAGAACAAAGCAAATGTGGCCTTTGTTGACAATCCTCCAGATGTTAAATTTACAAAAGATTTTATTGAGGAAGAAGAAGATTTATACATAATCTAAGAAGTCAGTATTTTGATGACGAGAAGGGATCTAGTGTAGCTAAAACTCGGCATTGTCCAAAATTCCAAATAGTTCAAGAGTATGTGGATATTAAAAATTTACCCTTACGAGGGTCACGAGATAATTCGATCGAGAATCATGGGAGTAGCTCAGCATGGAGGGCTGTCCAACAATTCGGGATTCAGTAATTCGGGACTTCAAGGAGGTGGAATCCAAGAACTCGGGGATTCAGCTTAGGAACTACACCTTTATGAGGGTTAGGGAGGCAGCTTTGGGCTCTACTTGGTCAAAGAATTGTTGTTCAAAACAAAAACTTTAGAAGATTATAATTCTATCTTATTTCTATAGTGTAAGTCTTACAAGAGGGTATTAAAATATAAGACTTATAATTTAGTATTAGATTGATATTAGTTAAAGGATTAACTAATAAACGGTTGTAACCACGTCAAACATTTTGTAAACATCTCTCACATAATAAAATGGCAGACACGCAATGATAATGTGTGCATTCCAATTTTTCTTCAATTCTTCTTTGTGCATATTTTCTAATAGAAATTGCAGAAACTCATTACACCAAATTCTTAGTGCGTTATTTTGCAAAAAAAGCTTGATAAATGGCCAGTCAGGAAGATACATTGTAGTAGCAACAGTTATGTCAAAATCCTAGAACTAGGAGTTAGTGATTACTTTTGATCTCAGCTTGAAACATGTGCATCTAAAGAACTCAAGACATGATCCGAGCTACCTACACAGTCTCTTGTTACGCACCCATGTTAATATATATGGTGTGTATGACATGTTAAGGGAGGAGAAAAGAGGTTTAAAAGTAGAAGCCTTTCAGTAAGAGTTAGTTGTTTGGGGTGTTCTGGAAGTAGTTAGTCCATAGAATAGGAGCTTTGGCACTCATAGAGAGTTGGGGAAGGGGTGTATGTGTGTGTGAAGTTGATTTGCTAGTCAAGCAAAGTTGTGACTGAATGGAATGTCTCCTAGATTTGAAGAAATGAATGAATGAAGTGTTGTGCATGTATATTTTGTGTGTGATTATTGTCTATGTACTCTCATAAGGCCATGAGTTGTTAGTCGGTCACATGACCCACAACAAACCTCATCATCATCAAGATGCTAAGCCCATATAATTGTGTTAGAAGTAAAATAGTATCTTATTATAGTTTTAAACAAAAACAATAAGTCTATGATTAATCCTAGTGGGTAATATGGCATCATGCATGACAATATTATGCCCTGGTCCACACAATGAGCAATGATCCCATGGCCCAAGCTCAACCTTTGCATATTAGAACTGAATACAACCATACTCACCTAGCCTTAAACCATTTTTCTCAAGCCTCGTTGCACTCATTTACCTATATGTGTGTGATATCTTCATCTAGGATATCTTTTCCTCCACTTGTAAAAAATCCCCTTTCTCCCATTAAGTTTACCTTTTGTATTATTTTGAAGAAATGAAGCTTTGACTATGGTTATCTACAATTATCCAATGGTGTCATGCATAAAAAATATATTGAAAAGCAGTGGCATGATAACATCTAGCTTGGAATTTCTTCATTTGTCCATAACAGCTCTATTGAGCAAGCAGCAACATCTAGCTTGGGATCTCCTCATACACTGAGAGTGTTTTGCTGTCTACCGTATTATGTGTTTTGCTGTCTACCGTATTACAAGTGTATGTACAACTAGCTTTCATAATAGCAGTAGTCAGGACTTCCTCCTCTTCTGATTCTTTCCTAATATAGCAACATCAGCTAAGGATGGTTTTTGCCTTCAAAAAAAAGTGTATTCGCTTTTGCAATTTATATTCTCTTATGTAGAATCTTTGTTCCAGATATCGTGATTTATCGGCAATAAATCACAATAAATCGTTTGGAAGCATGGAAACAATTTATCTTCTAGAAAATCGCGATTTTTGTTGTGCCGCTGAATCGACGATTGATGGCAATAAAACTCCTAGAAAATAGTAGAAAATCGGTTGAAGAATCATTGAAAATCACAGTTTAGGATATAAACGTCCAAACTGGGAAAATGTGGTCATTTCGAAGTGTTTATTTGCGATTTTCTCCTCCGCGAATTTAGCCCCTACGTTTTGCTAGGGTTTCAAGTTTCGACCAGGAACAGGTTTAATTCCTGCATTGGTTTTTCTTTTTTTTTTTCATTGCTCATGATTCTCATTCGAATTTGTATTTTTGCACTTGCAGAAGTGTCTAATAAGTTTGTGTATTTGTAGATTATAATACATAAATTCATGCTCTATTATAGGGGACTCATGACTGGGATAGGGAGTATGCCCCTCATGACTAGATAGGGGCATGGGGACTCATGGCCTGTATTCAGGGGTATGCCCCTCAAGACCTGTATTCAGACATTGGGACTCTCCGAGGATAGGCCTTCTATCTGCAATTCCGAGGGCCCCCCTCTCTATAGATCTTCTATCTGGGGTGCTGGCTGACTAATATTTACCAGAAATAATTATGATGTGGCACTAAAACGCGAATTTATAATCATAGTGTTTGAGTTCATAAAGCACTATAATAAATCGTTTCATTATTGTCTGAATTAAGAACCTGAGTTAATCGTGATTTCTGGTATAACAGGAATATTAGTCCTTACTCAGTAGATCTCCACCAGCACCAAAGACACAGACCACAATAAAACCTTGCAGTAATGAGTCTCCAAATTATATTGCAAACCACAACCAAGCAGTGCATTTGAGGAAGAAATGCTGAACAGAGAACAGGAAGACTGAGAATGTTTGAAATAGTTTCCAATTAGTTGCCAAACAGAGAGAGGATGAAAGACAAAATGAACCCTCCAAATAGGCTTCAGAAAATTGAATTTGTCTGCATACTTTATACTCATTCTACAAATGGCCTTCCACATATTCCATGAAATGAAAGTGAAGCGAATCTTTTTGAAAAAGTATCTAACAATGCCTCTTGCAAATGGCCTATGGCACTCTATAGATTCACTTCTCGTGTCATTTAACAATTTTTTATATTTAATTCAAGTTTCTTTTATGAATTTAAATGTTTTTTGAAGTAGGAATAAAGTTGCCAATAAATTGCTGATTCCCGATTTCCGAGTCAAATTTTTGGCCTGCCAAGTAATTGCCAATAACGATTTTTTATAAAATGTCAGTTGCATACAAGCAATTCGGGCAACTTTTCTCTTGATGTATACCTTATCTAGCAGCTCATCATCATCCTAAAAAACTATTGCTTCCACTGCCTTGGCATAATATCTTCTAGCATAAAGGAATTTGCATTACATGGTTTCCATATCATTGGTCTAAATGTGCTACCTTATGGATAATGCCGCCTCAAAAACAAATGGAATACCACATGCTTGATGCTGAAGATGGTCAGCAATTCTTGAAATCCACTTGTGAACTGATCCAGTCAATGCAGTCAAAATAGCTATATGTCAAATCTGTATTGCAGGTGCCTTGGGGTTTTCTTGGAGGCACACAAAAGGCCTTCAAATGCCATTCTTGCCTGCTCACACCCAGAACTGGGAGAAAAACGAAAGAACAGATTTCTACAATGAAAACATGATTTATGAAAATTTGTAAATGTGTAAATGAGCAAGACCTAGATATCTTTGTGTGAAATATTGAGAATGGCAATAAGAAATATGAATGAGTAAAAATGAGCTACTTAGAGAAGCCAATGTTACACCAAGAGACCATATTGGATGTGGTGCTCAAACTATATAATTTTTTGTTTGTTACGTCAAGCTGGCCTGTTAATTATCAAGAAGCATGCAGCCCTTGCATTACACAATATGATCTTTGTCACAGTACAAGATTTCTATTTTAGCAGAGAAGCCAGCCAATCTAGTCATACCGCTTTCAAATCAAGAATTTGTTGAAAGCCAACTCTTCCTCCACATTTACCAAGCCACACTAACTCGGATACCAGACTAACATGGGACTAGGGTACATGCCCCCCAAATTTTTAACTTGATTCATTTTTCCAATAAGTGCCCCATCTTACTGTAAGAATCCAACCCAATGAACGAAAATAAATAAAAGATTTTTTTTTGATAAATAAATGGGTTCATAATGAAAGGGGAAAAAGGTGAACTTGGCCTCCATTAGAATCAAAATTAAGGAAAAAAAATTATCTTATTTTTTTCTATAGATGTAGATGGACATCAAAAGGCCCCGTTTGGTCAGGGGATATGCAGACATCACCCAAACTTTCTTAACAGGGGAAAACGTCCCATAGACTGAGACACCAAGGGACATTTCTTCTGCTTCACTATATCCGAATTGTGGTGACATGAAAAATGTCTCCCATCCTTGTGGACACATACCATGTAACAATGGAAGAAGCATACAGTTTGAGAGAATGAGAGAAAATTACAGGAGGTACTCATGAGATAATAAAGTTCAAGAATAGCATAAAGGATGTTCAAATTCGAACTGCCATGAAAAGAGCCACCATCATAAGCAAGGAATCTGAGGTCATAAATTGCATTGATCATTGGAAAAATTGAAAGAGGACTAGTTTTGATGTCCCACAAGAATCATCAAGACTAGAAACAATAATCCAATCCCTTGAGTGCATATCTTTAGTAGTCTTGGGAAGGAAATACTTGTCAACGATACCTAAACATTTCTTAGACAAAAAAACATGTTTAAACACATAATTTGAAGCATAGTCACCTGGATCTTAAGGTATTGACTGACATGTATGCCTTTTTTTCTCAGGATATGAGGTCGCTGCTCTAAAGACTCAGAGTAGTCTTGCTTATCTAAACTTTGGCCAGAACATTAGAAAATGGAAAAAAAAAACAAAAAGCCCAACTTTTACTTTCCAAGTTTTTTGCAATGTTTTCAATAGCTTGCAAGTTGTTTGCAATTCTTTCATTGGCCCTTGAGTTTGACCGATTTTGACTTGAGTTTGTCCTTTGGAGAGAAAATCACTCAGAGTTAAAATCAGTTCAGCCCATTTTGTGGCTGCACCAGATAAATTTGCATGCCTTGTTAGTGTGATTTGGAATTTCAAAGCCTGATCACTAGCCGACATGAGTAATATGTAAGTTCAATTTACACCCAGAGGCAGAGATCTATTTCGCCTGCTTAAAAAAGTTGAAATCCAATAAGAGTAGAAGACGAACAAAACAATGTCAAACATGTGATAAGAAAGATGTCCCAATTAAAACACAACCATAAATGCAAATCCTAAACAAGCTACAAAACCAACGAAATTAAACCAACCTTCCTCCTAAATAGGCACTGATTAGCTGAAATCCATTTCAATGTATGGTAGCGAAATGCCATGACAAAAAAGTCCTTACCAAATCACCTACAGTCATAGTTCCACTCATTATACCCCGCGAACATAAAACCATGGCTGTTGATAGAGCTGTGCTGAAAATAATGTTCTGGCCAAAGTTTAGATAAGCAAGACTACTCTGGGTCTTTAGAGCAGCGCCCTCATATCCTGAGAAAAAAAAGGCATACGAATCAATCAACAATGAAAGGTAAAACCAAATAAAATCAATGCAATAAAGATAGTAGAAGTCTGTCACTGATGCCCACTGCCAATGAGGGGACAACAACAATCTTTCACAAGAATTTCATCAAATTCCAAATCATTGCATCATATTTGCAGAGCTAGTGAATTATTACTATTATTATTATCAGAAAAATAAGAAGTCAAAATCTCTTAGAGTCCCAAAAAGGTTCTAACAAATCAGTATAGGAAAAGGATTGTCTTCGTTGATTTGTCAATTTGTCTCATATGGAAGGAAATAAAATTCTGAAAAAATTGTTCAAACTTTGCATGGTTATGAAGATGACTTTCGTTGATTTGTCAATTTGTCTCATATGGAAGGAAATAAAATTCTGAAAAAGTTGTTCAAACTTTGCATGGTTATGAAGATGCCTTCAATTGAGCATGCTACTGCCAAAAGACCCCCATGCATTTTAGATGACATGTAGAGCCCCTTTATTGTTATTTCAGCATCAGTGCTGAATGAACAAATCACAATGGGAAGCAACATCAAAGTATCATTAAGATTTTTTGTCTTAAGAATTGTGTTTGGTCATCATGGTTCATAAGCAAAGAATAGATTGGAAAACCTACATTAAAAATGTAGAGTTATAGAAGATAAAACACTAACCGGGAGGCCAGCAAAACAAAAAGACAAATGTTGGAAGTGTTAAAAATGAGACTGTTTTTCTATCACTTGGAAAACTCCATGAACAAACAAAAATAAGGAATTATGGATATCTCAGCATGCATTTGCTTTAACAGAGATCCAGAACATATACAAATTTCAATGGGATCCCATCTCCAAATAATAGGATATAAAACTACTCCAAAAGTTACATTTAATAGCACAATCCTACACATCGAAGTTCTAAAGTTCAATCCATTTGTGGATGAGATTATAATCACAAGTCTGATTATCAGTTACCTAGTTGTGATGAGCACCTCCTAAATTGTCCAAAACAATGACTTTTCTCATGAAGAAGGGTTTCTAAGATTAGTTTGGTTGTGTATCGTTGCCCATACAAAGAATGACTAACCAATGCAAGTTTTATACATGTTCCGCAAAGTCAAAGTATCTTTATGAGCAGTAGTCTACCCCGAAAATACCCCGCCATGACAGGTAATACTTTGTATATGCCTACGGGATGACCTCAAAGTACGTGAAGTGGCTCCACTCTATTCTTAGATGGCTTCCACTCGATCTTGGATTGAAGCTACAGTCAGCGTTTACCCATACGACTCCTTTATCTTTCCTTCTAAGAAGATAAGGGATGTGTTCACCATATATATATAAATAAATACTTTGGAGTTTGTGTTATATGATCCAATGTTATAATAGTCAGAATCGGACTTGGAATCGGCCAAGGGTTTGACTGGATTCGGATCGAACCGGGATCAAAGCGGTTTAAAATTTATGAACTGGTTAAATAAAAAATATATATAAAATTAAAATTTCAATGAAAACAATATTTTAAAGCTTCCAAACAATTAGAGACAATATGCAAAGTTTGCTCATGGGTATACCATGTAATGCTAAATACAGCAAAATGGCACCAAGTGCAATACATATCCAATACAAACCACATATACAATGAGGCTCTAAATGGCCTCTAGAGTCCAAAACACAACATGCTACAAGTACAAGCTACTACATATCTGATACCAATCATCAATCATTAAACTCATCACCACAGTTGAGAATGGGATACTCATCCTCATCAATGTCATCATGCTCCTCTTGCTCTGACTCGTCGAACTCCTTGGGGACATATCGAACTCCAAGCTCGCTCCAAATCACAACTCTTCGATGCAGCTCCAAAAACTGTTCACGATTGGCTCGGACTGGTTCAAAGCGGAAATGGCTGATTTGGATCAGTTCAGTGCAGAACCGGTCCCCCAGGCCAGTTGATTGCATTTCATTTTAAACCGGTCGAACCGGCCAGTTCTAGATCCGATTCCGCTTTGGTCGGTTTTGAAAACACTAGTTATATCCTTACTAAATATGTTCAGCTTAAATAATTGTATAAGAAAGTTCTTAGCTAACTAATGAGAAACTTAAGAATTCTAATAGCATGTTCCATCGCTGTCATAATTTACAGTTTTGCAAACATACATAAATAACATAGGTTTAGCACGAATTGAACTAAAAAATGTCTGGAAACTTGCCAGAACGGCCTAAAAAGTGCAACCACTTTAATCGATTTTGCGAAATGATTTCCAAAATTTTGAAACCCAATGAAGAACCAAGAAAGGGACCAACTAAATGGAGATATGTCTTGGCATAAAAATTTGCAACATGGGCCCTAAGGTTGTGTCATGCAATATAGGACTCAATAATGTCCATGTAGAGATCAAACTTTAGCATGGAAAAATGCATAAACCAGAAAAAAGTATAAATTAGCTATGTTCAACAAGGTCCCCTTTTTGGGTAGACCAGGAAGCACAAGGATGCCTAAAAGTTCCCCCCAAATCCTAGACAAAATGGCATCAAATTAAAATACATTGTCCCAAATAAGGGTGGGGTTAGGCATGGTAGTGAAGGAAGTGGCTTTGTGGTTGCCTCCTCCAAAAGGCTCTATCAAACTCGATTTCAATGGGGATGCAAAGGGCAATCCAGGCCCAGCCAGAGGAGGTCTGTGTCAGAAATGATGTGATAGCCAATCCCGATTTTTGCAATCAGTGTGAGGATAGAGACCAATAATCAGGTCGAAGGATTGGTGCTTTTAAAAGGACCTGGAGGAAACATTTTGGAGAGGGTAGAAACACCCCATTGTGGAAGGTGACGCCCAAATTTAGATCAAGGGGATGAACGGAGACAAGATAGAAAAGGGAGGAAGCTCTTTGGGCTGTAGCCCAGCCAGAGGAGGTTAGATTCATGCATATAAAAGGGCGTGAAATCAAGTGAGTGACTTAGCGGCTAATAGAAGTGTGCAACCCATGTATTCTAAGGGAGTGCCTGATCACTATTGGACTACCAATTTACTTAAAGATTTAAGGAAGGTGATGGTTGGTGATGCAATGTCTTTCTTTTCTAAATAATGCTAGAACATGATTAAGAGCTAGGAGGGTAATAGGTAGAGAGTGTGATCAAAACAATCTTCCCATGCATGCATAATCAATAGGGTGACACCCCTTGGGAAGATTGTCATCTCATCATTGCCATTGACAATCATTTCTTGAACTCACGGTGCGTGAGCCCCTATGATGTTATTCTTCTGAGATTTGTATTGCATTAGCTATTGGTGTATCGAGGCAAGTCATTGAACTGAATCCTTTTAGCAGCCCCTCTCTATTGACCTGTGTGTGTAAGAATACGACTTGGACGGAAGCAGATGGTGAAAAAGGACGGAGGAAAGACTAGAGGTAAAAAAAGAGAGTGACTGCAGAGGTGGTGGCGAACTCCTTTGCAAAGATTCTAGATAATGATATCAAAAACCCCTAGATATTGCTGTGGCTTGAATGGGTATGGCAAGTTGCCAAGGAATTGGAGGACACAGAGACAAACGAACTGAAGGGGCTGATTAAAAAAATTTAATTGGTCCTGGAAGGTCCATCAGGAGGTGCAGTGTGTTTGATATGGCACAAAGCCTGAATGTAGCAAACATCTTGTCAAATGTGGTTGGTAACTTTCTACTCCATGAGGATGAGACCGTGCTGGAGAAGGCTCTTTTTGCTAATGAAGGTGAGACCAATTTCCATCATCATGCCTTGCTGAAAGGAGTGTGCAGAATTCTTCAACGATTGAGAGAGATGGCTGAGGCAGCTGGAGTTCAACTCTCCCCTGCAGCCCTGGCTGACCTTCCTAAGTGCCGCTCTGGTTCGTTTAGCAAACAGGGAGAAGAAGACAAGGTAATTATCCCAGAAGTAGGCATCCAACGGGTATATGGTTTTTTGGTTTCATAATTCTCAGCCAAAGAAGGGGTTAGTGTAATTTACCCAGGCTGGATATCTTGGTATATACTCTGCGGTTAGCTTGGGTCTGAAGGTTTCAATAGCTAGTAATGGTCAGAAGGATATGTTTTTTGTTCTTATACAGTTACCTTTTCCCTGAAGATAGTTGTAAAGATCGGCTTAGCTATAGTGGTAGATTAATATGTATTTATACCTTCATTTATAGATTAGAAGACTTCTTTTTTCCGCGTTCATGGATGAATATGATGATGGGCTTCTTTAGCTGGATGGTTCACCGCACACACAGATGCATTCTAAGACTCTGTATTTTGATTTCAATTCAGTTGTGGCATGGTGATAAAAAGATACTTGGATATGTATGATTCACATGATGGGAATGAACACATATAATCTCTTGGGCCGTAAATTGTAATGCACTGGTACTATTGATAGTGGTCTTCTCAGTTCACATAGACTATGTTGCACACCTCACACACAGAATTAAAAGCATTTAGAACTGTGGGTAGTATGGTAGCTAATTGAGCATGGTTCTAATTGTTAATTGAGACAATGCACCCATTGTCACATCTCTTCAGTCAAAGCAAATACTCTGTGTCACATCACAGTGGGAAGTTGGAATCAGTTTGTGTTGAACTTGAAAGGTAGACGAGCAAAAATACGGCTTCAGACTTGAGGCATATGCACACACTGGCACTAGCCTTTGGAGGGGGAGAAGCATTGCAGCTGCGGTTTATCCTTTCATCAAAAGATTCTTACAAATACAGTCAGTGTCAAGATTGTAGGACAGATCAGGTCATTTTGGGTGACATGATATGAAAGGATTGGTGGAGGCCAAGACCTTTTTGACTTCCCTCTTCTCCTTTCTTCTGTTGTATTTGGCAAAGATAATATGCCTTTATGTTGTGGTATTATTGAGCTTTTTCTTGCTAATAGTCCACCTGATTTTCATGATTATTTGATGGGCTAGGGCCCTCTCCCTAGACGAATTTAGCTTGAAAGAAAAAAATACATTGAACAATAGAAAAGGATGAAAATCCAACTCGAACGCAGGTTTGTTATCAAAAACAGAGATTTCCCTCAAGGCTGCACACTAATAATATGGTTCAAGTTTTACTTTTAGTTGCTCTAACACATAGTTGGGAGTCCAGTTCACTCAACAATGGAACAACTTTTGCCTGAAAAGTACCTCCCAGTCCAAGATATCCCTTCAAAGGAGCACCTTTTCTATGTGGTTACTAAGCCAAAAAATTTTATGGGTCTGAGGTTTGGAGCCCTGGCTTGGGGTCTACCCATTGGGCACATATATAGAGGGTCTCGACTTTCATACTTCAGCATATGATTCTTTGCAAACGGCCAGTTCCCCTATAAATAATCCAAGCAGAATTTTCCACCCAAACCCTTCACCTTGAGCAAATCTTCAGGCACACATTCTATGTCCACAGACGTAGATGTTTAAGAGATTTTGCTTCAAGCTGTGACAGCTTGGCACTTCACTCTTCAAAGAGAAAGAGAGTAAGAGAAAATATGTTAAAGTCCATAAATAACCAAAGTAGGTCAATGTAATTCAAAAGTATATCCAATTACAATAGATAGGATTGCTTCTATTGGCACCAATAGATGTTGAACATTGTTGGTATTTTGAGACCAGACTATACTTCAATATATCGACATCTCTATCAATTAGATTCCTCCATTCAGGTATTCCTTAGATGCCCCTTCTCACCTTCTTCCCTCGATGGAGGTCATCAATAGCATTGCAAGAGAGGATATTTACCAGCAATAGATTTTGGTCAATGAGACTTCTCCACAACCACTCTGCCCCAAGCTAGCATTCTATATTAAACATTTCTTATGGATTGTAGACGTAACCATCATTCAGGCTGACTATCTTTCGCATCATCGGTTGCATTGCTTGAAGATTCCCCATGGTTCGCTGAGGTTGTGCTCCCACCAGTTATGCATTGAAAATGATTACCACATCTCACGTGATGATAGGATATGTCATATTTGCCCCCTTCAAAAGGTTAGGACTGAGGAGTATTTTATTTTTAAGTTTCCTTTTTACTATGAAATCTGGGGGGATACCATTGTCTATACAAAGATGGGAGGAGTATTTTATCCAACTTTTAGTACCAAGATCAAAAGTGCCTTTTCATTTTTCTTCGAGAGGTTGTAACTGTCAGACACAAATCCATACAATGAACCCATAAAGCTGTCAGACTGATTACTTCGTTTTTTCAGCCCGTTACAGGTATTTACTATTGGAGATATTAGGCACCCCTTGGTTATAGCCAATTCACACCCAGAGGGAAACAATCCAGTGAAAAGATGTTCTCTTTGTGTATTTCTACCTAAGCACCCCAGCACCCTAAACCTCATTCTGAGCAAAGAGTCTACTTCGTATCTATGTTGACAGCCAAAACTTTGGCTCCAGCCTGGATCACGGAGCCACCCACACTTTACAGCTTTTTTGCTACCAAAGGTCATTTGTTCTTGGATGTTAGGAGAGGCTCTAGAGGGAGTACTTGAATTCTGCCAAGAATTGTTTAGACTAGCCCTCCAACTCTGGGCATTCCCCTATGAGTATTTTAAAAATTTTATGGGCCCTTTTGCCATGATAAGTGACAATATAATTCATTCTCCTCGTATGCAGAATAAAGGGACGGCATTTGAATCCTTTCACGGGCCCCTGCTAGACTTCTCCATTGCCAAGTTGCTAATATGTACAATTTGTCCAACACTAGTGCACAAAGATGTCAGGACAAACCCAAGTTGACACATATACTGAAATAAATAGAAGAATGGAAAGAAAACAGGAGATTATAATAAATCACAAACAAAGATGCTAATACTCACTTTGTAGAAACTCATCATATTTTTTAACTTCATAATCCTCGTTGGAGAAATATTTCACAGTCTGTAGTCACAAATGATCGATGTCAATGTGAGAAAAATTCAATACAACTACGAAGTGACTTGCCTTAAAAGAAAGTGATAAGAAATATGATTCTATGAATTATATCATTAAATAAGAACCTCATAGTTAATAAGTGAATCAATAGCCCGTGAGCTTGCATCATTGTCAGCTTTGTTCATCATCTGTCTAAATTTGGTTCGCCACTGCAAAAGGAAAAATATAATGGTCCTTAGAATGCTCAAATCCGTTAAAAATTCTTAGATTTCAGAATTTTGTCACAAATTAAAGTTTCGTAGATATTTCAAACCTGTGTCACAACCAAGGTGAAAGCAACATATGCAGCAACAGCAAGAGAGGTGACCCAGGCAAAGGGAGGCCCAAAATTATATGCCAAAATACCTGCAACCATTGATATCTGCAAACAAAGTTCTCTTTCTTAAAAAATTGGGAAGGATTTGACTAGACTCGCATAAAACGTGTCTAATTTGAAGACACCATATTCACTACAATATTGATCTCTACAATTATCGTATAACGAACATAATATCAACCAAGAGAATACCCCATAGAGAAGGGATCATATTAAAAACTGGTCTTACAGCATACAAGCAACAATTCATAACTAAAAGTCTAAAACATGGCATCTCTATCACAGAAAATTTAGATGTCCAATTTCTCACAATATCATGAACATTCATCCCCATGCAACCTTGAAATATCTGTAACAATATCACAAAAATTGATATTGAGAATGTGTTCTATACTGATAAACTTGGTTGCAATTGCACAAGATAAACACACAATAAACTTTTATGTTACTTTTTTTAATAGTATTGCTTACATGTGTATAGGCTCTTGTTCTCCTACAACATAAGAATAAGCCGTATACTTACAACTATTCAATCCCTACGAACTCTCTCAACAAACCTATTCTTTCTTACACATTACTATTCTTAAGGTGAGTTGTTAACACAACTCATGTACATCTCACACTCACACTCTTAACCAGTATTTCAAGTACTATATATATTTGCACCAAAGTCCCCCCACCATCCCCAAACATAGGCCCTTGTTCCCCCCATCCCCAAGACCCCCATTCCCCTGTTCCAAGACTCTGTGGGACTATGCTCTTGAGTCTTAACTAATATATTATTTCACTTAATCTAATACATTATGACTCGCAAGCATTATTAATGTGATTACTAACAAAAAATATCCAACATTTTCCCCCTTAGTATGAACATGGGGAGAAAATACCACTCTATAACTAAGCAATGTGCCGCTCCAGAGCTTGCACATGGACTTGACACACACATTGAGTATGGGAACCACAGCAATCATGAGCATGGGCCCATCATCAACCTATTCATGTGAACACAAGTACCATAAACTGGGATACATCAACCAAACCAGTCAAAAGTAGTGGGATGACCTTCCTACAACACTTGTCAAGAACACATCCTACTACAGCACCTGTGGTATGGATCTCCGCATTATTTTTACAAGGGAAAATATACAGTTCACACACCATACACAAAATAAACTAAAAAAGAAATTGAGAACTAAATCCTCATTGTCTTTTCATTTGCAGCCTTTGTTCCTACTCTTTGCCACTCAAACACGAATAGCATAACTATTACCCATTGCCAATGGACACCAATCTTGGCATTAGTCAGTTCAGCGCACACATCATTGCCACTATCACATTACACAACCTTGTAGTTAGTGGCGAACATGAGGTCTTGATCGACCTCCTACCTCTGTTGCCTCTTTCATCCTATGGAATGTTGCTTCCTCAATAGGATAAAACTTGAGGCTCATGTGCATGTCGCATTTTATAATACAATCCCCCACATGATGAATGCCAGGTTTGGCCAAAAACATGTCCTTTACAAGGGATTGAATCTTTGACTTTGACAATTACAACATACGAATAGACCGTACAACTAACTTCATCCCGACTAGGATATTTATAGTGAATGACACTAAACACTATAAAAAAGAACAAATTACAGCACACAAATAAGACTGACAACTGTAATCATTAATTTCAGCTGATAAGCTATGACCTATGACAACATTATTTTGACCACGTCTAAGACCATCCAATAATCAAATTGTGTCTTTCCCTCGGGCTTATGCATCATCAATATCCCACTGATAAACTTAGCAAACCACATAAACTATATTAAAACCGAACCTTAAAACTATAGACAGTGGAACAACATGAATGATTTAACAAATGATATTGACAAACTTATTGAAATACCTATTTAATAAAACACTCACACTATTAAAGCGAAAAATCATAAAGCTATTAATAAATAAACAAACAGCAACAGAGGACGAATGGGCAATTCGAATAGATGAACACATGGGCACTGTAGTGTATGTGGCATGGAGCATCCATGCACAGTGTTGAGATGCTCAAGCATATGGAAGTTGTTAGAGACTAACACACTTGTGGAGGTGAGATGTTAACTACGTTGACCGGAAAGCAAATAGACAATTTGATTGTTATACATACGTGGTAGGTTACATCTGCATGTTGATGCCAGGCAGATGACCGTAACCGGTTGCAACCGGTTGTAACTATATCAACCGCTTTGTAACTACATCATTCATAATATAATGACAGACACACTATCTCCATAGTGTGCAATAGGCCTTCTTCTTTATTCTTCCTTGTTCACGTATTCCAACATTGGTATCAGAGCGAGACAAGCGAGGAAAGAAAGAAGGGAAGAAGATCAGTCCCATTAGGGCACGAAGTCTGAATCAAAAGTTTTTTAAAAGATTTTCAAGGGCACAGTCGTAACAAAAAAGGGTCAAAGTGAATTCAGGGCACCATTATACAGTTGCAGTCACGAAAATACAGTTGTGCGATTAATATACAGTCCTCGAGCCATTAATATGCAGTCAGGTTTCACATATCTTTAGTATTATTAAGGCATATACAGGCACATCACAACACAGTCATTTCCGCCCTTTTCCGTCGAAGTTTCACAGGCATTTCCGCCATTAAAACAGAGCCAAAGTTGTGGGAAGACGAAGAAACGAAACCAAGCAAAATACAGTCGCGATTTTTGAGCATGAAATAGCCACGAAATAGACACAAAACCAGTCTAGGGCAGAATATACACATAAACAGGACTCATGAATTTGAAAAGGCAAAAATACAATCACACATTCATGAATCAAATCGAGGGCACAACAAAGTTTCAGATTGTTTGATCTATCTGCTAGGGCACGGAACTGTGCACATCACAGTTGCAGCAAAGAACTGGTATTTTATTCTTTGTTTACTCGTCTCGGTAAATATGCAGCAGTAATTATTTTACTTTTATGGTAATTCCAGTAGAAAAATATTCTGGTCTAAATTTTCATACATGGAAAGTGAAAATACAAATGAAACTTATGAATAAAAATTTGTGAAGCCTAGTAAACGGGAAAGAGAAAGCACCCACCAATGGATCTAAATTGTTAGATGGGCAGAGCAGAGATAATAGAGTGAAAGCTATTATTGGCCTTGCTCTCTCCAACTCTGAACTTCGTCATGTAGACCTAGACAAATCATCCAAGGACATTTGGAATGCTCTAAATAAATTATTCGGAGCGAAAACAGTTAATGCCAAATTTTCCCTAAAACTTCAGTTATATAGGTTCAAAATGGATGAAGTCTATGTGTCAAACCACATCAATAATCTGAGGTCCCTGATCAGACAACTAACAGAAGTCAAAGTTGTGATTGAGGATGAAGATGCCAAAGCTATCATATTAAATAGTTTGTCTTCAAAATACAGCAATGTAGTTTTTACCCTCAGTCAAATTCAATCTCAATCTCTAGATGATATGATAATGCTCTTTTGGCTGAAGAAAACGAACTGCAGAGGATGCAAAAGATCATTCTCAGCAAGAAAGTACATTTTATTCCAGAACCACAAACTCTCATAGAAGATAAGATAAAGATAACCAAGAGATTGAATGTCATTATTGTAAGAAAAGAGGCCACACAACATAGGATTTCCGTGTTCGAGCCAATGATGTGCTCAAGGGTAAAGGCATATCAAATACAACCAATATAGCCATGGTTGAAGGCCGACTAGATGCAAGGTAGTGAGGACAGTGACGAATACGTAATATAAAGATGCTCTAAACTTTGAAGGCAAAAAAAGGATACAGGGTAGATGAAGCTCGGTATGGATGGTTGCTCATATAGTTCAGGAGACTATGGATCTTGGGAATTATACCCTCGCGAGGGTCATGAGACAACTTGATGGAGCTTGTGGATGGCTCTATATGGATGGTTGTCCAATAATTTGGGAGATCTGTGATTCAGGAGTTCGGAGAGGTGGAATTTAGCTCAGGAGCTACACCTTTACGAAGGTCACAAAGCAGCTTGATGGAGCCATACTTGGTCATAGCATTGCTTTCAAAGTGAAAGCCTTTAAAGATTACGTAGTTCTGTTTGGTTCTAGTTTTGTTAGAATGTCGTTTTTTTGCTTTATGTAGGATAAGCCTTAAGAGGGGGTATTAGAAGGTGAGGTTTATTAAATAAGAACATCATTAGTTATTTAACTAAAAGATGGTTGTAACCGGTTGTAACTATATCAACTGCTTTGTAACTACATCATTCATAATATAATGATAGACACACTATCTCCATAGTGTGTGATACACCTTCTTCTTTATTCTTCATTGTTCACGTATTCCAACATTGACAAATAATTGCACACAAATGTCAATTGGATCCACGTGCTTACATTGGACATTTCAATGTAAAACCAGTAATGAATATGTGATGTGCCTATTTTCAAGATCTTTTCATTCATATTTATACAGCAATAAATCAATAAAGCATAAATATATTTTAATTAAAGTACACATTATAAATGCATCCATAAATATTGAATTTGATATGATTTATTAATCAAATAACACGAATCAACACTGTAACTTCTCATTAATGGTTCCAAGTTTAAACTACGTATCTGGAAGATTCTGCAGGACGGTAGTCTTTCCCAAGGTACACCGGATCCAAGACCACATTCAACAACGAGGAATCAAATGTGAACTCGCATCACAATGCAATAACAACATTCACTATCCCTAGCCAGGAAACTGAGTGCACTCTATGCCCCCTCTTGGAGCCACTCTATGGGCCCTATCTCGTTGTCATTCAAAGTGTTACAAGTCTCCTTCCTTCCCTTGGTTCTTTTACACAAATTTTTGTTTTTCTATTCATTTCACTTTTTCATTCATATTCATTCACACAAATTACATGGCATTGATAATCTTTTACCCCCCTCCTCTTTATAGGGTTGAGAAGGTGGTCATTCACAATGGATACACCTTTCCATTTACACCATTTAATCAAATAACATGGATCAACACTATAACTTCTCATTAATGGTTCCAAGTTTTAAATACATATTTGGAAGATTTTGCAAAACGGCAGTCTTTCCCAAGGTACACCAGAGCCAAGACCACATTCAACAACGAGGAATCAGATACGAACTCGCATCACAATGCAATAACAACATTCATTAGCTCTGGCCAAGACACTGAGGAGTGCACTTTATGCCCCCTCTTGGACCCACTCTATGGACCCTATCTCATTGCCATTCAAAGTGTTACAAGTCTCCTTCCTTCCCTTGCTTCTTTTACACAAATTCTTGTTTTTCTATTCATTTCACTTTTTCATTCACACAAATTACATGGCATTGATAATCTTTTACCCCCTGATGCAGGAGCATCAAGAAGGAGAGTCAATTTTTGAGCAAAAGGCATCTTGGTCTTGATTAGGAAGATCTAAGGGGTCAAATGGAATGGGTTTGAGTCATTTAGAGGTCATTAGAACTCATGATATGTTGAGTTGTGGAGTCTAGTTTTTCAAAAATTCAAATAAGTAATTTCCCTCTATTTTTGTAATTTGGAAATTAAAAAAGGGTTTAAAGATCATTCTTGGCTATGTTGGAGGTTGTGCGGTCTTAGGTGACTATAGGGTCTTGTCTAAAGTTTAGTCATGTTAATAAAGACTCCTAATGCATGAAAAGGAGCGAATTATTGCAATGAACTTCTTTGTGTAAAAAGAAAAAGTATATGGAGGTGAGTCAAGTCAAAAATGGTGATGGGAAAGTAATAAAAGGTGATGAGTTTGAATTAGAAGAGTTAGTTTTTCCTCCAAGGGGAGGCAAGAAGAAGGAAAAGGGGGTATTCTCTCTAGGAGAGGTTCTGAGGAAGAAATGAAAGAAGATAATATGAAGTTTGTATGTAATACACAGTTTTGGTATGAAGACTCTGTTTTTAGAACAGCTTTGCATTGTCTTGTGATGTTATTTTCTCCTTACTGTGATTGATGACATTTATACTTTGATTCTTGTACATTCATGATGTGTAAGGGTGGTAGTTGGTATGAAGTTTTTGCATTCAAGTTCCATTGTAAAGGAGGAAGACTCAAATTCCAACTGAGACGATAAATGGAGACAATGACTGAGAATTTGCTTGAGGAATCTGAGCATTCTGTGTATGATGATCTTTGATGATTCTTCTTGATGAGCATCAAGAGATTGGTTTAGTTTCTACAGGATATAAGTTTGATATTCTTTATTGCATGTTATAACTGTGGAAAATATGAATGTGCTTACTGTGACTGTGTCAAGGAAGTTTGGTTGACTGAGAGTGGAAATCACTTAAATAGGTGAGTATAAGTTGTTATCCAATGAGTGTGTGATTCCATACGCAGGATCTGAGAGATTCTTTCCTTGAAAGACTCCTTTCTTGCCTGATAAAGTAGGTTAGAGCTAAAGGTGGCCTGTGATTGTGTTTAGAAAGAAAGAAATTTTTACATTATTTGTCACTGTGGTGTGCTGCATGTGAAGAATACATCTCTAGTAAGAGCAATTTGTAGTAACCTTCCAAGCAAACCTGATAGATTGTTTCTATGAGATCCATTCTCGTCAAAGAAGATTGTAAGGGTTTCATACCCTGTCCCATGCTTGTATGATCATCACTAATCTCGTGGAAGCTAAAAGAGACTTGCTAAAACTCCTTCCTGTTAAACCAAACTTGGAGAGGATGGAAAGACAAACCTCAAGCCAGAATTTCGAGCCTTGAAACCATCTTCTTGAAAAGTTATAACAAAAAGGGGCTTTTCAGGCTTTGCAGTGATACAGTTAGGGTTTGATCAAGAAGTGTATGTTTAAAATGCCTAAGCATGGAATTAAGACTTGATATTTGATAGAAAGGATGAGGGCACAGTCCTTGAACACATTCAACAACAAATCTGTGATTTCATTGGTGTGGTTGATAGAATAACTTGACAGTAGCAAGGAGGCTCTGTAAACACAGTCAAGGGCTAGTTAGAGGAGGACTTTTACAAAGGAAGTTGTATTTTTCTACTGAGTCTAAGCTTGAAACTTCAGGGGCAAGACAAATGGCTTAATGGGTGCCAATAAATGCTTTCATTGTGGTTTGAAACCTTCTTCCTTAGGAGTGATAAAAGAAACAAGACTGTTGCAGCCCTAGTGAAAGTTTGAAGACAAAATACAAAAAGTGAAATTGAGGGAGTTGTAAAAGGAGTTGTGATCCAAGATTTTAGGAGCACCTTAGACACATCAAGATTGAACTAATGGAGTTGGTTAGCCTTTCCGGGTAGCCTTAAAACCCTCTATGCATGATTGGTGCAAACATAATGTCTTAAGGGCAGTTTGGAGCTAGTTGGTGGAAGCTATTGTTTGAGTAGTTTTGAGCCAAGTTAATATGGATTCTAATTTTGATTGGAGTGTATAATAGGTTCAAGGCATAAGAGAACCCTGGAGAAGGCCAAAGAACAAGAAGTTGCTTAATTGTGTCTAAAAGTTGTAAAAGCAAGAAGTGACAGGGTTGGTGGCAAGTAGGTACAAGGAGGAGTGAATGAGACTTGTTGGTTTTGATGTTTGAATTAGCTGTCATTGATGGTGTAGGCATGGTATAGACAAGAATATGCTTGGTGGAACTCATTATAGGTGATATTAGGTCAGATTTACTAGGTTTTAGCCTTCATAAGTTTGTTGTGAGTCCTCATATGCAGAGAGAGAGTGAAATTTGAGGTTTGTATGCATCTTGATAACTGAATATATGTATGAAACTATTTTGTTCTGCATCACCCCCCGTCCCCTTTATAGGATTGAGAAGGTGTCTATTCACAATGGTTACACCTTTCCATTTACACCATTTAATTTTAGTACAACATAATACTTGATTATTCCCAGCATAATGCTTTAACACCTTCACGTGCTCGAGTACATATCTTTTATTAAGCATAACACGTATATTTCACCTCGTTTACTGATACTTAGGTAGCTTTAAATGATTTTTATCCTTTTTATTTACTGAAATCTTTCTATGGGGATATAGTCAAATAACAGAATAGGAATTGTGATACCATAACAAATACCTAGTCTTAAAAAATAATTAAATTACAAATAAGCTCCTAAACTACTTAAATCTTTGAAACTTACTCACAAATTTGCTAAACTTCATACACAAGGGATCATGAATAGCAATGAATCTGCCCCATATCAATGGTCAGGATCCCATATCGCTCTGTTACCAAATAATAAATTTGGATCATTTGACAAGATAAACACACAATAAACTTCTCTGTTACTTTTTTCAATAGTATCACTTACATATGTATAGGCTTTTGTTCTCCTACAACATAGAAATAGGGATTATCACTTACAACTACTCAGTCCCTACAAACTCTCTCAACAAACCTATTCTTTCTCATACATCGCCATTCCACATCACTATTCTTAAGGTGAGTTGTTAACACAACTCACGTACATCTCACACTCACACTCTTAACTAATATATTACTCAATCTAATATATTATAACTGACAAGCATTATTAAAGTGAGAACTAACAAAAAAATATCCAACATATACTTCTATGTGAATAGCATCCTCTGTTAATTTGCATATGAAAGCTCTTGGAGAAAAAGATCAAGTCATACATATTATGTGACATAAAAAAAGATGGACAAACATGATGGGAGTAAAACTGGTATTTTATTTCCTACCCTCACAAGGGCATTTATGTGCATATATACAGTATAATGGGTTTCCAAATAGTTTTTTCACATGCACAGGATTCTATGGGAATCCTAATGCCTATGAGGGGCATTTATATGAGGATGCACCCTGTTGAGGATCTTTTTACACTCTCAAATTTGTGTATGGTTTTTCTTAAGTGATTTGAAAGGTGGACAGTAAAATTTGAAGAAACCTGAAGAGATCTCATGAATGAATGATTAGTTTCTTGTTCTCTGTAACCATTTGTCAATCCAGACCTAACCACAACATGGTTCCTTGTAGTCCACATTGATTGGAAAAACCTTTTTACTCTAATAAAATTTCTTCCCGGCATGTTATACCGTGAAGATGTTTACCCAAGGAGGCATTGGACTAAGAAAAAAATCCAACAGAAGGATTGTTTGCAAGAAAAATAACCCTCATTAATGTATACTTTACTTATAACTATATTTTTATTTTGCTAATAAGTGCGGCTATTATTTTATTCACCAGATCAAACAAAAAATATATAGGTAGCATATAAACTTCAAAAAACTCAGTACATAGTGCAGCAGTATGAAAATGATGGAAAATCAGAAAATAATAAATACGCATCAGTTAAACTCTTACAAATCATACCTCCAATACAGTTGGTACAACGTTGAATACCATGGAGGTAAGGATGAAATTTATACCACGTGTTCCACGATCAATAGTGCGATTTAATGCCCCAGTTTGTCGACTGCAATGCACAAGATTCTTTACTTATTAATATCACACTATATTCAAATCCGAAGCAATATTAAATAGTTGATTCACAAGCATAATCTCTAGAGCAGAAAGCCAAATCTATGCCAAGAATTAGAATGTAATTTCTAAAATTAAGAAATGAAATTGTTTGGACTCCATACAACCATTCATGACTGTATTCTATGAGAAACATGACCATAGAGAATGGTAGGCTAATATCAGGATGTGTCCAAACTTTGAAGTGAGGAAAAATAGCCTAAAACACCAAGTTTATAACTTTTCTAGTCTATTTCTTCACATATGTCATGATGTCTGTAACTATTTTGATTTTTGCTAAACTTGATTTGTACAGGAATCAGCAAATTGGTCTTAGAACTGTGTACATTTTATTTCTGTCATTATATAAGAGTACATGGTTGTAGCCTCAGAAAAATAGTACAATGGTGTCTGTAAAAGACAATGTACTGAGCCTGTGACAGTGAAAATAACAGAATTACCAGTAAATTTGAGATGATTGGTGAATGCGTGTAAACAAGAGGAGTTGAACTGCAGCAGTACTTCCTGATAATGGAATGAATTTTCTGCCTGGAAGTTCAATAGTTATAATATATAGACAGCAAGAAAGCTCGGGAATAAAGTTGAAGGCAAAAAAGGAAGACCATATACACGAGATGAACAAGAAGAATACAACAAAGACCATAAAATGTGTGCAATCAATGGGCATGCCAGTAAAAGACGACACCTTACAGCATGTGCAAGATGCACAGAATTCAAAATAAGTGGTGGAGGCATTGTAGAATCAATTTGAGATACCAAAAGTGGCAAGGGTTCTCTATTTAAAAACATTTGTTGTAAAATCTCTGGATAGTTGAAGAAACCTTTGTATCCTAGAACCTCACCAAGTTGATAAACATTAAAATTCTTGCTATTATCAATTCGAGAAAAGATAAATGAAAAGGGCCACACATCAATTGTTTGTCAAGGCCGTTTCAAGTATTTACTAGTCCAAACAAAAAACACTGTGTTACAGACTATTCCAACAGAATATCTGCACACAGCAACAAATTAGAAAACAAGAACTCGACTTTGATTACTGTTATCCAAATAACTCTCCTAGTTATCTGGATAACTTATATTTTCATCATGACTCTGATGTTTCACATTTCAGGTTGCGCACACTCAAGATTGTCTTTTTAAACACCTTGGCACAGATGCAGTTCCTCTGCGCGCCCTTGCGCGCCTTCCTGCTCCTTTTTGCATTCTTCTATCTCCTTCCATTTTCCCTCGCGCGCCTTCCTCCTGCACGCCCGCTTTCTCTCCTATCCCGTGCTCCCCTCTGCGCCTCCCCTCTATTTCCCTTTCGCGCGCTTGCTTCTCGCTCCTGCGCGTCATGCGCGCTTTCATTCGCCTCTTTCTGCTTTCCTCCCACGCCTCTTTCTTCCGCGCGCGCCCTTGCGCCCACATTCTGTGCGTTCACCTTCTTTCCACATGTCAACCCGACACATCTCCAAAGGTAAATCCTGATCGGGTTTCTAAATGAGCGTGGAGCCTCCACACATCCGGTTTCATAAAAGGACAGGGTCGGGGTTGAATAGTCAAAGTATTGAGACAGGCCAGCGGAGGGTGCCAAGTGTCAGCACGGCGCTAATTCAAGAGCAAAATTGGGGAGAGGGTTTCCAAACAAGCGCCAGGTTGCCGCGTGTCCCCGGTCAGATATATGACCCTGCCGAGCAAAAGACTTAGCCAAAACATGAAGAAGCTGAGCGAGATGCGAAAGAAGCCACATGTCAACCCGGCACAACTTCAAAAGCAAAATACAAAGGCTGCCCTCAGACATGCACCAGCCCTCCACGTGTCCTGTTTCAAAAGGGGGCCCGTTTTGGTGGTTGGTTCTTTCCATTTTGTACGGACCCGATTCAAATTTCAAATGAGCATATCTTTTGACTCAGTGCTCGAAATCCAACAAATCTAGCACCGTTGGAAAGATCTCAGCCTCATCTACGCCTTGGAGATCTGAAACTTTAATTTTGGAGAGGTTAGGTGGGGAGAAAATGAAGAAACGTCTTCGTGCCATTAATACAGGATCTATTTGCCCCCAACAACCAGATTGGATTTGATCTGATCCGTCGTTCCTCCTCCTTCAAGGCGCCAAACAAGTAATTAATGCAGACACGACAGATTTGGGGCAGATTTGCAGGCATTTATCGCTGGTAGTTGGTGGTTGAAGATTTGAATCCGAGTTTCCCTCCCTTTCTCCTTCTCTTCTCTCCTTCTTCTTCTATAAATAGCAGAGTTCTGCTTTGTAAAATCATCCCTCCTTGTTGTAACGGCACCATGCCAAAATGGTGGCCAACTTCCCACGGGTCTCAGACCTTGGCGTGGTCTTTGCAATGTTTTCTCGCCTCCTGCCGTGAATGTAAATGATTGTGCGTCCCTTAAGCAATAAAATTGTGTTTTGTGGAATTCTTGTCTTCCCTCTCTCATTTTCATTAAATCTCGCCTCTCTATTTGCATTCTCTGGCATGATGTGCGTACTCCTGTGCTTGCATTCCCCATGTTCATGTGTTGCGCGCGTTGGAAGGCAGAGCCCGTGTGTTGATCTGTGGCACGTGCCATCCACCCTCTTCTCCTGCGCCCTCTCTGTTTCCTTCGCCGCTCGTGGAGAGAGATCAACCCTTTCCTTCCGGCACTATCGCCTTCCTTAGCTTAGGATTTCCCCTTTCTGCACATCCTTCTATCCCTGGTCCCTTGGCATGTTTAGTTTAGGATTTGCATTCAACATTAGGAGTAGCAGTAGCGTTAGAAGTAGGTAGAGGAACCGGCCTTCTCTGGAGATCCGTCCCAAGCGCGCAAGGTCCCACAACTTGGGGATGGTTCCATTGTGGTCTCAAACACCTCGGCCCTTTCAAGATCCGAGACGTGGGTGCACGTTTGAGCAACCAACAATTACTACCTGCACATAAACCAACCACATTAGTAATCAAACTCAGTAAGTCTAGTATGGAGGAACCATCAAGTCAAACGAAAGGCATCCCTTGACAATCATTGCTCTGAGGCATCACTATTTTAGGACTACAACCAACTGGTCCTCCATCTAGTCCAAACATTAAGAAGTGCAACAATCTAATCTCTATTCAATTTAGTAAAATAACATACTAGTACAGAACCATCTTAACATGGATCTAATATGTGTCGAGAGGTATAAAAAGGACTCGAGGTGCCAATCCTTACACTCTTACACTTGCGGTGGAATTACCACCTTGAATATTTTGGACACCTCTCAACACATATTAGATCCATATTGAAACTTGAACGTGCTACCTTCTTTAAAACCTTTTAAGAGTTTCATATCTATAAAAATGATGGCCTTCAATGTACCCATGCATCCACCCACCCATACACAGAGCAAAAGTCCAAATCAATGCAGGGTGTAAAATGTGTCTCTAAGCACAAAAATTATTTCCAGCAAGTTCCTCGACTATGGATTTCAAAATCAATAGCACATGAACTACCTCAACTGTGGATTTCAAAATCAACGGCACATAATTTACCACAACTAAACCCCACATCAGTCAATAATGAAATGAGTTACATCAACTACACCCAGCAAACAATAAATTGTCGAGGACATGAGTTAACATAACTAAGCCCTACAAGCAATCAATCATTGATAAATGCAGAATTCTTCTATCAATCAATGGTTATATCTTAGTCAATAAATTTCTTAAATAAGTAAATACTATGTTGCCAAGATACGGGTACCGGTACGAGTTCAAGTATGGGTTCGATACGCGGGTATGTCGATTTTAAAAAATGCTTGGGTACGATGCGACTTGGATACGTCTGTACATAAATATTAAAAAATTAAAATATATATACATATATATATAATTCATATACTCCTTTTACTCATTTTTTTAGTCCATAAGAAATACAAAACTTGAAAAATATAGTACGATCAATGTCAAAACATTCAATATACTTAAGATTTTACATTTTCTATGACATATGAATATTGTATTCCTTTTGTGTTTCATCCATTTCCTTTGAGATTAATTTTTGTGTTGTGATGGTGGCCATAAAAGATGTATATAGTGAGCTCCTAAAGGACCTATTTAATGAGATTGACTCTAACCTGCCAATGATAACTAAAGAGGTAAGTCCAATGGTTGGTTCTTGCATTCATACTATCCAAAATCACCTTCTAATCCGCCTTAAGGATGCAGGAAGGAGTCGATGTTGTGCCTTGGTAGTTTCTGGGAAAGGATGCTCTTTGAAACTTTAAGCTATGTAATTTGCAATTCCAATTTTTTCTATTAGCATTGAAGATCACCTGAGATTTGATATCATAAATAACTTGTACGGAGGCTCAAATATATGCCTGAATTTCTATGAATAGCTTCTTTCCTTGGCCAATTGCAATGATCCCAAATAATTACCTCAAACATTCTTGATATCCTTTGAATATTTTCTCTTCAATAAACTAGAGGGATTTTAAATAATCTCCAGGTTTCCTTGTGGTTGCCATGCCCTCCTAGTCTAGTCCTCAATAAAACTGAAGTTTGTTTGAGTTAAAATAAAATAAAATAAAACTTTTTTAGAGCCCCCTCATTGCCCAACCATGCGGGTATGTCCTCGGTATGTCAAAACATACTCAGGACGTACCCGTTACGTACCTGAATGTACCCATTACGTACATGGACGTACCCTGGACATACCTAGACATACCCAAGACGTATCAGTGTTGTACCCGGGGCATACCCGGTATGTACCGAGATGTACCCAAGACGTATCAGTACTATACCCGGGATGTATCCGTACCAGGTACGTGTCCAAGGGGTACGGGAGGGTGGGCGACAAAGCCTGGTAACATAGAGTAAATATATGGTCAATGTGGTAGTCAAAGTCCTTGGTGGACACTTGGGAGGCTTGCTAATATTATAACGATATTGCTGTCCACAGCAGGATCTACTTCAAATCCCCTTTTCTACCCTAGGAATAATTGCAGGTCAAAGAATAGAGCAAGTGCATTCAATGATGCATTAATGTGGAACAGTAATTGATTTTTGTGGCTATTAATTGCAAATTTTTCGCACTCACATGGTACCAATAGATTTAGAAAGATAAAATACTTCACTTTATTATCAAAAATTCAATATATTCATAACTTCATAAGAAAAGGAATAATGATATCAGATATTAGATATAAGTGAAAATATCAATAACTTTTATTGGCATGATTTTTTCTTGTCACTTTTACACAGTTAATTGTCTCCTTCATAAATGAACTCATACTTAAGGCCGCTGACAGCAACCCCAACTTTCAAAGAATAATTGCCTTTGATAAGTTCCTTCTGCAATATTATATGGCTTTTTATATACTGATATGTCAAGGGTTTAACTTTACCAATTTGGGTTAACCCACCTTTCCTTTCTTGGTTTTGTTGCTCCCTAGATTTAGTTTTATGTACTTAATCTCCGACTCTCAAAGTTCCTTTTAGCATTTCTGATCGATTTTGATTTGTACTTTATATCCCATTTTCCTAATTTGGTCATATGTTTTACATTAATGTAACTTTTCTTCTTTCTTTTTTTTCTAGCAAGAATCAAACTCTCCAAAGTAGTTGGCTTCAAAGGTTCATCTGACCACTCAATAGATGATTCCTTCATTTCTTAGTTTCTCAGATTTCTTGACATTTCTTCCAATTTTCTAGCCATGCCATGGGATTGTTGCTTATTTCTTCAATGCCATCTTATCAGGGAACTAACATGAAATATAACTAATCGTTATATGGTGTGGTAGTTCCAGTTTATAAACCACTTCACTTAGCTTTTCTACTATTGAAAATTGTCCACAATTTCCAAATGATCATTTGCCACATATCTGTAAAGGGATAAGGGGCGGCATGAATACTATATCTTAAGTTATATTTTGACATAGATTTGAAGACACCCTCTCTTTCGAGGTCCACATCTATTTGGGGTGGGAGTCCTAATAACTCATCTAGGAAGACATCCTTATATTTGTCAAATAAGGTGTTGAACTTGATTTCAGCATGTATTTTGGGTTCTTCATCTGTACTCTCTTTGATGAATATTGCGCAACTGATGAGAGGATATTCGATACCAAATATCTATCACTCCTTGCCCTATTTTGCTTATATTTCCTGCATTTTTCATAGTTTTACATATAACTTATAAGATGTATATGTGTCTTTTGCGTGACATACTAACAAGATGAAACATTTCACCTTCCTTGTGTTACACGATCTCAAGCATTAAGCTGAAATACCAGCTATACAATTGCAGGTAAGTGAACTGAACTACAAGTCAAATTTAACATCTTGACATGTGTCCAAGCATAAAGATGTGACACACGATATACCTCTACAGCTGGAATTAACTTCCTGAAATGTGCATGAGATGACTCTTGTGAAAGGTTGAAAGCATGTGATACAAGGTATCATAATCACCATGACCTGTATTAATATTCATACTTAGGCATTCAACATAGTATCTTTACCCTGATAATTGTCATAGTATCCCAAGATGTCTCCTGTTGAAATACCTCATTGTGGTGTCTCACAGTATCTCCATTACAACATCCGTCTCTTTATTTCCAACCGTGACAAGCACAATATGGTGTCTATGCCACATGAACTAAAGTGAGTATCTTCATAGTAGCACCTCAGCATAGTGTCTTGCAGAGCTCAATTGTGATTGGAGGGAGTGCATAATGTATGAGTATTTGTACCATCTTTCAAGTTTTTTACTTATTGAGATCGTCATTAGAACACAAGGTTACCTTAACATATTGACACGAGAACAAAAGCCATTAGGATTTAATGCCACCGTTGCATTCTATTTGAAAAACAATGCAAAATAAAAAACAGGACTCTATCTGAATTTGTATGACAGAGTTATTGTCCATGCAAGGTATCTCCGCCATGAGAACAAAATGTTGGCTTCAGTATGATGCCTCCTCCATGAGACCATATGCCATAGGGGGTTAGATGGCACCTTTGCAGTCCTCACAAGAAATTGTGCAAATTCAATAGAAACAGAATACGATTCAGAGTCCATATGACACAATTATGGTCATCGTAAGTTTTAGATCTTTGACCATGTGTCATTATTGCAAGACCACAAATTGATCTCCAATGATCAAGTAGAATGCTTCACTTACATTATGTGAAATCAATAAAAACAGTATGCAATCCAAATCTCATATGACAAAGTTATGGTCATTGCAAGTTTTGGATCTTTGACAAGGTGCTGCCATCAGAAGACCTCTAAGTGATCTCCAACGATCAATTAGAATGCTTCAAATAAAAAATATCACTCACTCAACCTTCATAGTTACTTTAACGGACCTTTGATCCTTAGAAAATAGAATGAGTTTATGGCTAGAGCTCAATGTCTTAGGGCCCATGCAAGCATTACAATATCTGAGATACAAAATCATATGCGAAAACATTTAGGTAAACTGCTATATAAGATACATGGTTAAGTTGCAATTTTCAGAGCCATACCAAGAGTGAAACTCTATCCTTTACTTTACTTCAACACTCCATAAAACAAAAACTGCTACAGAATAATACAAAATGAGGCTTAAATTTGTCAAAAAGAAGCAGAAACTTTCACTAACATCCATGTTTGCGGAAGCTTTTACATACAGGTACACTGGACATACAGGCATAAGTTTCATCTTGACAAAATCACAAACAAATCTGAAATGCATGTAAGTTTGAGAGTAGGTCACATTGAATTCATAGATAAAAGAGAAAGGGAATACACGTGGACCCTTCTCTTATTCCCTTAGGCAACTTTTAAAAATATGTCATCTATCCATCTCACATATATTTGATTCTCCTAAACTGTTAGCGATATAACCACTTTCATAGTGTTGAGGATCTAGCGGTCATTAAGGTGCCTCAAAAAATTAATATCCTGAAATCTTAAGTATATTTTATCTTTTGAAATCTGTCCTATAATCTCTTAGCTCTGTTTATTTTTTGATTGAAAACTATGAATCATAAATAAAAATACATTGCTAGTCTTACAAAAAGCAGGTTATCTCTATATGCTATGCTTTAGATTCAAGTTCAAGATGAAAAGGTACGGCTGGAGGTGGAACATTTGTAAAACCTTTTCAACTACAAGGGTAATGCCCTGTGTGCTGTTAGCCCAGCCCCACACGATTCTCCTCGCCAACAGTAGTCCTCACAAAGTTGTTCTCATGGAGGCTGTGGTAGATGCTGCTCCCGCAACCAGCAAAGTTTCTTGCCACATTCTCAGTGACCCTCACCTAACCGCAACGGGGTTGGGAGTGCAAGGTATAAGTGAGTAGGTCTTTGCCCAAGGGGATTTTATATTGTTTCTTTGATATTCTGCCTTTTACTTTTGGTTGATAATTTTTGGATGATTGACTTTATTTACTAAATTTCTAATTTAGAATAATGGTTTAAAGGTCATGTGTAATCTCCCCTCTTGGTGCACTGGCTATAAGCCTATTTTATTTTTCTATGCTGTAGATATTACTGAACATTGACCCTTTGTTGCTTCACAAAAAAGTATAAAGACTGTGAACTTGTTTGTCTTGAAAAGGTAAATAAGAACGTCGTGCTTTACATTGATTAAATTCCAAGGATAGAGTAATTTTGACAAGTGATATGCACGTTCTTTTAAATGGACCGGTTGCACTAATAACACCTATATTATAGTAGTGAAAGAGCTTAAAGAATGCAGTAGTATTTGCAGCTTATGCTGTATATCAACACAAGCTTTGACATCTTATAAGTTATCTATGTCGAGGTCAACTATATTATCAGCATACATGTCAAACATTTACATTAAAAAATACAATGAAAAAGATAAGAGAATCCAGCTTTAATCTCCCATACCTATGATTGATTACGGATATACCCGAACCAACATTAAACAATTGTAAGGTGAAACTGCACAGCTTGATAGTCATCATTCAGCAACTTACTGAGAAACAAATCTACCATCAATATAATAACTGGTCCAGAATTAATATGACTCATAGTATTCGCAAATCATAACACCCAAACATTAGCCGCTCCAATGTCCAATAACCTCATAGATGAAGACCAATAGATATGGAGAACAAATCTTAGACAAACAATTATAATTACCCTAGAAGGCCAGCTAACTTTTTTTTTAAATAAAGTTTGGTCAAGAATCATTCTAGAAATAAGCCACAAACTATCCCAGAAATAAAGATTGAAATTTTCATTTTAAAGAAAGAACAGCTTAAGATCTTGTTTTCTGGTACCCTGAATAGCTTGTGTCAACAAGTGCTTACAGATGTTCTTCATTAAGAACCCTTTTACATCCATGTCACTAAAAACCACACCAAAGATAACAATTAAGAAATCAATCAACACTAAGCATGTTCTCCATTCCTTACCTCAAGTGATACGTGAGATCTAGATTGTGAAGATGTGAAAACACCTGCACATTAGAAAATAAAGGTGCATATAAGAGACAAATAATCAGACATTAAAGAAATGGTTAAATGAAGAAAACAAAATGCTGAAAAATTCGTTAATAAATAAGTATTAAGTGCATAGCTGAAACCATTCCGATGAACTTATAATTGATAAACTAAGTTGAAGTTCATTGCAATTTCAAAAATCTTATCTAATTAAAATGATGAGTATATGAAGACTAACACGAAGAGACCAAAACAAAATTGTGGACACTACAGGATCTAAAGAATTTGAGAAATATTAGATAATTCATTAGGAAAATATTAGTGTTTGTTTTCAGGAAATCAAAGGACAATCTAAACAATGCTTTAGGCGGTCTGGTTGGCATTTTTACATTTTTTGGCGTTATAGTATGTTATATGCCATGGTACAACATTTTGTAGTATGTCAGCCACAACAAATAGATAAAGGTTATATTAAAGAAAGCAAAGTCATGTAAGTTTGTTGGACATTCTATTGTGTTTGAGTAAAATCATTATAAAATTTTGTCAACACAGGTCATTGGGTGGTTGGCTAACCTTCTTGTGTATTAACAGCCAAGACTAGTCAAAGTGGGGGAACTCTCATTGTGCATTCTCCTGGTGCACACAGTGTTTTAGCTTCCTATTTGATAATATGGTCCTCTGAATCAGAACTTGGCAAAACTCAACGACAAACCACAACAAACAGACAAGAAATCGTCTAAAACTCACCAAGATGAGTCAGCAGCAAAATCTCGGCGAGGTTTGCCAAGAAATTTCGTCATTAATTGGCAAAACTCGCCGATTTTTCTCTATTGACTCGACCAACAATGCATTATAACACCCATTTTTTAAGGGCACACATTGGGATTTGAGTGTCCATCTTTTATTATGCTAGATAAGAGTCATGTTATAGTTAGAGTAGCTTATAATTGAACATTAGCCAATAGATAACTAATAGTTCATTAAGTGTCAACTACTATATTTTAATACCCCCTAATTACTATACTAGAGACAACATGTTTGTCCCAAAACTTTATAAACACAATAAAATCAAGAAGTTTAGTCTTTAAATTTGCATGTTGTTGCTTAGATATTACTCGAATATATAAAATCCTCTAATGTTTTGTTGTTGTCCAGTGAAGAAGCTTCGGTGTAGATAGAGACCAAAAAATATGGTTTATAACAAAACAAAGACCAGGTCATGTGGACATAAGATAGAACAGGTTGTCCACAAATTGTTCGTAGAGTGATTCATTGACCAGTGATGAATCATCGTTGGTTGATAACTTCTACCCAACCTCCATGGTTCTAAAACCAAAATCTTCGAGACATTGATCAAGTAGTATGTACCAAGTTCATTGAACCTACTTAAGTTTGTACAAGGACTCAATCAATATCCAACCCAAATGATCATGTTAAGGTACCCAAAGACCTTCAGGAAGCATCATGTAAGCATGCTCGTCCAAATCTTCGCCCAGGAACCTAAACTAAGCTTCTATGAAGAGAAGCAATTAAAATGTGACCATCTTAGTAGGAGTAAATACCATCCCCGCAGTAGAAGGAGAAACAAACATCTCTATTTCATTTATTCCCTCCTTTTTGGAAAAGGCTTTCACAACAAGATGAGAAAAATGACCGTGCTCTATTGAACTCCAAGTCAATGCCTTTGATTGTGTCTTTTCCTGCCATTTCATCATGAGTGGTTTTTCCTACCATCTCAAAATGTGCCCCTTGTGCACCTTGGATAGTGGAATCACTCTCCACAATTCTTTGAGTGGCTTTTCCAGCCAGCTCACCATGTGTCTCTTGTACATCATCCTATAATTGGAGCATTTACATTTCATCCACCTACACATCTTATATAGTGGATATTCACTCCATAAGTAGTGCATTGAAGTTGACTGTAGTAAATTCATAAAGCTTGTATTGGCCACCTTGCCAAATGCATAGGAAAATTGCCCTATCCTGTTTTGCCTAGACACAATACACTCCTACCCATAGGAATTTACAACAAAAATGGGATTTTTTGTTAACTAACAAAGAAACAAGAATTTTTATGTATGGTAGGAACATACCTAACATTCCTTACTAAGAGTTTTCTAGCATTATTTAGGACTACCAAAATATCTACGATCCCCTCTACTGCAAGTGATTTTCCATCAGCTACTACAATTGAATCAAAACAATTTGTATTCGCTGTCAATGTTACATACCAATCCCTTCGATGAGAAAAATGTTTGGATGCGCCGATATCAATAATCCAGCTACTAGAAGCATTGGCATTCAAGCATGATACCCTATGAGCATACTCTTCCTCAAAATTATGTTCATTTGCAATTGCTGCCACATTTGACTCATCTTGTGGCTTTTAATTGTGTTGGGAAAGATCATGTTGTCGCTTCCGGCAATCCTTTTTATTTTCCCAGCCATATGACAATAATGGCATTTCATCTAGTATAAGGAATATGATTCAACATAAACATGTTTCCACTTCACCTTAAACTTAGCAACAACGGCAATCTCTTCATCCAGAAGTAGGCTTGGTAGCACGAGTCTTTTTGTGTTTCCTTCTACAATAAATAGGAACTAACCTGATCAAATGTCTAAGATTGACTTTCCGCCATTAGATGTAAGGCTTCTACAAATGTTTCATAGGAGGCAGTAAACTATTCAAAATAAGCACAACCAAGTCGTCGTTATCCACCTTTTTATTGATGGCATTGAATTGGTCTCCAAGATTTCTCATCCGAAAAAGGTGTTCTGACAGGGACCCACCCTCCTACATCTTTGCTAAAAAACAATAAATGCTTTGGGTACAAAACCCAACATTTCTCTAAAATCAGATATTTGTTCTTCAAACTAGACCGTAGCATTCTTGACTTAGTGGTATTTTGGAACTCGGGTATCAAATCCTCTGACACAAACAACTTCAACAACAGGAGGCCTCCTTATGACAATTGTCATTATCTGCAATAGGCCTTCCCTCAATGCCAAGAATGAATTTATCACAATCCCAATACTCTGCAATTGTCAAAATCTTGTGACTAGACATTATAATTTTAAATAGTCAACTTTTGCACTTTCGACAAAATCGTGTTTGAATATTGGCCATTATTCACAAAAACAATTGATATTTGATCCACAAATCAATGCAACAAAAAAAATGCAAAGTCTAAACAAAATCCCACGCAAGTACGAGCAAATTCTGCAAGCTATAAATTATATCAATTTGAAATTTTTTTTGGTCTTTGTAATGGAAAATCACAATAAAAGGAAATATAACAAAAATTCTAGAAATGCTTCTAGGTCATATCAAAATGCTACTGGGTTTGCAACCTTGAATTGGTCTCTCGTGCCCTAGAGGATTGTTCACTACAAATGCCTTTCAATTTTTCTTCTCTCATGCCCTGACACATTTTTTACTCTTAAAAAAATTGCAAACATGTCAATCTATTACTCCTTGATCTAGATTGTAACCAATTGGTTTTATAAAGTCATTCACGTTTACTATGTACTTAAAAGAAAGTTACAAAAACATCTCTTGATCACATGCCTAAATGTGTGTCCTTGATGCAGCCTGATGTCATGTTTTTAACAAAGAATGTCTATGCTCTCCACGCGACCCTTCACTAGGTCTTTTTAGGCCTTCTCACGTTCAATAATTTATAACCGTCATTTCTCCTTCACTCACGTGTTTTCCTTCTACACAGGCATTGTAACATTGAAAATCACGACTGAAACTGAAACAGCAAAAAACGTCAAAACATGAATTGTTTAATGGTTTGTGCTCCCGACCTGGCTCACACAAATGCCTCCTAGTTTGTACATGCAATCTAGTCCACAAAAAACCCACAAATATTTTTCTAATGGGCTTCATGTCCACATTTGCAAGTTTCTTTTGTAACCTCTTAAACTTTCGACTCAATCATGTCTTTACAAGTTTGTACAACCTCTTGAATCTTCTTAGTCTTAACCTTGCCCTTCATACCCCTGCTCCAACCACTTCCCGACTTTGAACACTTTGAGCACCAATGGATCAAATACCAAAGTTAGAAGATGAGAGAGAGAATGAAGAGAAATTGGAAGGCACGCGTTGGGATTTGTATGTCCGCCTTTCCTAGAAAGGAGTTACAATATAGTTGGGGTAAATTTTAAGTGAACATTGGTTAGCAGATAACCAATAGTTCATTTAGTGTTAACTAATATATTTTAATATTTGGAAGTCAGTTTGGGCATAGTCTATGGCTTTCTTTCTCATGCTTGTTTGAGTTTTGCTAGGGTTACAATAGAAGATAAGACATTGTGGCGACCTCACGCATCATCACATATGCCCAAAAAAGGTTATTGGCAATCAGAATCAAGTTAAGGCGCACTGGAAGTTTCATCACATTCTAATCGCACAAGTCAGATTTGGCCTGCACAATACAGGTTTACCATACACAAACTTGTCACGGACAATATTCATCGAGCACAAACCTGACCTTCTTTGCCGAACTTGTCCTAACCACCTCAGATCCACATCAAATTTGTAGTTGTTTTATTCGGCCTTCCAAGTCTCCTCTAATCTTCTGACAACCAAAATACTCTCTTGGGCACAACCAATCAGCTAAGAATCAATCTCCCTCTAATCTATATCGGTGTTGCTAGTTCAAAATCAACTAGCATCTCCTTATTTAGAATGCTTCAGAACTAATTTACCGTGTTATTACTATAATCTAATTAGGATCTGACTTGTACAGAATTTTGGTTGGTTAGGGCATTAGGTCTAGAATAATTAAAACACCCAAATATTGTCTAGGCTTTGGATCAACTTCAGTTGTTGATTTCCCCCATGAGTAATTTGTGCTTATTTCGAATGGTAGAAGGCACATGTGCATGTTAGAGTCAATCAAAGAGTACAACTTTCTTTGCAGCAATCAAGGATATTTTAGGAGGGATTACCTCTAGAAATCTATATGATTACTACCCTAGAGAGATGGTGGCAACACAAACTCTAGATTGGTAAGCACCATATCAATTTGACATGAAAGGTTGGTTGAACTAGTGTCACACACTACGAGAGGTGTCACATCGCAAAGAACTTCATCCTGAAACAACTTGATTGCATATGGACGCAGGCATTGTCGATAAAGATGTGTGTCTCTACTCTGATTCACACAAATGATTATGTATGGTTGAGGGTGAGTTATCTGACAGATTCAGTCATTTGACAACATCTTCCTAAATCAAGTTCTTGTCTTCCATTGTCCATAGTAAAATGTAGGTATAGAGTGGAAGAGAGGTTATGCATCCTCTAGCTTAGCAGGTGAAACTCATATCGAGGCGACAAAAGAGTAGGGTTCAACCATTATGATTTCCTTTCCCTTGTCCTCCATAGGTGGTGATGCCGATGATGATGTTGACGATGACCCTTGATCTAAACTTGTTAGAGAACCTGTTAAGGGATTTGTGTTGCAACCAATAGCACCCGTGCATGACACTTTTCATTTGAGTGCTTGGAGCTCTTGTGAGGGCCACACCACTTCTATGTTTCCTTTTGTGGACTCTTGTTAAATAAGGACTTCTTTGATTCCATCAATGACCAAGGGTGTGGACCCAATTGCTTATTGTCTAATTTACTACTAGGGGTAATTTATTTTGGTCCCTTTTGTTTCTACTTCTCTTTTATATTGACTGCATAAGATACGCCTCCCCTAGCATTCGAATGTCTACAAATTCCAAGTATTCTTGGTTGTTAAACTGCAACCCGTTGAAATATTTTAGAATCCAGTTTTGCTTATTGTCACGTATCCAACTTTTGTTGACAGAACATGAAAGGCATTCATATAATCATGTACATTTTGATCTCGCCCTTGGCATAGTTGGTGTATTTTTTTTATTTGATATCATAGTTAATCACTAAGTAGCGTTACTGTTAAATGACCTCTCCCAAATAGTCCCATGTTTTGTCTAACAAAGCCTTAAAATATCCCGCCATCATCTTCTTCTCGAAGACAACATGAATCCCACCATTTTATAACATGGATTGGAGCTTTAAAGAGTGCAAATTATTTGTAGAGATATATCATTCTACTTGGTGGAGTTGTTTGTCTATTTTTGCTACATCAATTTTTCCTTTAAAAAGGAGAACATTAAAACTCACTTGGATCTTAAGGTGTGTTTGGCGTTGAAAAGGTTTGTAGATGGTGCAAACTCAACCACAACTCGTGATAGAATGTTGGCAAATTCTACCACCATCTCTCTCCATTGTTTCTTGAGGGCTTCCTCGAGCAATTATTTACAAGGATCTCCCATAATGAGAAATCACTCAAGGGCAATCCTCTTAGAATGAATATCACAACAATCAGGGGTCTGTATGAATGTACAGCTAATGAATCCCTACAAATAACATTGCACAATTGAATGCACAAGAGAATGTGCGTTGTTCCAGGCTTCCCATTGATTTGTATTCACATAGGAGTGCCTTTAAATAGCACTTTACAAGATGTAGGAGTACAAGTCCTAAAATGTGGGAGGTCTAACTTATTCCTTTGTTGGGATTTCCAATATGAGAATAGAAATCCAAAAAATACATTCCCAAATGCATACGGAATCTCCTATAAATCCTCCATGAGGATCTCTTTTTAACTTATTTACAACAATCGCTAAAGTAAAAGTACATTACACTTGTTACAAGTGCCGATCCTAAGCACCTCATAATCCATATCATCCCTCCAAGCATACAATAGATAAATAGACAAGGAAAGAAAGGAATGGAGAGTTAAAAAGCAGAGAAAACAGTGTCATTGTCATGTCCCTTTTTTGCAAGCTGATTTTTGAAGACCTTAACCCATTTTCTCTCCCTGTGGGTCTAAGGAAATAAGCAAGGGGAATATCTGAATTATGTTTTTATTGTTTAGATAGTTGTTATCATTTATTATTATGTATCCATATTGGGAAGCCAAGCGCTCCTATAGAAGTAACTTATTTAATTAGGTAATATAAAGTATTATGGAGCATGTAGGCTCTAAAATACAAAATAGAATAATTAAAAGGTACTTACATTATAGGGGACGGCCATCAAGTCTTATGATGATAAGCACCCCATATGTGG
Organism: Taxus chinensis; assembly: GCA_019776745.2. Lineage (NCBI taxonomy): Eukaryota > Viridiplantae > Streptophyta > Pinopsida > Cupressales > Taxaceae > Taxus > Taxus chinensis. The sequence goes on from CM034153.1 coordinate 18,166,378, forward strand.
CTATAAAAGGAGGATCACTTGGCCATTAACGATTCGTGTATGTTGAATGATTATTCATTTCTTCTAGGTGAAAGTTGGCTAGTTTAGCCCTTTTACTCTTTGCTCATCAAGGATGATAACCCTTGTTTGAGACCACTTGTCAAGGACGAAAACCCTTGATAGCAGAACTTGTCTGTGCAAGCTGGTACGAAAAGCAATTAAGTATCTTTCTCTTGCATGCAAGTTGTCTATTTGGTGCAACTATTGATATTTGTTCAGAGTGGAGCAACCTGCCTTGGAGCTGGAATATCTTTCTATCTAGCCTTAAGCGATTTTTGCAAATCATGAAAGTACTCTCTTGGATTCTGTGTATTTGATAAGGCCAGCATGTATGAGTTTGATGAATTCTTGCATGGATGGACTTGTACTAGTTTTTACATGCTTGAAAGCAATCATTTCACTTGCATGTTTGAGTTCACTAATTCATTATTTCCAAGAAGGACAAATCTGATTTTTGACAGCTCCAGTTGTTGGCATCATTTGGGTGGATGTTCTGGGCTAATTTTGCCATATGATATGGAAGCATTCTTGCATATTTTTAAACCCCAAGATCTTTGAAGGTTTTATCTCATTTAGGGTAGTCGCTGCCCTAGGTAAAGTTATGAAATTCAGTTTAAAGCAATGTTATAACAGCAGTTCTGTAGATCATAGATTTATGAGAAAATTGCATATCTTCATAATTTGGGGCACTAAAAAGGGACATTACAGTCATGAATGAGCCATCTTGTCTAAGTAGAGAGCTCCATCAGCAATTTTGCATCAATGATTGTGGCACATTTGTCAGCGAGTTTAGGTGACTGATCCAAGAAGTGACAGTGAGAGGGTTTACATATGCGACAATAAATCCTCTACACCCATCAAAAGGTCTACATGTACAAGGTGTAACAAGTGTGCATCCTTCAGTCATATCCAGCCCTCTGAAGTCTGGTTAGCAGCCATCTAATAAATGTGAATTTCAGATGTCATGCTCAAAAGAGTCAGCCCTAGCTATTTTCCGGAAGTCCCCCAAAAAGGGACATTACATCTTCTATGTTAATGTACTAAAGAAAGGCTCCTAAGACCTTATTGTAAATCGGAAAGTGTACCCGTACATATGGGGTACTAGTGGTTCGGTAATATTGATCATCATTGGTTGTCTGCACGCTCTCCCGGTTTGCATATCCCCTAGAGGCACGATCCTCTTACAAACCTGGTTTCGCCTTTTGAGGCAGCATTTTCTTGTTTCTTTTTGGACACTCCTGATTACTACTCATTGCTTACGCTGGTGGCTGCACCTCTCATTGTCTGACGTGGGAGGAATCCTTCTGGATTTTATCTGCTGACGCTGGTGGCTTCTATCTCTTTCTGGAAAAGACTTTGAAGCCTGTCTCTAATGATATTTTTACTGCTCCCGCCTGAAAGAGACAAATTAATAGATGAATTTGTTAGCATGGATGCAATCCTACTGAAACACCAAGGACACCAGTGATTAAGCTCCTCTCGCTGCTGTACGCTGGTAGCTGCTACTAGAACTGTCATTACTCACATAAGGTCGTTGTTGATCGGTTGCTGCAAACCCCTTTTGAAGTAAAATCCCCTGTAGTCTCCACCACTATATAAATTATTGATGTTCCATTTCTTGAACTAACTCAGGTTTTGGATCCTCTCAAGACATCTTCATCATAACACAGACAATATGGTGACTGTTTTTAGTGCCTCAGAGCCTTCATCACCAAAGGTGAGTTGAACTGACATTGGGATGGATGCCCAAAAGCATGACACTTCTTAGTCTTCCTCAACGAAAATGTTACCTGTTGTGTGAGATGGGCAACACCCAATTGCATTTTTCTCATCTGGAAAATCGGATACATGTATACATTGCAAGCAAAGAAGTGACCCACTGGAACTGTTTATATGTATGCAAGATACACCCAATCGCATTTTCCTCATCTCCCAATCATACATGTATACTTGCAGAAAGAACCACCCACTGAATTACTAGTTGTACATGTACCGTGCAATAGGGGTACATCCCAAACCTTCGTAATCTATGTGGCATGCATGTCAAATGACCCTGAAGAATAAAACACCCTTATAACTGTTGAAAAAGTAAATCACCATGAAGCCACCATAGAATCCTCTATGGTATAAATTTATGTTAACACAGAAAACATTTCTTACCCACTTTGGTGTGAAAAATATAGGAGTAAATGCTGAATGTTTCAACAATAATGTAAAATAAATTGATTTTTAGCGGATAGCTGTATGGTGAGAGACTGCAGTCTCCGATTCAGTCCCACAAAGTTGCAGGACACCGGGAATTTTTTCAGTGACCAGGAATCTGTGCCGTGGCCGGGAATCTGCACTGTGCTGCACTGCAAATTCAGCTAATGAATCTAAGCTTCCTACAAATTCCATTTATTATGGAAAGTGTTCGATTTATATTTAACTAAAACATAGTAATTTCTAGGTTACTTTTTCCGGTGGGTTTTTTAAACTTATAGATAAAAAAGTTTTTTAAAAAAATTAGGGGAAAAATGTAATAAAAATTTAATAAAAAACCTTTTTTTAAAATTTATACCCACAAAGGGCATATACCCGCAGATTGCTCACTCAATGGATGCTGCCAGGTGGCTCGAATGGCCAAGTGTGAAAACAAAACAACAGAGGTGGCTGGATGGTTTTCCCACAGCACCGAGTTATATTACTGCAACGAAGTTCCCTTCAGTATAGTGTGTTCTTGTCTCTTATGCAAAATGATGTGTTAGGCAGGTGGCTTGAATGGCCAAGTGTGAAAACAAAACAGAGGTGGCTGGATGGTTTTCCCACGGAGCCGAGTTATATTACTGCAATGAAGTTCCTTTCAGTATATTGTGTTCTCATCTCTTATGTAAAATGATGTGTGTACTAAAATGATTAATATGTATGTTCTTACCTAGTGATTTCCCCTCTACATTTCTTGGCTGAGCGTGAGAGGCAGGAAGATGACTTCCAAAAAGATGTTGCCAAGAAGGATGCTTTGTTGGAAGCTAAGGCAACCAATTTGAAGACAACACGTGGGGAGTTTGTGAAGTTCCAAAGGCATATTTTAGCAGAGCAGGAGAAATCAAAGGCCTATGAGCACTTTGACTGAAGATTAAGAAGACAGCAGAGGCAACACTTAGAATCAATTCAGCAAGGGAAAATAAGGAAGAGGATCTGAAAAAAGTAGAGCAGGGTAGTCAGCCTGCAAGCAAAGTTGAAATGATTGAAGACCTTTTGGTCAAAGGTTCACCTCAGTCAACTACAGAGTCTGCAGGGCACCCTCTTCAGTCGTAGCATCCTGCTAGTACAGACTCCAGAGCCACCGCCAGAGCAAAACACCACACATTCCCACCCACCAGCTTCATCTTGAGCGTCAGCAAGGATGTCAACCAATTGTATGGGGTCAATATATGTAGGTGGCCTAGTTAGCGTCTTACCTAGTTTTAGCAATGGTTATGTTATATGCCATAGCCTTACTTTTTGTAGTGGGTCGGTCATGATGAATAATTAAAGGTTATATTGAATAAAGCAAAGTCTTGTTAGTTTGTTAGCAAAGTTTATTGTGTTATGTACAGCCATTATTTAATTTTGCCATCATTGGTATTTGGCAGTTGGCTAGCAACCATGGTCTCAAATGCAGACCTGTCAGCCTTCTTGTGTAAAAATCATAGTTACCAGGTCCGGAAATCCTGATCCGTTTGGGAGGGCAAAAAAATTCGAAAATACGGAATTCTTGAAAAAGTTCGGAAAAATCCAGTCGGAAATATATATGAGTTGAATTTTACAAATATGAAAATTTGACGAATACAATGAAAAACTTAAATAATGTAATGTAAAATGTTATATTTTTAATATATAAGGTTGATAGTTGATTGTTTTTTCCAGAAAATTTTAAAAATTAAATAATATTTTTTTTCCCTAAATTAGGGCCAACCAGAACCGAATTTATCTGGGTCAGCTGAAAAATCCGGATCCGGCTGGATTTTGTGCAAATCCAACCGGATTTGGTAACTATGGTATAAATGATCTGAATTGGATCATGAAGTGAGTTGGATTCAGCCACTAATCTCATTCACTAGTCAAGTTGACTAAGTATGCAACTTGAGGACACTTTCAGTACTGTCAATATATCATGTTTCAACAAGGACAAAGCAAGCAAGGCAATGCAGGTATTTACAGAGGTTGCAGAAAGGTTCTAAGGTGATTCAAACACGTTGGGTTATAAACAACTGAACAGGGTTCCTGAAACGGTAGAATCAGAGAACAGTCTGCACAGTGCCAAAACTGCCACATACAGTTGAGTGGTAGTTGTGATACTGTCATAGCTGTTTCACTTGTATCAAGGTGATTACGCTAGTGGCATGGCAGTTTCACCAGTGTCATGGCAGTTATATATGTGACATTACAGTTTGGCCCAAATCTCCAGTGGTAGCTTTTCCCTAGTCAGACAAAAAGAAGAGTAACAGCAGGAAAACATTGTCTCTTCTTATTCCTTGGCACTACGGCTTTTTGTTTGGTTCATTCTTGCTGATTTCTGTTTATGTACACCCTAAGAGGACCATTTAGGCCATTCTTGGTTCAGTGTTATGGAGTTGTAGCATGTATGTGCAGTGTAAGAGTGTGATGAAACAAGTTGCAGAGCATATCAAGTTGTAAGAACATTATAAATATGTTATTGGTGTTCTTGGAGGCCGTGAGAAGGCAAATTGGCTGGTACAGTTGCAAGAGATAATGGCAGGGAATGCTAGTTCTTATTCTTCTAGTGTTTTCCCACATTGGATTTCTTCAGGGTAATCCCTTGTGCTATAAGCTTTGTATTTCTGTGCGTGTGCAGTTCTTTATTTGTTTTCATTCTTCATGAAATTATCTAAAATTAATTGCACCACATAAACAACTCATTTCTAAGCACAATTGACTGTTTTCTTGCGCAAATACCAAGGGAACAGCAATCATAATCAACTAAATCACTAAATTGTTTATTCTTATGGAAGATTCATGTTGGTGAACTAACTAGGGATCAATAGATGGTACAGAACATCTATACTAACTATGGATTAATAAATGGCAGTGGTCTAGTCAGAGAGGGGAAGGCCATTGTTGTGCAATCTCCCTGGTCCATATACTGATACATCTGTGTTGGTCTCTATTCATTTGCTTCATGTTTTGTTCTTATTTTCTGTTATACTAAAACTGGCAGTTGGTTGCATTGCATAATTTAGATTAGGAAACCTACAAATGACATACTTTTACTTGTTATGATTACAATACAAAACTGATATTTTTGTTTGTTAAGGACACGTTATCAGTTATTGCAGGACAACTTCATCATTTGGATGTGATTTTATCATGTTAAAAACATCTATTCTTTTATGTGATGCGTAGGCATTCAAAAGGTCATCAACAATCCGTAGAACTAATTTTCATCAAAATCTATGTTACTGATAAAAGTGTAATGTCATCCTCAGACCCATAAAGAATAGTGGGTTTTAAGTAGTCTTGAAGACATATATCATAGATACAACCTTGAAATGAATTTGAAAGCATAGACGTTTCTAAATAAAAAGGTAGGCATATTCCTTAGAAAGCCACGACTAAGTAGCAAGCTGAAGATAAGAGGAGGGCCTGCAAGCTAAACCTCTATAGGCTCACCTTTGTAGAAAAACCGAAAGTATGAGATGCACCACGGAGATATTGAAGATCATAACCTTAGTTTTACTTGTACGAATAAATGAATAAGACTTCCCCTTTTTATAATTGTTTTGTATGGTTATACGGTTGTAACCGCTACCTAGTTTTGTAACCGTCTTTGCATAATAAATACCCGGACACACAACCCATTTGTACAGTGTGCATTCCGGTTTCTCTTCATTCCATCTTTGTACATTCTATTCTTTCTTTTTCCTTTCTCTCTCCACATATTCTAACAGTGGTATCAGGGCGTGGGGCAAGCATAGAGAGGAAGAGAGATATTTTCGTGACAGTCCCATTAGGGCACGTGAAAGAAATCAAAACTTTTTCGTGAAGCTCGAAAACGAATCATAGACTTCCGCATTCATCTTTGTCATTACCAGCGATCTGAAGATAAATAGAGGCGCAAGGGCATAACGAAGACTGAAGAAAAATCACGGGTTTTTCATTGACGGATTTCAGAAACGACAGCATAGAAAAATCTGCAGTCAGAAATCAAGGGCGCGCCATTAGGGCACGAAAAATCACGTTGTACAGTCGCGAATCAGAAGAATACACTTAAGTTTTTCTTTAAAAAAAAAAAAGTCACAAAAATACAATCGCGAATGGCACGTTTTTCAGGAAATTAACAATATTTTCGAGCACAAAAATACAGTCACGATTTGCGCTAATATGCTGCATTTTGCAGTCACGAATTGCTAGGGCACAAATATTTTTCAAAGACACAGAAGCAAAAAGACTCCCTGCGCTAGGGCACGGAACTGTGCAACTAGTATTTTATTTTATTTTATTTATTCATTGCCAAAATACGCAATTGTATTTATTCTATTAAAATGGAAATGCCCATAGAAAAATATTCTGGTCTAAATTTTCATACATGGAGAGTGAAAATACAAATGCAACTTATGAATAAAAATTTGTGGGGCATTGTAAACGGGAAAGAGACAACACCTACCGATGCATCGAAATTGTTAGAATGGCAAAGCAGAGATGATAGAGCGAAAGCTATTATTGGCCTTGCTCTCTCTGACTTTGAACTTCATCATGTAGACCTAGACAAATCATTGAAGGACATTTGGGATACTCTAAATAAATTATTTGGAGCGAAAGCAGTCAATGCCAAATTTTCCCTGAAACTTCAGTTATATAGGTTCAAAATGGATGACGGAGTCTCTATGTCAAGCCACATCAATAATCTAAGGTCCTTGATCAGACAACTAGCAGAAGTGAAAGCTGCAATTGAGGACGAAGATGCCAAAGCTATCCTATTAAATAGTCTGTCTTCAAAATATAGCAATGTAGTTTTTACTCTCAGTCAAATTCAATCTCAATCTTTGGATGATATGATAGCAGCTCTTCTAGCTGAGGAAAAACGAACTACAGAGGATGAAGAAGGTCATTCCCAGCAAGAAAGTGCATTCTATTCTAGAACCAGAAAATATCATAGAAGATCAGATAAGTCGGAGATTGAATGTCATTATTGTAGGAAAAGAGGTCACACAGCATGGGATTGTCGTGTTCGAGCCAATGATGTGCTCAAGGGTAAAGTCATATCAAATACAGCCAATATAGCCATAGTTGAAGACCCACCGGATGAAGAAGGTAGTGAGGATAGTGACGAATGCGTGCTATAAAGATGCTCTAAACTTTGAAGGCAAGAAAGGATATAGGGTAGATGAAGCTCGGTATGGATGGTTGCTCAGATAGTTCGGGAGACTGTGGATCTTGGGAATTATACTCTCACGAGGGTCATGAGACAACTTGATGGAGCTTGTGGATGGCTCAGTATGGATGGTTGTCCAATAATTCGGGAGATCTGTGATTTGGGAGTTCGGGGAGGTGGAATCCGGGAACTCGGGAATTCAGCTCGGGAGCTACACCTTTACGAAGGTCATGAAGCAACTTGATGGAGCCCTATCCTATCATAGCATTGCTTTCAAAGTGAAAGTGTTTGAAGATAGCGTAGTTTTGTTTTGTTAGATTGTTTGTTTTTGAGTTATGTAGGGTAAGTCTTAAGAGGGGGTGTAGGAATAAATGAATAAGACTTCCCCTTTTTATAATTGTTTTGTATGGTTATGCGGTTGTAACCGCTAACTAGTTTTGTAACCGTCTTTGCATAATAAATACCCGGACACACAACCCATTTGTACAGTGTGCATTCCGGTTTCTCTTCATTCCATCTTTGTACATTCTATTCTTTCTTTTTCCTTTCTCTCTCCGCATATTCTAACATTACTAAGGTAAAACACTAACTGGCGAAGCTCGCAATACTGAGCAACAGCACCCCATCATCTCTCCAAACCCTTGGAAGAATGAGCAAAGAGAAGCACATCATCAACAAATAATAGTAGAGCAATCAGGATTTGATATAGATACAACCATTCTCATTGTGGAAGTGTTGTGTTGTTGAACAAAGTCTTCAAACTCATCTATGTAGGTTCCAAATAGATTCAACAAGAAAAGACATCCCAGTCTGATTCCAATAGCAGTCTTTGACACAGTTCCAGAGCCTGTGAGTTGTCTGAAATCGGAAATCTATCTCATAGAACCTAATGATAATAATAATAATAATTAGCTTTGAGATGCAGACATCAAGTAACCTCTAGAACAAGTGTCTAGGTATAGTATCCGAGTCCTGTTTAAAGTCTTCAAAGAAACAAAAGACTGTAGACTTTTGTCAAGACTTCTCAATAAAATTGTGATTAATTTTTGTAACTGTTTTGAACCTTGCCTACCCTCTCACTCTAAAATTACTTCACTCCAACATTTCAAAATGCTTTATGTCCAACAATTAGGCATAAAGCTTGGAAAATATGGGCCCAATCATAATTGTCCTGTAGTTATTCAGGTCTGAGCTACCTCCAAAGAGAAAGAAAGGAAGAAAGACTCACTATGACACTATTGCAAACTACAAATTTCATTCAAAAATATCTATTAAAACTATTTTAACTTAGGTATTTCTTTTCCTATTTAATTTAAGAATAAGTTTACTTATAGATATCCCAACATGCAGTAAAAAAATTTAATATGTTCTTCAATTTGACAAATTTCACCTTGGGAATTCATTCATTGACATAAAGGCAATTTCATCTTCACAATAGACCTATGCTCCCTCTATCAAGTCATTAGTGGTTCAATAAACCCCCTTAAAATATTGAGAGAGATGAATCATCCTATCAGTTTAAAGAAAGTAAAACATGTAAAATTGAATTAGATATCAAGGAATCTCTATAAGTGGTTTTCCTATGTATCTGCTATCTAGGGATATGGATGCTTGGATGGTAGTAAAGTAATGACAATGAATAGAATCAGAATACAGAGATCCATCAAATTTATCGATGATCTAACTCCAGTAGCAGATGAAATGTTCACGTCTTCTACATTTCCTATCCATTCCATAATCCATGAATAAACTATGTCCTAATTACATTCCTACACATTGGTTAGTGTCTTCACCTCGTTACTGTCATTCTAATTCTTCATTTTGACAATCAAATAGTTAAACAAATATGTGCTACATCTAATTGGACCTCAAGAAAAAATAAGGTGACTTATGTATGCCTGGCTTAAATCTCAATCTACCTTTTTCAAGCCTGCATTTTTTAGTCCATAATCTTATGTTCATGATATATACCTTCTAGATAATCACATTATTTCCCCAGTCTACATATCAAAATAGATTTTCATTAGTGAATTACATTCATAGGCCACTTGCAACATTTGCAAATTATACCTTCACATAAATAGAATAATTCATGGGCATTGTTCTTCCTTTTGCACAATTTTGAAAATACAGCATTCCGCAACTCTATCAAAATAAGATACTAAACCTCTAACCTTGTTCCCTCATCCCTTTTGGTATAGGTAAAAATATCCTCTCATTATCTCTAACTTACATGAAAGGCTCTTGTCATATATTATCACTCCTCACTGTTTTCACCTACAAATGGCTAAGGAAACATTTTCCTTTCTCCATAATTATTCTTTTACCAATGTAAACATTTTCTATCACTTATAGATTTCCATATTTTTTGTCATGTCATATGGGGCAATGCATGAACCTCAAAAATTACCACTTGAGAGCTACATACACACATGCATATTCAAGCTCCTATCAATCTTGATGACACTCAATCATCATCACATCTTAGTACAATTGACTAAGTATTTTATAAAATTGTGCAAATCAACCTATTAATCCGCTTCATATAATCTAGCTATAGTTTCCCATTAATTATATTTATAGGCTTATTTTCTCACACCTGAGATTAATACCATATAATCCTGGCTGATCACATGGAATATACATTTTCAGCATGCCACGTTATAGAAACAAAATATCTCATGTTCAATCTTTAGCTCATTGCATCCTTCCTACAAGAGGAGACATCCTATAGCAACACCATCTAATCCCTAAACTTAGATCCTAGAGCAACTGGGCCTGGTATTGTAATGGTAATAAATTTATTACCTCATTGATAGAGTAACATCCTTCTGATCAAATGTTTCATGTTGTTTATCATAGATTTTCAAACTCAACAGAGGTGTTTTATAATGTGGGTGACTTAGTATGCCATGATTTGATACTTTTGGGACAAAAAATCGTTTCTCGGGTTTATGTAGGTAATTTCACTTCACTTGAATCCAAATCATATGTATCATGAATATGAATTTGTATCATATGTTACCTTTCCTTTAGCCTTAAAACTAAGATTAATGCAATAATTCATAGAGACATGATTGTCTATGGGAATCTTGCTAGGCTCGTTCATGTTAGATGGACCTGTCTATCTCATCTTCTTAAGGTATTTGGATCTTAGCACTCATAACTCTTAATCTCTGTACTTGACCAAATCATGTTGTAAAACATGAATAGACTGTAGCATAGCCTTATAAAATATTTCAATATATTTGATTATCTTGAATGGGCTATAATATGTCTCAAAATGGAATTCCAAATGTGAAGGATCCATGGCAGAAGAAGAATTACTCCACGTTTGCAATTATCACTAATCCATACATAGCCATCGGTCATGGATGGTGAACTAGACTCGTTGAATTAAATCATATCAGCTGGAAACTTCCAGAATTAGTAGCATGGGCCCCAATGGCATAAAAGGAGAGATTCAGATTCCAATCTAGAGTAAGAGAATGCATACTAATAAAAAAATGGAAGGCTTATGACCAAGAATATCATAGGAGAGGAATAAGAGTACCCAAAAGAGTATCCATCTCCACTAGACAAAAACATTATCCACACCTCCACGTAGTTGACCTTTAATGAAAATAAATAATGAATTCTAAAAAACTAAAAAAGGTATGTCAAAATCTGCCAATATGTGGAAAAAAAACTACAACCGAATCCCTATGAAAAAAGTTCACAGGAAGCATTTTATTTTTCCCTCTATTACTAGAAATAGTAATTTTACATGGTTCCACAAATTGTATTAATAATCCCTATTTCACGGGGAAGAACCACACAACTTTGGTCGATCATATTCAGGATATATAAAAATAATAAAAACATCCATAATTAATTCTATGAAGTGGATAGTTGTTATGATTTAAATATGTGATAAAAGCTTGATCTTGATAATTAGGAAAGCCCTAGAAAATACCTGTAGGTTCAAGAAGCAACTATGTAGCCCCTAGGGTGCAGTTGTAAAACCGTATTTAGGGCTCTTGTATAGCCATCTAAAATTAGGTTTGAATCTAAATATAAAGTGCATAGATTTGAAACCCTATTGGTAGCTAGGGTTTGGACAAAAGATCCAGAGGGCATTGAATGAGAAGATGGTCAACTTTACTAGATGTTTACTCCCTAATTTGATTATGTTACGTGGAAAGTTCACAGTAATAAAGAGGATAGTAAGGCCAGCTTTTAATAGGTGCATTATCTTTAATGTAATAAATTTAAGACTTTAACCATTCATAACTAGAATAATGCATTAATGACTTAAAATGATTTATGGGAATGATAAACGATGCACGGATGCAAATGCCACGCCTAATAGGAGATGAGAATTATCTAATCCAAATAGGTTAGAACTAGCACCTAAGCCACCTCTTCCATGTGATACCCATAGGTGGGAAACCCCTATACATTAGCCAAGTACCTGATAGATAGCTTCATCAAAAATTCTAAAACTAAAAATTGAGAAAGGGTGGGACTTGTAGAAACAATTGTACTAGTGTAAACTTCTAGGAGCTAATTATAGTGGTACTTGAAGTAGTCAATGGTATGCTATTATACCCTTAGAAGTTGGAATAGTAAAAATCTCAAGTGTGCTTCACTTTCCTAGAATTTCAGACCCTTTCAGCCTTAGTATGTCAAGCTAGGCCTCCATCATCAGCAACTTCAAGATCACATGCAATCAAGCTACTAGTCAAAATCAAGGGTAGACCTCCTATTGCTAAACATTATAATCCAGCCCTTCATTATATCATTAGTAACACTAAAATAATAAGCTCATAGTTTTTTTTTAGGATGGACATACCCTTAGTGGTATGACATGGTACTCAATCAATATGACCAACCTGTATGCATCAAACAATGTACCTTCATGTGCGATCAAATTAGGCTCTAGTGGTAGTAGATCATATGGTTCTTGTGAATTTTGTGTGACAAGACGAAAATCAGCAGCAAACAAGTCAGCAAGAGACTCTGTACGCACCCAAAATTGCATGTGCTACATTGTCATGAAAATGGTTATAAAAGTCCCCATTGATGATTAAAAATCCTTTCAAGAAGGTGTTCGAGATCCAAAAAACCACTTCGTAGTATATATTTGTTGCCTAGATAGCCTTACTTAACTTCTTCATGCATTTTTCCAGTTCTCCATGTTTCATTTCTGTGCTTGTTTTTGCATTCAGTGCTCAGGATCGCCGCCCTCCCTGGGTGACGGTTTGCAAACCACCGCCCTAGGCATAGGGTGGCGGTCCTAAAACTGCCGCCCTACGCAGGGCGGCGGTCCTGATCGATTTTTCCAGAATCTTCACACGAGAAATTGCATGCGACGATTCACTTAAGTTTGTCCTTTTGAACACATCCATAAGATCGAATTTGCTACAAATTCCTTCGTTTTATTAGTTTTCCTTGCTCCTTCTATTTTCAAATAGGTTTAATGAGTAGAACTGTCTCTTCAATTCCTTGTGCTTGAGGTAACCTCCTATCATTCATTCCTATATATTCCATGATTGTATTCAAGCAAAGGGCCTAAGAATTTTATGTATCTTGCATTGTTGTGCTGCCATCCATAATCTTGCTAGGAATTACATAGCCAAGCTTCAGATCTCTTGTGCTATCTCTTCTTCTGCCTATGCATTACATCCAGATTACTTCCAAGCTGCCATCACTCAAGTTCCATCCTCTTGTTGTTGTTCTTTGCATTCCTAATCCTTTGGACTCACATGAACACTCAGAGAAAGAAAGGAAAGAACTAAGGGGACATATACTTATACTACTAGATTTTCCAAATCTCTTACTCTTCTAAGTTGGAGTTGTGTATTTGTTTGCTTTGTTTTGTCAAATTTTCAATTGCATATCAAATAGAGCATATAAATAGCTCATTTCATTCGAATCAGATGAGTTTCAAGTAGATCAAATCAATAGGAAGTTTTTTCTTCAACATTGCCAGAGAAGCTAGTGGGTGAAAAAATAGCTTTGTTAGAGCCATGATTTGTTCTTCACTTCTCAGTTAGGGTTGGAAAGATTTTATCTTGAATTAGAATAGATCTTAGGTTTAGATTCACACATCTACACAGATAGCTAGCTACATCTGGCCTACCATTTGTTTTCTTTTAATTAGTTTATTAGATTAGATGCATTGTCTAAAAAGTTACAAAAGAACAAAAACATTAATTTTCCATAGATTAGCTTGTTTTACTTGTTTTGTTCTAATATATTGAGAAAATACCAAAAACATAGAGTTTAGATTTCCTTTGATTGATATTTTATTTACCGAAAAAAAATCAAATTCATCTTTACATGACCATCAATGGTTTGTGACAGCAGGAAAAGTACCTACATTTCTGATCCCCTCGTCTCACAACCCAACAGGCTAGAGCTAATAACTGACATTGACACAAGTTTGTCACTTAACAGTCTTACATGCACACCTGCCACATACACTGAGAAAATAAGGCAGTTAGAGACATTGAACATAGCTACTAATCAAGGCCTATGAATTTTGGATTACTCCTGGGAATAGGATTTGATTGTATGCATGACCATACAACGGCCTCAACCTCAACGAGTCTTTGGTTATGACCCACAGGTACCTGCAACCCAATGAACCTACTAGTAAGTTAGATATTGACATTAACCTATGCACGCATTGATATTCATATCTTCACCACTTCAACCTGATATTATTACACAACTTTCATTATTGAATATAGCATCTAATCAATCTAAAAATTCTATGGACGAGACCAAAAAACTACCCTTAGTTCCTGCTAGCTCCACTACACCTCTTGTCTTAATTTCCATGACTTTGATCTGGAAACCCATACGAGTCACCTGTAGGTTACTTTCCACGTATTCCATAACCAATCAATATAATCTTGGCTAGAACTATACATCAATTGGAGTCTCTAAGTAGCTATCATATCAAACCGTACCATCACACCCCTTCAGGCTAGGAGAGCATTCTTTTCCTTAGATTCACAGATTCTAGTATTGCATGTCAAAGACATAAGGTTTCCCAATTAGCTTGATCATCACCATCACTTTCACTCCCATTTCAAATTCTACACTGGCTATCTCAGCACGACCTCAGGAAGTTAGGTGCAAAGAAGGTCGTGTGTTTATTTTCTATCATACAAATTGGTGAACTTGTCAGGTGCAGAGATAGTCTCTAAGCATTTCCACTTTCATCCATCCTTTATGTCTACAGGTATTATTATACCCCCCGAATGTGTCGAGGATATGACGAGTACAGTTGAATCATTCCTAGGTTTCGACATGTACCATTACCAATCAAATATCCCACAACAATCACCTTCACTTTCAACATGGGTAGACAACCACTCATACACTCAAAACCCTCTGCTTTAGGGAACCAATGTTGGTTATTTTGTATGCATAAAATAATTGGATCAGGTCACTCAGAACTTATCCCCTTGAACAATCAATTTCAAATAACATGAAATTCACTGGTGAAGCGATTTCGTCTCCTCGGGTATTATTTCAACATTCCATTACCATGCAATCTAATCAACTACACCATCTCGATGAGGAGTATTTAGAACAATATGCTAGGGGTGAGTAGCAATTCCAGTAAATGAACCAATACTTTCAATAGGTTACAAGGACAAGGTGAGTGTCCTGCTTCAAAACAATAGCGCTACCCCACCACTAACTAACAATACAACCAAAGAGGGGTGGCAACATCATGAACAATTCATTTCAGGATACCATATACTCCTCAACAACCTCCAAGGGTTCAACCAAAGGAGTTCAAGTAGGGTACCACCTTGTCAACAGGTGATGTCATTTCAGATTTTGTTGATAAATATCAAGAGAGTTAGAGCTTGCCTAGAGTACACAAAATTCATATGCAGGGCAAGCATGTGGACTCCTTCCTTACTCATAGAACTATGGGCAAGTACCGATTGCCACATAGAATCCGTCGGTCTACATGAATAATCCCGAATCCATGGGGACTTGTTAACTGGGATGGGTACCTTGGGTATGCCTCCTCAATCCACATATAGATCATCTATAACAATCACTAGCTGGAAGAGTGTTCTCAAATGCTATACTAGCTGGAAATGTGTTGTTCCATGGCTTCCCACCTTTAGCTCCATATCAAGGTAATCAACCCTCTTATATACACATGTATTATAAATATTCATAGGGGGACATGTACTACCTACCAAGGTCCATATGGAAAACCACAGGGGATGCCATACATCCCGCCAAATGTCTATGTTGTCCCATTTCAGCAACTAATGCAGCCCCCACCTCTCCTAGAAGGGTCTTTAATGGTGGAAACATATGCAATGGGGACTTATTCTGAATATCTCAAAGAACCCCTAGATTTCTCCATTCGGGGCAGTCATGCTCCTGAGACCCTTGCCTGATCTCCCGAAGTTCAAGGGGAAGGGTGATCCAAATGCTCACATCAAAGCTTATGCAACGGCCTTCCTTACTGCCAGTGCCACGTCGTGGCCAAAACCCTTAAACCTTACATGCAACAAATCTCAACTTACCAAAGTTTTATGCCATATGGTCCATCACCAAAGTCCACACTAAACGTTAAACATTATCCATGCTAAGTGGTCAATGACCAAAGTATTTCAAACATTAACCAAGGTGGTCCCCAAAACCATACCATATGCCATTTAAACCTAAAACAATGCAAACAAACGGTGGACCTCGAATAACTAGGGCTTTCACACAAATGCAATATGTATATATATCATATATGTATACTTATATATATATATATATATATATATATATATATATATATTATTAGTTGATGATTATACTTAGACTGATACATTATTAATTAATTAGATCACTAACAAACATATATATACTTACATTATTGACATCAAGTTGATACTTTGTCACCATTACCGTGTTCTTCACGAATATCAACATAATTCAATCAACCAACCGCATTACCTGGTCGCGTTAAAACGACATTAGAATGCATTTAGTTTGGGGTGTTACATTAGACTACCTTCTATCCGTAGCTAGATGGACAGACAAAGGTATTTGAGTTCATGATTTTATATTTCCTCAGGATGTGACATTCCAAACACCCACGAATAGGGATGAGAGTCTTGCATACATTTAACACAACTACATATGATCCCTTGACAACTCAACTAGGCACAACCTCATTTCAAGTGAATTTCGAGTTCCATCCACTGGCCCTAATTTATGTAGCTCTACCCATGGCCTTGATGGAAGACACTATCCAAGCACAAAAGGAATCACATAAAGCAAGAAAACTTGATGAACAAATTCGGCATATTTAGCACCGCGTACATAACATTTTGCAAAAGACCGGCAAATTGTATAAGCAACCTCATGACCAGCATAGGGTAGCACATCAATATCAAGTTGTTGATGAGGTATGATTGCATTGCAAAGAGGTAAAATGGGACAAACAAGAAAATCGGATCTCTCAGATATGGGTTGTACACTATAACCAAAAAGGTGGGTGCAAATGCCTTCAAACTCAACCTCCCAATCTATCTTGGTTTGTGCCCAATTTTCAATGTGGAATTTCTTTGGCCATACTTACTTTCCCTGTTAGGCATGTTTGGTGTTGCAAAAAAGATGAAGCTCACATAATTGAATCTTGATTGCGTGACACCAAATACAACAAATCAAATAATGATGTAGAGGTAAAGCAAACCCGAAATCAACAACTTCCACTCTAACAGATTGCTAAGGTGGATCATTTCATTCGCCAAGGAAAGTAGTTCACTAGCAAACAAATTCAATGACAATTCCCAATTGTGATTCAAGAGTTCAAAGCAATGGCAATCATTGTCATTGCTTATCAAGGGGGGACAAGTGATCCAAGTAGCATTTCAGAACAACAATTTGGAAAAATATTGAAAAGATACACGTAATTAAATCCTAATTGCATGACACCGCCTACAACAGATCATATAGTCGATGTAGAGGTAAAGCGGACCAGAAATCAACAACTTTCACTCTATCATATTATGAAGATAGGTTAATTCAATGATTCCCAAAGTTGATCAAAGAGTTGGAAGCAATGGCAATCGTTGACATGGCTTCTCGAGGGGGTACAAGTGATCCAAATGGCATTTTGGGACAAGAATTTGGAAAATTACCAAAAAGTTACGTCAGCTTGTCGAGGGCACATCTTCTTCACCATTGATCGAAATTCAAAATTGCTCGATGCATCAAAAAGCTTAGGTCATGCATTGTGACCACTAATATGATCCTCGTAGACATAATTTTGGCCATAAATTTTGACCCACAAAAAAGGCTCTCAAGGGTCATGAAATCACAAAATACAAAATGTATTAAATTCCAAAATTTTGTCCTTAGATGAGTTTTATGCCATGCCAAGTCTTGCCACTTCCCAGGGGAACACTAGTCACATGGCTTTTCAGATTCTTAGGCCAATCATTTCATTTTTTATTTGTAGAATTTTCATTTCCTACCAAAAATAACTATAAAGGAGTTGTCATTCCATTGTAAAAATCACCCTAGTTTCATAGCAAGACATCTTTGTGTAGAGATTGCTAGTATTGTACATAACTCTCTCATATCAATAAAGCTTTTGTTTACATTTAAGTGTTGCTCCTCTTTCCTTTCTACATTATCTGCTTCAACTTCATTTATGTTATAACACATTAGATTTAGCAATTTTGTGCGTTGTCCTCCAGGTTGCCAATTAGATCTACATTAAATGACCCATTAACATTCAAAATAACTCTAACCAAAGGAAGTAACAAATTGAGATGTTGTTAAGAAACCGTGCTCAATCAATATAATGTAAGAGCACATTGCAGCATTAAACCTTCAGCAAAAACCAATGTGCCATGGAAAGACTTGAGAACACAACAAAATCTTTCATAATTACAACAATTCAAAGTAATGGTCATTCACAGACAAATTCAGAAAACACGAACATTACCATTGCAAGCTGAAGCACCTCCTCGCGCAATACCATAGCCAACTAAAACAGCAACGGGGGTCCCAAAAAGTGCTAGAAGAGTTGAGTTGGAAACTGTAGCTGCCACAGTTGTGTTAGAGGCGCCAATTGCAGCCGACAACCCATCTACAGCAAGCTTGAAAAGAAATGGCACTTGAACATTTAAAACCTACATTTCATTTTTCTTTGTTAGATAAAAGCCAATTATCTTAACAAAATTGAAATCCAATAACAAGTAACACAAAGGTAGAAAACATACAATGAGAGACTCTCATATTACATCAACATGTTGAGAAATCTAAGGATAGGAAGCGTCCAAAACCCAATTTAACCAGATCACATATCATCCCCAAGCTCAAAGTTACTTTTTGGCTATGAAAGCTCACAGTTACTGGTATGCTATACAAATTGATGGATTTTTTTGGAAAATGATGCTTCTTATCGCAGATTGCAAAACAGGAATAGTATATAAAGAGCTGAAATGGAAAGGATGGGTGGACTGTATGTAGGTAACAACACATTTTTATGTGCATCTACCTTGAAAGCCACTATTTTTATGAAGGTCTCTAGAGCTGTATATGCAAAACAATCAACTTCCATTTATACCATTTACGGGAAAATATGAATAAAACTATCACCAAGAACATAACATGTTGCTCAATAAAGAGGAAATTAATAGACCAGGATACTTTTAACAGTATCTATCATGTCAGCAATTTATTATTCAAACAAAAAGAGGAAATCACACTTAAATGTGCCAAAGTTTAAAATGTCATTTCCCTTCACCAAGCTAATGTTTTCTCCATATCGTTTAAATATATGGCCTTTGGATCCATCAAACTATGTTCCATAAGAGATCTTAATATTACAGCCAAACAGATCTGAGGAGACCTGCCTGCTGAAAAACACAAGCCAGCAAGCTCCACAAATTGGTTCTATTCTTCTCATTTTTTATTCAAGCCTTCCATGCCATATATCATGTAAGAAAAATTTAACAACTTTTAAGTATGCATTACAAATACATTTCATACTTTTTAGGGCAATTCAAGTTGCCATGACTGTGTTTATGCCACTAAAAAGGAATTTTGTAAGAGCAATTTATAAATTTATTCAATCTTAATATAATTGTATATATTAAAATCTTCTCCCGAATGATAAAGATACACAATGTTCTTCAATAGTTATATCCATTGTGGTTCCTTATGAAATCATCTAAAGGATTTGATGTGTTTATTAATTGTTTGTCAGACATCAGGTTGATTCTTTGCTCCATTCTCATAAATATGGGATGTTTACATGTAAGAAATCAAGATATTGTAGACTGTTGCAACTGTACTCATTTTTGGCTCCAATCTTATAAATATGGAATATTTACATGTAAGAAATCAAGATATTGTTGACTGTTGCAATTGTACTCATTTTGAAATAATCCCAAATGTGAATCTTAATAATATTCAGATTTAAAATTGGACATGTAATGAGGTATCACCTTTGAATACTTACCACTCAAAAGCTACAATTTAGGCTATAGAATTTATTTTCTTTTGATTCTCCAAAAGAAAAACAGTTTTCTACAAAACGAATTTTCTTTAAAATCACATAATTTTATACACAATATGGCAGTTTCCAGCACTTCTTAAGATCATAATAAATCTTAAAAGTCACTAGAAAGAAAGAAAGAAAGTTCCCTTAGTGTCCAAGAATGACCTAAGTTGGTCAATGGGGCTCAAAAGGGTATCAAGTTTCAATAAAAAATGTATAAGGATTAAAAGAACCCAAGGAGCTGAAAACATGACTAGGAACTAAAGCACTAAAACAATGAAACAAAGAAACCAAAGCTAGAAAATGTGTGCATTTCCTAGTTCTTAAAGGTTCGTGTCAATATGCCATTGTCTACACTCTAGAATTATTTTTTATAAGAAATAATATGGGTCTGCTTGTTATTATCATTTGGCAGGTTTGATTTACTCAATATACCTCTCTTATGCAAAAAACTTATCTTTTAACTAGATATACCAGCATATCACATAAAAAATTCTATACCACTCCCATTTTATTAAATATGAAAATGCCACCAAAATGGCAATCATGAGAACCCAGCATGACATGATAGCAGAAAAGTAATTTTGTCTAACTAGGAAGTCTTGCACCTAGATCAAAATCATCTATAAGCTTACAATGGTACCATGTTACAGTTTCTTCCTTCATTTAGTCTGTACTTTATTTAGTCTGCACTTTTTGATAGCACTCAGCTGCATATATATTACTGGTTCAATACCACAGATGGTAGATTATTCATTTATGGCTTTGTAACCTGTGAGCAAGGTGCCAACCCAAATTTGATTGTACTGTGAGAAATATCCGCCCAAGTTCCTGAACAGTCTAACTAATAAGCACAATGCTTTCACTTTTGGCAGACCATCTCTCAATTTTGCCACTGTGACAAGCTTATGGTACAAATTACAGACTACCAAAAACTTGCAGATGACCAACAATTATTC
This sequence comes from Taxus chinensis, assembly GCA_019776745.2. NCBI lineage: Eukaryota > Viridiplantae > Streptophyta > Pinopsida > Cupressales > Taxaceae > Taxus > Taxus chinensis. The sequence goes on from CM034153.1 coordinate 18,187,265, forward strand.
ATATGCTTGGTCTCTAATCTGTTCAAAGTCGGAAGGATTATAAATTAAGGTTGGATATATCAAAATATTTGTATTTTGCAGAGGATAAAATACATAACACCCAATAAAATATATAACGCTGGATAAAACAGCTGGAAATTTCAAGTTGTAGGATAAGCACACATTCAACATAAGAAAAGCTGAGAGCTACATGATTCAGATGGTTGGGTATGCTCAATTTCAACAAAATGAGTAAAAGAATTGAAGTTATCTCACATTTTATTTGGCAGCTTGGCACATATCTTACTGTCAAGCAGATCATATTGACAACAATCTATTTTATAGGTCAGTCCATTCATGCAAGACATGGCCAAGCAGGTGCAATGCCTCTAGAGTTTATGAGAATGCCATTCGGGATGAAATCCCATTATTGCATAAAAACAGAAAACAGTCAGTCCTGTTAAAGAAAAACATATTCCAAACATCATACAGAAAAAATAAATAAATAAACATCATCATTACTCTTTAGTAAGGTCCATACTTAAGTACACTTGTCAAATTAGAGAAAAGGAAAATGATGTTAGAATATAAAATGGATGAATCTTACCTTAGCACCTATCAAAAGACCCAAAGCCACCAATATCCTTATGCGAAACTCAGGATTGTCCTTCAGCCATAAGTACTTTGCAAGGGTCTTCAGAATGTGAATGTCTGCACCTGGCTGCTCACTTGTTCCACTGGCCCCTTTCTTGACCAGCTTCCCACTTTCACTTCCTTCAGGTTGTTGCGACCCTGTGGCTAGATTATCCCTTACTGAAGTTGATAAGCAAGCAATGTTCCCTAACATAGTCCTCTGCCGTTTGCCAAAAATCCCCCATATTGGTTAGGAAAAAATGTAATTTTCAGTATCAAATAAAAAGTGAAGAAAACAAGCACCTGTGTTACCATTAAGTCCATTTTAGGTTTAGATAGTAATAACACATTAACTCACATATCATATAGGGACTTTTCTATAAATTATGATATACGACAGAATTATACAGTTATTTTGTCAGAATTCAGTTACATTGCTGTAGTTCTGCTATTAAATTTCTGTTAAGGCCCACTTTCACTGAATAGAACTCAGTAATGATACAGCCACAGCAGATATATATTTTGGTTCTCTTACTAAGGAACGTATGGTGGATGATCAGTTGTTAGTGCACAATTAATCCCACCCAGCCTGATAGAAAGACAGCAAACTAATAGCAATTCTGTAAAATAACTGTTCTCTTTTTTCATGACTACAAAAAAATCCAGTAAATTCCCACTGGATATCTTCGACAAAGACTCGAGGTCATAGCAGAGGGGGCAAACAATGCCAGCTCTCTTTAGTGGTACCATAGAAATTCCACGTGGCTAGCTAATAAGATATGACATGGAGTGAAAATCAGGATATTTTCCAAATAGCTAGACTTCCTTTTCATGTTAGCAACTCCTCTGCGTAAATGTAGCATTAGTTAATATATTAATTGAGCAGCTGATGATCAGGTCAAGGCAACCTATTATGGAAAACAGTTCTGTAATATATCATGATCAGAACAGTAATTTTTTTCTACTTTCTATACGAATAATAAACAACTAAACAAAAGACAAACAAAATGAGCAAAAGTTTAATACATAAGAAATAGTTTATGGTTTTCACGAAAATTGCTGACCAGTTTTTGAAATCAAAACACATCTTTTCTGTTCGGATATGTTATAGTGTAATAAACCTTATTGTGAATGTGAATTATAAGTTATTGCTGGTAATTACAAGAGCTGTATTGCCAGGATTTGATGTTAAGATGTGAACTAAATTTGCAATAGCTGTATGGATACTAACAAACATTGGGCGGTTTTCCATGAAATATGTGATACAATAGTGATTCAGGGCTCAAGAGGAGACCCACTGGACAACACTCTAAATGTAAATCTGCATGTGCTATGTACAAAATTGAGGAAACATATTATGAAAATGATCGAGGGTGAAATATTTATCAGAGTGCTTATACAACAAAAGAGAAAGCAAAAAAACAAAAGACAACAGATGTAGAAATATAATGCAAAGTTATATCATCCGAAGTCCTGTACAAGATCGGAGAGGTTAGATATAAGATGTTTATCTCCAATCTATCACGTCTAGCTTATAAGAATACAATGAAGGAAGATGAAGGAAGATGAAGCGTTGCCTAAACCGTTACAACCACTTGATAACCAATCATCAACTTCAGCTAGCATTAATGCAGAACTACGCTGTACAGTGCTGACCCTGCAGAGTTGCGGAACTAGGCAATGCCACAAAGAGGAGCTAGGATCTTGCAAAAAGCACACATGTGAGAGGTATGACTTTGAATCCATAGGTGAAGTCAGATTATGACACAGAACAACTTTGTGGTGACGCGAACCATTTGAAGGCCTCCAAACGCTGAGGAGTTACACCCCTGCGGCATGCACACAGGTATGTGGTATGATGCTGAGCTCGATGCTAAAGTCAGATCATAATGCAGAGCAATACCGAGATGCCGCAAACTATTGGAAGTACTAAACCCTCCTGGATCAGCCACCCCTCCTTAAAGAGCAATGGTCCCCATTGCATGCAGTTGTTGGCAACTTGATCTTCGGTGTACTTGACCTGCTTTGATGACCAGGAAGAAAGAATTCTCTTGTTGTCTTGTCCTTTTGACTATGGCATCAATAATTTTATCCTCTTCTTCTAGCACATTACAATCAGGATTGATTTCTGATTGCTGAAGAGTTTCTATAATGTTTGTAATGTCCAACAAACATGGAAGTAATGGCACAAGATCTACATTGAAGATTGGATGCAACCCAAGGTAGGCAGAAAGATTAAGCTCGAAAACATTATCTCCTACTTGCATGGTGAACGTGTAGGGCCCATACCGAAGAGGATGAATCTTGTGGTAAGGTCCTGCCAGCCTTTCCTTCTACAGGTGAAGCCATACCCAATCATCAACCTAGAAGGTGTGTGGTGTGTGTCATGGCACTGCTTGTATTCAGTGTTTACCTATTGCATAATGGTTTGCACTTGCTATTGAATGTGTCGAGCATGCTCAATGAACTTAACAACTTTGTCAACATCCTTTTGATTTGAAGGAGCTGCTATTATTGATGGCGGTATAGAATAGGCTACATCGATGGGTGCTGGAGGTTGAAAACCTGAAAAGGGTTGCGCATGGTAGCGATGGGCAAAGCTCTGTCGTAGATATGCTGAATAAAAGGAAGGTTTTCATCCCATGTGCATTGCTTCTACAAATTGCATATTCTAAGAAGATGCACGATCATCCTGTTAGCCAGTTCCGTTTGTCCATCAATTTGCAGACGGAATGCCGTAGACTAATTCAACTTTGTGTCCATCATGGACAAAAGCGCTTTATAAAAATTCTCCAAAAACATTATATCCTTATCAGAGATGTTAGTTTCTGGTAATCCAAAGTGGACCCAAACATGTTCAAAGTACAGTTTGGCGGTTCCGGAGCAGAAATAGATTTCTTACAAGGTGCCAAAATTGCCATCTTAAAGAATCTATCAACTACTACATAAACAATCATTACAATGCTTGGTATTAGGGTATTCTGAGAAGTAATCCATGGAAACATATTCCGACAATTTCATTGGAACCAAAAGAGGTGTGTAAATAAGATGTGTATACATACCTTGCTTCCTGTTGAGCAGTTTGGCAATTGCACAAGTGATACAAGACTTGATGTATTTGGTCACAATTGACCTGAGATGTGGCCAAAAGAAAAACTTTTGTTACACCACAAGGGTCTTTTCAACTCCAAAGTGTCCTCCAACCTTACTGCAATGAGATTCCCTTATTAGTTCTTGCCTCTCCCCCTCGTGTGGAACACAGAGCTGACTACGGTGATATAGGGATCCATCACGCAAGAAGACATTTGGAACTGACTTACTGCTGATCAAGTTGAGATAGATTTCTATGAAGTTTGGATCTGAAGGGCACAATTTCGATTAAAGTGTTTACTTCAAGTCCACAAGTGTTAAGCACTATGAGGAGAGCTTGAACCGAAGGTCGGATCAAACAATCAGTTACTGAATTAGCACTTTCCTTCATATGCTTGATGTTAAGGTGGAACTGTTTAAGATAAGAAAACCATTTTTTATGCCTCTCTTGCTGCAACTTAAGCGGCATGTGATTGGTGTGGATCATAGTCTCCTTCCCTGAGATATAATGCTTACATGCCAAGACCATAGCATAAAGATCACAATCGATCATACAATGGGTGGTTTATTATCGGAACGGTGAACGTTTCATTATGGTAAGCAACTAGATGACCATGTTGAGTTAGGACGGCTCCAAGTGCATGATCGGATGCGTTTGTCTCTATCTCGAATGGTGGTTGAAGATCAAGTAACGTGAGCAATGATGCGGAAGAGAGTTGAAACTTCAATTCTTCCAAGCCTTTTTGTTGTGTGCCTGACCAAACAAAGGTTGCTTTAGAGCCACCTTTAGTAACTTGATTGAATGGCCAGGTGATGTGAGAGAAACCAAATACAAATCTCCTGTAGAAATTTGCTAACCCCAAGAAGCAAAGGAACTCTTTGAGATTCTTTAGTGTAGACTATTCTTGGATAACGTGAATCCTGTTCAAGCCCACATGAACTCCTTGTGCATCTACTATGTATCCCAAATACTCTATCTCACATTTGGCAAATGAACATTCTGTGTTGGCATATAGCTTTTGTTGCCACAAAGTGTGGAGAACTTATTGAATATGGCACAAGTGTTCATCCCATGCGTTGTTGAAGATTTAGATGTCATCGAGTTAGACTAGAATGTTGCAGGTGCGTTAGTCAAGCGGGAGGGCATAACCAAACACTCAAATAAACCTTTCTTGGCTTTGAAGGCTGTCTTCCAAACGTTTTTAGGTTCAACATGAATCTGATGGTACCCAGACTTGAGATTGATTTTGGTAAAGAGCTTAGTACTGCTGAGCTAGTCCAGCAGATCCTCAATCTTGGGAAGAAGATAGCAGTTCTTCGTTGTGATCTTGTTGAGAGCTCAATAGTGAATGCACAAACTCTATGTGTCATCTTTCTTTGGTGCGAGCACAATTGGGCTGCCCCATGGCGATGAGCTTGGCCTAATGTGTCCTTTGTCCACAAGTTCATAGATTTGTTGCTTGATCTCTTTGTTTACAAAATATGATATGTCGTATAAAGATGCATTGGGAAGAGGTATTCCTAGGATCAAATCAATAGTATGCTTAGGCACTTCCTTAGGTGACCAAAAAGTATCTTTGTATTCTTCCAACATGTTGTGCAGCTCCTACACATTTGCTGAAGGAACCATCTGGCATCAATAACAGCCGTAAGGACATGTTTCTGTTTAGGACTCACCATTAGGAGAATAAACTTTCAGCTAGAGCTGACTACCATCTTGCATTGCTTCGCTTCATATCACCAATATCTATGACAAAATTCTTGGGATTTGCTTCATAGATTCCATGTTGATGGAAAAGATATGGTTGGCCAAGTAAAATATCACATGCCTCTAATGGCACAACATCACAAAGGACTGCATCTTGAAAAGGATTGATTTTGTATGTTGGATGACACTGTTGAGTAACCTGTTTCTCAAAACCTAAGGAAAGCCATCCAATTGAGTATGGTTGTGGGAACATTAGTAGCAAATTCAGTCTGCGAACTATTACAAGCGAAATCAGGTTCTTCTAACTTTCGTTGTCAACTATGAAATGCATTGCTTTCTATCTACCCACATTTGAAAAAGAAACAAAATGTTTTGTTTTTTCCAAATCTAGATTAAATGAAAAGGCAATGTTTGTGACATCGACCATGGCATTGGGCTCAAAGTCCATTTCTTGTTTACCCTTTTCCAATGTCGCGTAGTTAGCACTTCAAGCTATGTAAGTAGAGCTTGGCACAACACTCATCTGTGGAGTGCGTCCTGAATTTATGGATTGTGCACCACTTACCATTCTTGGAGTGTTTATTTTGATCATTTAATGGTGTCACCTTCTTCTGTGGTAAGCACGAAGGGCCATTCCCTTGGTTAGGATTCTACTTCGTTCCAGACTTGGAATTCTTTGACTGCAACTTTTCCTGAGACTTGGATTCCGCTAGCTTAGACTTTAACTCGGCTTTTGCTTCAAATTTAAAGCCAAATCTATAGGCCTCCCCCAAAGAGGAGATCTACAAGAAGTCCATATCAGATTGAATGTATGGTCTCAAGCTATGTTGCCAGGAAACGGAAACGGGTACGAAACGCGGAAACGGCAATTTTCAAAAAACCTTGGATACAAAACGTCGACGGAAACGTCTGTACAATATATTATTAAAAAATTATATATATATATATATATATATATATATATATATATATATATGCATAGTACTCATTTTATAATTGTAGACCATAAAAGATAATTGATAAAGCACTCAAAATATTTTGAATTCATTCAAATTTGAACTTCTAAAGAGTCATCATTCAACATGGTTACAATTTCAATGATTCACATATACATAATAATAACCTAGATTCTAGAATATATCATCTAGATTTTCCTCATAATCATCTCCATGAATAGCACTAGCACTGACATCTCCACTCCCACTAGAGGTCATTATATAGCTTTTAGGAAGTGTGTTTAGCAAGTCTAGGTAGTTGTATTAGGGTTAGGGTTCATTTAATGCAAGATTTTTTTATTTCTTAAAAAGAAATGACGTTTTTTAAAGTCAAAAACCGTTGGAAATGCCAAAAAAGTTTCTAGAAACGTCTGTGACGTTTCCGGAAACGTTTTTGGCGTTCCCCCCTCATTTCATTTCCCTAAAACATTTATGAAACGTTTCTAAGGGGAAACATGGCCCCCCTCTGCGTTTCTTGGCTTCACAGGTCTCAAGCCTAACCTATATTTCAAGATGAGATTTCACTCAGATTCTTGAATATTTACTTTCACGACAAGGGAGTGAAAGATGTCTGTGTATTCTTGATCAAATTGATTGCAACCTTGGTGCAACTGGGAAAACTTGATGTACTAGTCATCATAGTCTCCAACTAGATAGTAGGTTTTTTTGAGTGCTTCAACAAAACCATTCCATGTGTTTACATAAAAGTCCAGGTTTACATCATCGTCATGTGCAGTGCAGTAGTTATTGCACCAATTCTTTATGGATAAAGAAACTTTTAGAAGAGTAAATGTAGTCCTTTTTCTATTGGAAAAGTGAATTGCCACGTGGTATGAGCAGATAAGATTAAGCCATTTATCTAGGGCATTCGCATATATTTTGCCTTCAAACATAGGAATGTCTAGACAAATTTGTACCTTATATGGGGCGTGACCACCAAAAGGTTGTTGTGGAGGAGTAGGATTGGAAGTCTCTTGTAAATGCTTAAGAAGTTGCAAGAAGTGATCAACGATCTCTACTCGTTCCCATGCATGGCATGAAACTTTCAAAAGGGAAAATGTAATCTTTTCGTTGTTGGAAAAGTGATTTACCGCATAGTATGAACAGATAAGGTTAAGCCAGTTATCTACAACATTTGCATCATTTTGCCTTCAAACATAGGAATGTCTAGATTGACTTGTACCTTATATGGGGTGCGACCATCAAAAGGTCGCTTTAGACATTAAGAGTCGCTTGAATATGCTTATGAAGTGGGAAGAAGTGACCAATGATCCCCGCTCTTTCCCGTGCATGGTGTTCTTCCAATTCTTTCGTTGTTTTTGCAAAGCATCCTCCATCATTTTTTTAAACATATTTGAACTTAGAGTCTTTGAAGATGTTCAATTTTCCATCTGAGGACATGAAAGAAGGTATGAAGAAGGAAGAAGAATCATGGGTTTTGAGTCCTAACTTCTTGTATTTAGACCTCGTGTATGTAATGTCCCCTTTTCCAATCGAAGACCTTTGGCCCATTTTGTCAACCCGACGGCCAAAGGAAAAATATAAGGGTGACTTAAGTTATAATAAATTATTATAAAGTGCTATAAAAAAATAAAATAAAATTATTAAAGCACTTATATTAATTTATTTAGCTTAATAAAAATAAATTGTAATCCCTATGGAAAATACGATTTGCCTTAAGGGGCAAAAGTCATTGTAAAGGGATTTATTATATTTTAATCCTCCTAGAAAGGATAATGGCGACTTGGGCCAAAGGGGAGTAATGAAGCCTAGGGAAGATAAAAACATAATTAATTTTTGTATTCCCCCTAGAGAAATGCGACTTGCACTAGGAGGGAAATGTTGTTGGGAAAAACATTTAATATGGGAAAATATTAAATGTTTGCATAGGGAAAATCATGTGAGCTCATTGGCTGGTTTGGAGGTTGGTTGTTGGCTCTTTTCCTTTAAAAGGGAAGTCGACTTGCCTCTTCTATAACGCAGATTTTTCATATGATAATTTCTCTTGCATTTGAGCTTTGAGCTTTTGCAAATTATATTCTAAGGACGAAAAACCTTAGTTTATACCTCTTGTGGACGAAAACCCCAAGAGTTCTCTTGTGGACGAAAACCCCAAGGGATTGAGAGGGGATTTCACTCAGAAATTTCCATTGATTGTTAATCAGATTTTCCAGGTTTATTTCAGCAGTGTTTGTGAAGAGTTTTTGAAGGTATTTTCAGTGGTTTTTGGGCAGCAGTTGGATCGATCTGTTGTGGGCAGTTTGGCAGCATTTTTGAGGTATTTCCTTTAAAAATACTTGTCAAATATTCTCCATAATATTAGTAAACCAAATCGTTGTATTTTCATCATTTTCTGAAGTATATTGTAAGGGTTTCCAGGCAGAATATTAATTAGATTTCAGATCTGATTTCTGGGTTGTTTTGGCTGCAATAAATTCAGTTTTTTTGCATGATTCAGTTGCTAAATATTCGAGTAATCATTTGGGAACGAAAATGTAATTTTTGGGTAGTCATTTGCATTAAGATCTATCTAAAACCCTAGTCGCATTTTCCTCAAATAAATTCAGATCCGCATTAAGATTTTTGCCATAATAGTCATAAATCAGTCTTTGGTGTTTTTAATTGATCTAATATTGTTGGAGAACAAGAGAGACCCATTTGGGGATCTTTCAGTGTAAGCAGGCATACAAACAAAGAAAGAAAGTTCATATGATGAAGTATCTCCTTCTGGTAGCAAGGATGATGTTTTGTAAGGATTGAAGTGCATTGCCCAGGAGGAGACCATTGGACATCTCACCCTAAATATGAATCTAATGGAGAAGCAAGAAAACATTCCCTGAAAATTCCGAAGCAAAATTTTGCTCAGAGTGATGCAGACAAGAATTATTCTTGGAACAGTAGACCCAGATGTCGAACTATGAATCCAACAAGTTGATCAGCAGATCTCTTGTAGGGTATCCAAGAGGTCGGATGTAGGATGTCTATCTCCAATCTATCACGTCTATCTTACAAGAATAGAATGATGCCTTCAAATTTGCATTCCATTTGTGACAAAGTGTTGCTCTAAACTGTTTCAAAGTTTCATTGGTAATGATCACCATTTGACAATGGCATTACCTCAGAATTGTTTACACTTGAGAAAGTGTTGGCATTACACAGCTGTAGAACTGGCCAATGCCGCAGAGAAGTGTTAGGACCTCACGGAATGCACGTGTGTGGTATGAGATTTCCTCTTCAACCCCAAATGTATTGGTGAAGTTGATGATAATTAAGTCAGAGGTGAAGTTAGCAGAGAAGTGACGTTGTGGTGCCACAAGCCATTTGAAGGTTTCAGAATGCCGAGGAGGAGTTACACCCCTGCAGCAAGCACATGGGTGCATGGTGTGATGCTGGGCTCAATGTTGAAGTCAAATTCATAATGCGGAACAACACCAAGATGCTGCAAGCTATTGGAAGATTCCCTCTTCATCCTCAGGGACCATGTACAGCACTATGAGGGTGACCACTTATAGAACACCAATAACTCACCATGGTTGGTATCAGACATTGAACATTTGATCTCCTTGATTGGCAACCGTCTATTTGACTGGATGCACATATCTCCAAGAAACTCTATGGACATTTAATATTATGTTGTTATGCATGTGGATGCAAATGAACTTTCATGCAATGCTCCCTTGACTCAGTTGACCTTGGGTAGAAAGCATCATGAAAATTTGAAGCTCAATATGGGTACCTAGTATGGCTATACTGCCTAGAAGTAGATACCATTTGATGCAAGCTTTCAGACCTTTGCAATGGAGTGATTCCATCCTTGTGCTAATGATTTTCACAAGCTTGATGCAAGCAAAAAAATGTGAGAATTTGGTTTCACCTCCCATAAGATGTCTTGTCCATCCAATTGAATGAGAGTTGTATCATAAAAATTCAAACTATCATTCATCTATCCAAAGTTTCACAATTTACCAAACACATTTTCCAAAGTTTCTGGCTGTTGTTCAGGAGTTGAAGGACATTCTGAAGACAAAGAAATGTTCTTGGAAGGGACTTTGTAATGAATGCCCAGCCTCCCCATAAATGGTTTCCATTGATTTCAGATGGCATTTATCCTGGAATAAATGCTGGGAAATCTATAACATAGTATGTCTGAACTGGCAAATTATACCCATACAGAATATTGCTTGTCAGGTACGTGTTATACAGCAAATCCATGAATGTTGGATTTATGCCCCTAGGACATTCAAATTGTATCTACGAATACAATTGATACCTGTGTAACATGTTTTTGACATTTAGCAGCGTGAGCATCTGTCCTGAAGTATTCCATGTTTCATGAGAACTCTGAAGCAAAGACTATCTACGAATTCAAGTGTCAAGGGTTTATTACATTTATCCAGTTTAGGGTTGTATTAGGGTCTCTACATTGCAGTCCATTAACTGATTGTTCTGTATTGGATGTATTCCTTTCATCATTCATGGACATTAATATAGTTTCTTTCTTTCTTTCTGTATAGTTGTCTAAACAATCAAAGTATCTCGGAGTTATGTGGGTCTTAGAGAGAGAAATCACTGATTCAATTTCAAGCATATGTGACGTGTATTTTACATTCAGCAGCGTGAGCATCTATTTAATTTATTCCGAGCTTTCATGAGCTCTGAAGGTTGTGACAGTAAATAAACATTGTGTATTGACTACCCAAGCAATCAACTGCAGGATCTCTGAGTTTTCCAGCTGGGTCTTAGATTGATTGCAAGAGAAGAGAGTCCAATTGGCACTAAGTAATGCCCCTCTAAGTGTGTGTTCTGTGTGTGGTGAACTTTGCCACGTGGAATTCAAACTAAAATCTCCAAGTTCAGGTGAATGTATTGCGCCATAAGTATTTGAAATATTACGAGAACCATATTTAGTCATGCATTCAGGTCATCTCCAAGTTGCACATAATCTATTTTCATTTTCAAAATTTTCCGTATTGCATAGTTTCCGAAGTCAATCTTGCCAGGTTTTTTGAGAAGCTGCCAGCTATTCCAGCCTGCATCAACCAGTTGATTAACCAGAGTAAAGTGAATTTGTCAGCCTTTACAATCCCCAAATGAGTATGCAAGGCAGTGCCTTCTAAGAAACTTGACTTAGTTTAGTTAGGCCTAGCATTTCAGCCTTCAAATCTCTGAATTTCATAGGCTCTAATTTTTCTTGCATTGACACCATTCTCATCACGAGGTTATGACTGCAAATAATTTTGAACCTTGTTCTGGGCAATGATGTCAATATGATAAAGACTTAGACGCATTATCCAACATTGAACTTGGGTCAGACTAGTCATGAATTTATGTTGAAGGACCTATCGAAGTGTATTATTAGTAGTCCAAGATGGGCTGTTTTGTACAATTGTTAAGCTTTACACTTGTGAGCTCTCTAAGATTAGTGAGTTACTGTATCGCAATGTCAAATGGTCCTATGTCACTGGATTAGATCACAAATGAACTATCATAAGTGAAGCCTTAGCAGACCCAGGATCCCCAATTGGTTGGAAAAAGAACATAGTTTATCATCTTCTAGCTTCATCGAATTGACGAGTGCAAGTCTACGAATTCTTGCGTGATGCAGGTGAGCGGGATCATGCCATGTGACACAATCTCAGCTGCACAATGCAGTTCAAAAGTTATGTTGCAAAAGCGAAATGTCTATGTTACCAGGGTTCGGCCCCCCACCCTCCCGTACCCCCTGGATACATACCCAGTACAGATACATCTCGGGTACCCAGGTATGTATCGGGTACGTCCAGGTATGTACAGGTACGTCCCGATACATTTTGGCGTATCCAGGACATACCCGCAGGTTTGGGCAGTGGGGGGCTCTAAAAAAGCTTTTTTTATTTTTTTGACTCAAACAAACTTCAGTTTTATTGAGGACTAGACTAGGAGGGCATGGCAACCACAAGGAAACCTGGAGATTGTTTAAAATCCCTCTAGTTTATTGAAGAGAAAATATTCAAAGGATATCAAGAATGTTTGAGGTAATTATTTGGGATCATCGCAATTGGCCAAGGAAAGAAGCTATTCATAGAAATTTGGACATATATCTGAGCCTCCGTACAAGTTATTTATGAGATCAAATCTCAGGTGATCTTCAATACTAATAGAAAAATTTGGAACCGCAAATTGCATAGCTTAAAGTTTCAAAGAGCATCCTTTCCCAGAAACTATCAAGGCACAACATTGACTCCTTCCCGCATCCTTAAGGAGGATTAGAAGGTGATTTTGGATAATATGAATGCAAGAACCAACCATTGGACTGACCTCTTTAGTTATCATTGGCAGGTTAGAGTCAATCTCATTAAATAGGTCCTTTAGGAGCTCCCTATATACATCTTTTATGGCCACCATTGCAACACAAAAATTAATCTCAAAGGAAATGGATGAAACACAAAGGAATACAATACTCGTATATCATAGACAACGTAAAATCTTGAGTATATTGAATGTTTTGAACATTGATCGTACTATATTTTTTCAAGTTTTGTATTTCTTATGGACTAAAAATGAGTAAAATGAGTATATGAATTATATACACACACACACACACACGGATGTATCCAATATGTATTGTACCCAAGGGTTTTTTAAATTTGACGTATCTATGTATCGAACCGGTACACAAACCATATCCTGGCAGCATAGGGAAATGTGTGTATGTATGCCATGTAAGGTAACAATCTACATTTAAGCTTTATGATAGTTGTTTCATTGTCTTCATTTACTGATTTATGATGGCAAATGATCCGTCTAATTGAGCCTTTAGGTCTTCGTTGGGCAGACAAGTTAATAGAGAATGGTTCGACCTCGACTTCAGCTAAATTGAATACCTACAAACTCTTTGTTCCCACAGTCTAGAAAATGTGTTCATCCTCTAGTTCAATTAAATTATATAAGCTACAAATTCTTGGCTACCACGAATTTTTTGGTGACTCCATCTACTAGTTTCACTTACAAAGACTCGTGTGAGTTGAAAGGAAGCGTGTTTATGTATGGTATGTGAACTAATACTGTGTATAACATTTAATCTTACCACAAAAACGAAAATAAATTTCGTAAGCGAAGAGAAGACACTTAAATACCTTATGGTTACCAGGCAAATACTTGCTCAATAAAGGATTCCCCGAAATGCCATTCGTTCTGCACAGGCCTCCCGAGCTAAATTGCAAAAACTCGGACTTAATGCCTTGCACTCCAATCCTTCCGATTCTCTCTGAAGAGATTAAAATTTTATCTGAATAAACTCTTTTATAGCCAGCATTGACCTTGCTAAAACTCCCGCCATGTGATCTTACCACTCTACCATCCGACGCCTCACATATATTATTATTACTACTACTAATATATTCTCTTATACTAAATCTTTGCAAAGCCCCTGATGCTTCTAGCATCTTAGTTCGCCCCTGCCTGAACTTTTCAATGGCGTTAAATATGGTACCGATCCTCATTTCGTCAAAATGTATATATATCTTACCATGAGATATTTATCATTTTAAAACTTCGGACAGCGAAAATTTAGAGAAATCCTGGACGTTATAAGAGTTACCGCGAGAAAAACTGTAAAACCCTAGTACACTGAATGGAGACTTCATTTGACAGTTGAATGATTGAAACCCTACTAGGTACTACGCTTGCTGTTAAAAAGAGTTTTAACTGGAGAAAATCTGCGAAGGCGGACACTGTAAAACTTAAACGTGTGTTTTTAAACAACTACTAAACGAGTTTCTCGTTAGGTAGACACCCTTTTATTGTTTTTCTTGCCACTTTGTTCATGTTTATCATTTATATACCCTTTTATTGTTCATTCTTGCCCATTTTTATCATTTCAAGGTCCTTTTAGGTTATTTAAGGGCATTAATTTGAATTGATGTTGAGGTCATTGTAAAACCACTTGCCAATTTACTAAGAATGAGGATGAGGATTTTTAGAATCGTAGAAGCAATTGCAACAAAAAATGAAGAGGTATATTCGATTTAGGGTAGCAAAACATGTATTTACAAGTAATTGTACTTAATTTTTGTAGGATTATGAAATCAAAAAGGAGAGGGGAAGGCCAAGTATGAAAACACGTTCATCCTGGTAACAATCAACCATTATGTTAGTTGGAAGGTTACTTTTTAATCTGAGTGTAGCCTCATATCATCTTATTGGCATGTAAAATGTCGCTACATTTTACTGGACAACCCTACAAAAAAAATTGTCGCTTGTCGATCAAGTGGGTCAAAATTATCAAATTATCTCTTTTCAAAGATCAACTTGTGCAAAAGGTTTTGGGAGCCTCAAGCGGTTTCAGAAGCCCAAATTACAATCAATGAAAAAGCCTCAGAGTTTTCTTCATGGCAATATGGTTTAGGAAGGATTTTGTGAACTTTGGAATGCTTTTTCTCCTATCAGTTTTTTGAGGAAAATGTGTGTGTTATCATTCAACAAGGATCACCTTCCGGGAAAGTTTTTAGGAGTTTCCAGTGGTGTTGGGAACCCATATCATAGTCATTGGAAAGCTTGTAGGGTCTACCACAGGATGGAATATGCAAGATAAAGTTCTTGTAACATAAAAAATGGAAACCTTTCCAACACTGAGGCATAGGGGTCATTCCAGAAGAAGTAACTTGCACTGAAAGTTCCAGGAACCCCTACCAGAGTTAGGAGCCCAAAAAAATGTCAAATTGAAGCATATCAAGTCCCCTCCATGGTTCATGTGTTATGTTTATTCGTACCCATCTCAAGCTCATGTAACTTTTCTCACTGTCATGCTTCCTTAGGAAAAAATGGTAAGTTGACTCAAAACTCAAGTAAACCTCAGTTTCAAAGTTTCTAAATGCTTCCATTAGATTTGATGGCCCATTTCTAGCCGAATTCTTATATTATATGCCTCATAAAGGTTAAGTTTTACTCTCAGACCAAAAAGTGCATCCCATGTTCTAATTCTCCATTGAGTTGTTGATGGCAGCAACTTAAGTGTACTTGGCACATTTTGGGAACTTGGTGGCCTTTTGGAAGTGTAAAACAAGTTTTTCAAGTGTCGTTTGAAATCCCTCCAACAAAAGTGTGCCCTCTTCTTATTGGTCAATGGGAAAATCAAAAAGTAACAAAGAAATAGAAGAATGAACTTGTTTGTAGTGTTACACACCCCCCATGCACAGTCTTGGCATATTTTGGAAGCCCCCATACACTTAGTGTACTTTGGTGTGTTATTTACACCTCTAAAGTGTACCAAATCCTGATTGGAGCGTAGTTTTATGAAGAGCTAAATAAAGTGGGAGTATTTTTCACTTTGCACCTATATAACCAAAATCCGTCCTCCATTTAAGTTGTTTTTCCCTCCCAAAATCCCAACTCAACAATACATAAAGTGCAGCTCTTGACTCTATTAAAAAATTTGTTTTTTGTTCCTCCCATTGCCACCAAACCAGTTGTGTGCCCTATTCTTACCTAACTTTGCTTTGCTCGTATCTCATGATTCAATGGTCAAAAATCTCTAAATTTTTCAGCACAAATTCCCCTTAGAGGTACCTCCAATCTGATATAAGTAGTAAGGGGTGTTATGAAGTAGTTTATTTTTCGCATTCACTTGAATATTGTTGTCATAAAACCCATGTTTCACAAGTTTGCATCTAAAACTTCAAACAAACATAACTTACAAACCTCGAGATCAAACCTTGCAAATATTTATCCATGAACTCTCACCCAAAACACCTCATTTTGGTCCATTACCCATTTTCAATAAAAGAGAAGCTTGTTTCATGTGATTTAAACATGTTTTGCTTGAAAACCCATTTTATAAGCTCGTCATGAAACCAAATATTATTTTGTCATCTCTCGTCGTTTCTAATAAGGGATCATCACAAACATTGGAGCATCTCTTTGTCTCGGAAAAACCTTTCTGAAAAATCGGGTCTCATCCAATTTGGATATGTTTTTCTCCTGCAATGGCCTAAACAAGAGTTCACCCTGTAAAACAATTAAAAACCCTAAATTTCAGGAAACTGAAGTGGAATCTCTTTCAGTCTGTCTCTTCAAACTTCATCAGCATTCTTTAGTTCTTGGATACCACAAACTCACAAAATAAAATTCCATTATTCTAGATACGAGCCCATCTCGGTCATGGTCTCTAAATACCTAGATATTAGAGACACTGATGTTGAGCACATGGATTTTGACAACCTAAAATAGAGGGTGGAAGAAGGAACCAACATTGTCCTAGCTGACAAAATCTTTCACAACGGATTCTACCATGTCATCGGGTTCGCATTGACAATCCAAGACACTGATTTTTTCCTTAGTTGTGGCAAGAATTATGAAGTAAATAACCAAACCATCACTCCTGACGATAGTTCCATCTTTTTCATACTCTCCATAAGGGATCTCAATATGTATTTGTATTCTGAGGCCTAAGAATGTGGTGATCCTAAAAAAGGAGGATGTGTTGCTTGAATGGAAAGGAAGGAGTCTTGTGTGCAAGGGGCGACGATAGGAAACTGGGTGAAAATGAATCACAAGCTTTCTTGCCTTTTGAAGTCCCTCTCATATTTTTAATTCATCAAAGAAATCTTTGATTGCATAGCAAATTCATGGGAAAGGCATCAACTAATGAATTTCACTAGTGGATGTCTCAATTTGATTTAAATAAATTAAAATCTTATATTAGAGGATTGAGTTAAAATGAATATAGCAGTGATAAATAAGATCTAGCATGCAAAATACAAGTATAAAAAAATAGGAGAAAAGAATGAATTAACTTGTATTAGAAGATTTGGGTTGATTGTGTTAGTGTAGTGTTTATTTTCCTTGCTTTACTTGTATTATCCTACTCAGGATATTCCACCTCATTTGGAGTTTCCCTACACTTATGGGATATGATTGCTTAGGTGTACACTTAACTACACTACTCTATGTGTTGGTTACTACTTGACTACACTATTCTAGGTGTTAGTCGCCACTTGACTACACCATTCTAGTTGTTAGTTACCACTATTCTAAGCAAAGATTGTCATGATTCTAGGAGGATATTACACATTCACCTCCTATATGTACATCTCTTACATTATTTTATTTGATCATATTGAGTTGCAGATATTTCTATGTTATTGCAATTATCTCTCTTGTTTTTCATAATTTGCAGTCTTGTATGCTTGCATTGTTTTGTCTTGGAACAATTCATGTCTTGCATCATTCACCTATGCATTCTTCGAACCAGTAGATCTGTGGCACTTCTCCGATATGGTATCAGAGTTGAGTTGTTATTGAGCTTGTCTGGTTATTTTTCTACAAATTTATTTTCATTTAAGATCAATATGTGTGTGTTATTTGGTGTTGGTTTTGCCTTATTTTTTGGTATATATAGCCTATTTGCATGCTTATGAGGTTTACAGGCCCGCATAGTGCATATACAATTCTAAAGATTGTTATTTTGCAGGCCCTAAATCATTATTACAGGATCCCTAGAAGATTTATCCAGATCTAGACAATTTTAGACCTGTGAAGGGAATTTTCACCTGTGGTAGTGCTTTGCATGCTTGTTCAGACTTGCAAAGGGTGTTTTTCCTAATCCAGATGCATTTTTAGACTTGCAACAAAGTTTCCAACAACCCATACACACATTAAAGATCCAACTTGGGTTGTTGTTTATTGAGTCTTGCGGCAGTGTTTCTTTCTACACTCAGAGCTTAAGATTAGGGTTGCTTTCTAGGAAAACACTCGGAGGAATTCATGTTGAAATAGAGATGGTATGCGCGTACCGTAGGAAAGATAATTTTGTAGAACTCCTTTTTGATCTGGGGACTACCTGCATATCAAGCCAAAACATTTATTTGAAGCATTAATTTATGAAAGTTCCTTCAGTTTGATCAAACATGGTTGACACAACCTGATAGTCATAGTGATCAAAGGAATCATCTTGGCCTACTTACCTTTTAACCTATGCCGGTTAATGGAAATAAAAAATTCTCATTGCAATCTAGGATCTAAAGTTGAGGCACATTCACCTGGTATATGTACCTCATCAAAAGCTATCATGAATGACCTTCTAGTGGTACGTTTAATGGATGAAGGGTGTAATTCCAAAAGCTAACAAGATGCTTGAACTCCTTTTTAATGAAGCAAGTTGATCCCTGCTGTGGAAAACCTCTGACTATGAGGGGTCGTATGCTCTCTTTGATCCAGAAATCTTATCGACTATTAAGTCCAAAATGAAACTTTCGGAATATTTGGTTTCTAAGCAGGGAACCGATGGCGATTGCGTTAACCGACGGCGGTCGAGTAGGAACCGGCATTAGCCTTAGGAACAACTTGTGAATCGAACGGATTTATGCCTTGGGTTCACTCTATCCCTGTTGTTTCAAACCTTCCTTCCTGGTCTATGCAATTTTGAGTAAGGAGGCATTTCTTATGGATGTGATTATAATTTTTAGTAAAAGGTGGCCAAAGTGCATTTCAAGAATGAGGTAATTAATTGATAAGTGCAGGTTTAGGTAAAAAGTTAGGTTATGAAATGGGATGCGAGTAACAAGGGATCGTAAGACAAGAATTTGAATGTCTACATCAAGATGGTTGCCACCTCTATATAGTCAAAATTTGAAACTTCCTCTTGGCCTAGTGACCTAATTCTAAAAATGAAAGGTTATGTTGGGTATTGTAAAGGAAGCCCCCCTGCAACCCTCTTACGTAATGTTTGGCCTTATGGTCGTCTATTGATTTATACCCTTGCGACTTGATTATCCTTGGTTATCCTGTCAAAAATTTCCACCTGAACTTAAACTTTTGCTAAAATTATATTAATTAGTATAACTATTGCTAGTTTCTATATTTATGTGCAAATTCATTTGAATAGTGCATGTTAATCTACTTTGAAATAGTTATTGTAAAACTTTTGATTGGTAGCTCGATATCGAGTGCCATTTTTTTGCAAAAGTTAAATATTTTTCATTTCCTAAAGCATTGAACGTATTTATTTTTTGTAAAATGCACTAAGTTATAAAGTGTCAAACTGCGGGGGGCTTCTTGATAAAGTTTATGGGTGGTGTACAATGTGTTTCCTCTCTTGTTTGGAACTTTTTTCTTTCCACACATTTCTTTGGTTTCTGCAACAACTACCATAACTTCTCTTTCTACAGTCATGGATCTAAGTACAACCAACCCACTTACACCTTTTAACTACCATGAATGGGCATCAAAAATTCTCATTACAATCAAGACTAAAGGGTTGTATCGTATCACAATGGGGTTAGAACCTGAGCCTACTGTAACTACAGATAAAGCTAAGTGGTATAATAAGTGTGATGAAGCATTTGGTATTTTGTGTCTTTCAGTGTCTCCTAAACTCCTTTTTCACATAGAGTTAGCCAAATCTCCCAACGAGGTGTGGAAAACCTTAGGAAAATTATTTGGAAAAGTGGATGCTATGAGGGGTCATGAGCTAGAAATAGAACTTATCAGCTTATGTCCAAACAACTTTGACACCTTGGAAGATTTATTTACCAAGCTCAAGTCCTTACGATTGTAGTTAAAAGAATGTGGACCAGAAAAGAAGGATGAACAACTCGTTCTTTCTGTGCTTCCCAAACTAGGTCCTGACCACTATGTCTTTGTTTCTACATTTTATGCTACCAAGAGGGCTCTTGGAGCCACATGGTCTATGCCATCCTTAGATGACTTCATTGTTGATTTGACTAAGGAACAAGACAAGTTAACTCAAATGGGTACCTTGAAGTCATCCAAACCTCAAGCTCTCATTGCCAAGAATGAAAAGCATAAAGCCTCATTAGATAAAGAGTATAAATAAAGTAATAAGGATCAAGAAAGAAAGAAAGAAAGATCAACATTTTTCCACCTCTACACCAAACTCTGAAACTTCCTCTTCTAGTGATAAGTCTAAGAAAGAAAGGATTAAATGTGGCTATTGTAAAGGAATACATGATGAAAACAAATGTTTGAAGAAACAAATTGACCACCTCACAAGTCTTCTTGAGAAGAACAAGATAGGTGAATCTGAGTCTTCCAAACAATCTTCATCAACCAATGAATCTTCCAGTACAAATACCAATTGAAAATGAAAAGAGAAAGAATTGGGAAAGGAGAAAAAAGGGAGAGCCCTTGTTACAGTTTTACCACCACCTCCTACATAGGTTATTGATTCTGGTGCTTCACATCACATGGCTTCTTCACGCGTGGAGTTCACTTCTTTAGAGCCATGTGACATATCTATTATATGATTGGGTGATAACAGTTCTTCACAGGTTTTTGGGAGAGGGTCCATTGAAGTGGATGGAGGAACATTCAATAATGTTCTTAGTATTCCTTCACTATCAATTAATCTCTTATTAATCTACCAAATTACTCACCTTAGTCAGGGCATGCAGGTTGAGTTCACTCCAGATTTAGCCTACGTCAGAGAGCTACACAATGACATTATCATTACAGTGGGTGTAGTCGATCATCCAACTCTGCTATATTCCTTCTCTCACTTTGTTCTTCCTTCAAATTCTTCACCACATTCACCTATACTTGATGACACTATTGAGCTTAAGCACATTTCTGATGAGAACTTCTATTCCAACACAAATGACTACAATAGTGATGAGAACCCACCTCCACCATCTCTTTATCACCTTCCATCATTAGAGGAGTTATTTCTTGATCCACATACTTCTGGTCCACCTTAAACTTTTTAGGGATCAGGCATCTTGATTAAAGACTTATCAGACATCAGGTAATTTTCTACTCAATTACATGACCCTCCACATTCTTTCTTCGCTTCTGCATCAAATATATCATTCCAGCATGGAGCAGTTAGCACTTCTACCATGTATGAGGAGCATAGTTCCTTTGATAGGTATAACACCTTGGTTGGAGATCCATCAGACACTTGGTGGCTACCTTCACTTTTCCATGACTATCCACTCTTCACTACATCTATTTTTGTGCCACAGTCACTCCAGGAGGTTTCTTTACAGGATATTAGATGGCTAGAGGTAGTTGTAGCTTTGAGTGGAGATTTCTAGTCCTATCTTCTCTTCTTTATCTCTCTTTTAGGGGGAGTTTTTCCCACTATGTTTTCTCCTTTTACTCTATCTTGTGAGAGATTGCATTGTATGTGGGTACCTCATCAGACCTTGTTTTCAAGAGTCACTTTCATTTTTCATTGCCCACCTAAGTTGTGTTTATGGGGGTGTTGGTGTAGGATTTATTTTCCTCACTATATTTGTATTATCCTACTCGTGATATTCCACCTCATTTGGAGTTTCCCTACACTTATGGGATATACTTGCTTAGGTGTACACTTAACTATAATATTCTAGGTGTTGGTTACCACTTGACTACACTATTCTAGGTGTTAGTCACCACTTGACTACACCATTCTAGTTGTTAGTTACCACTATTCTAGGCAGAGATTGCCATGATTCTAGGAGGAGGTTACACATTCACCTCCTATATGTACATCTCTTGCATTATTCTATTTGATTGTATTGAGTTGAAGCTATTTCTGTGTTATTGTAATTATCTCTCTTTTTTTTTGTAATTTGTAGTCTTGTATGCTTGCCTCTTTTTTTCTTGGAACAATTGACGTCTCACATCATTCACATGTGCATTCTTCGAACCAGTAGATCTATGACACTTCTCTGATAGATTTTGGGTTGGAAAACAAGCCAAGAAGGTTGGATCTGGACTATGTAGGCTTTGTCTAAGAAAATGGGATTCAAGATCTTTTCAGATAGGTGTGCCCACAAGAGGATAGGACCACCCCAGGCACTAGTGTCTGATACAGGCACTAGTGTCTGATACAGGCACTAGTGTCCTTGCAACAACTTCACTTCTGGTCTTTTTAGGGTTTGGTATTGGTTCCTTCCTTTCACTATTTTTCATTTCATATTTATCATAGGGTTTATGTCTCACAACTATTCTTGCAAAATAAACCCTAGTTACCTACACAAAGCTTAAACAAACATTGGATTAAATAAATAATGTATATGTTTGAGTTAGAATGACCTCAACGGTCACCCAAATGTGATTGTTATCGATCGATGTACTACATTTTAGACTATATGTAGTTCGTGTGTGTGTGTGTGTGTGTGTGTGTGTGATTGAATTGTGTCCCTTGAAGCTAAGTTTCCCTTATTCCAGTCGCACCAAGATAGTAGGCTATAACTACTTTTCCCCCGAGATGAATGTATAATATGGAATTCAAAATAAGCCCCCCCCCCTGTGCATTGAATAATGTAGCCCAAAATGTAGTCCTTGAGTGTTTTCTCTTGTAGATGGTAGATAGAGAGTAATAGGCCAGTTTTCATGCCCTTAATAATAGTGAGTAAGTTATGTATATATGAATTTCTTGTTTGAATTTCGGCACTTAGTGACACCAAAATCCGATCTAGGTCATGGAATAAATATTAGAAAAGACCCAAAGTAAAGAAGATACCGACATCTTGGAAAATAAAGTAAGATGGGAAAAAAATGCCTAGAAGGGACACTAGTGCCTGGGCGCTAGTGTTCTAACTGGGCGATATTGTCCCAAAGCCAAGAAATATAAATAGCACTAAGATCGGGGACAAGGATCCCTATGATATGACCAAAATATATGAATGTAAGCAATAAGAGGAAAAGTCTCAATCAAAATCAGTCAAAACCAGTAAAAGGACTAAGAAAAGGTATCATGAGTGTCTAATCTGTGTACTTGGAAATCATGTATATAACAACATACTAGAGGCATGATATAATAGTAATAAGTGCATATGTTTGTGTCTACATTTCCCCCCCTTTATGATATTTAGATGAAATTCAATAGTATAGAGGATTTAAGAAGAACGTACCTGAAGAGGGGATGAAGGAGTTGTAGTTGAAGCATGCCAATAATAAGAATCATAGCATGACGAACCATGGATTGCCACTTTGATCCATGTGGGGTGATTGTATTGTCACAAGAGGATTCATTGGATAGAAACGTGCTAAGGATATATATGAGACTTTGAAACTTGGAGATCGAAGGAATGGTTGAGAGTGATCAATTCCTGAACTGTTGTAAAAAATCCATGGATTTGAGCACCGTGTCATCAAAAAAATAGTGGTGGGAGAGTGATCAATTTTTCTCTTTTTCATGACATTTCCTCAAAATAGGTTCCATCGCTATAGAGAAAAATGAACCAATTGAAACTTGTCTACTAGGCACAAAAAAATCCTCATAAAGTAGTTTAGGAAATGTAATGACGTCTCATTGTCCCAAATTTACATTTATAAGGGTATAAACTTGGTCAAATGGTAAAAATTCTTAACTTGATTGACTCCCAAGTAAATTCATCTGAGAGAAATCTTGATACTTGTTGGAATGGAATTGAAACAACTTATATTAGTTAAAACATAGTATTTGATTGAATCTTAATTAAAACCGCTTTGAAAGGCTGAACTACCCTGAGATTAAGTAATTTGAGGGATAGAGATTTGTGACAATCCTAGAAAAAGATGTGGAAATTTGAGATAGCTTGTCACTTAATATAGATTGAAAATGTATTCTTGGGGTAGTAACATTGAATATTACTATGTGATTAATTAAGGATAGGGTGGTAGTATGTGATGTGCTTGTGTGTATTTCGTTGGAAATTTTCTCGACATGTTGTAGGAGGGGTAATAGGATAACTCTAAATATTTTTCCCCCTTGCATTGAAGGGTGAGAAGCAAGGTGGTGAACCATGAGTCGGAAGAAAAGTAGAGTTGTAGTGTGAATAAAAAATAGAAACTAAAAACTAATAAAATTAGTAGTGACCAATGAAATACCAATGTAGTGTGTAACCAAGAAGAGGAATCATGGTAGTTAATGTGTAATGTGATGAATGTCAAAGAAACGATTATAGGGCTAATGATAACATGAAAAATGGACAAACGAGGCTCGAGATATAACGAAAAATAGTGTCAATGAATGAATTGTCGTAAGAAGCATCAAATTAACTATAATAATCATAGTAATAATAAGATTTACTATAAATAGTAAGGTTAGAAATTTGAATAATGATTTCATTTGTAAAGTGACTCAATGTGATTTGAACTCTGAATTATGAGGATGCCACGAGCACGAGAGGTTATTTCGTCGAGGTTTGAGAGAGTTGTGGAGGCATTATTGAATTAAACAACATATCAACTACTGAGTATTGTGTTTTTGAAATATTTTAGGTATTAGTGTAGCTACTAAATCACGCACTTGGGTACATTTCTAGGTCCTAATCACATACCAATATTCATATGGTTCCTAAGCAAGAAAACTAGTAATTGACATCTATCTTTGGCCTCTTTTATGTCTTTTTGGTTTCCTCTTTGGTCTTGCACACCCCACATCCCAGTCTGATCTGCATTGCTTTATCTTTCTTGACTCTCGACACTAGTTACCAACCAGGATGTCAATACCCAGGTGCTCTCATCCCCTTTGGGTGCCCCCGACCTCTTTATATCTTACTCGCCTCTTTTGGGACTCTTTTATCTTTTTGGGCATCTTATTTTCTTATGGGTCTACCTTTTAGTTGTCAATTATGAAATTCAAACAAGGGAATCATATAAATACAAAGATATGTGATCATAATAAAGGACCAAGCTCTAAGCATCTACTATCACTGCCTAAGGTTGCATCAAAAGGCATTCTAAGAGCATCAAGGCATTCATCCAACTTTTTAGGATTTGATGTGTTTTGGGGTTTTGCAGGAGATCATTTGTTTCACAGGTTAAAAGTGAATTCCACGAACATAGTGTGACACATAGGTGACCAATAATGACCATCATTGACAACCTTGTGATACCAGAAAAATTAGGTTCTAACCATTTTCGCAGATGCAAGCACCTAGGAACAGACTCTGGAACCTAGGTGCCCCAGACCCAGTCCAGACATATCCGACAGTTTCAGAATTTATCAGGCATAGTTGTAACAGTTTCCTCCTCATGTTCATCAGTTCTCTTTTCCAGGACACTTCGAGATCAATTGTGAAATCAGCTAATTCTTTTATTCCCTCTCTTGCACCTAGGGTTTTATATTTCATTAGCTTGTTACATGTGTTAGATCTTTACTTTAGTGTTTTATTTATCGTAACACCCCGCCAAATTTCAAATTAATCAACTTTATTATTTTGGTATAGATAAATTCATTATTGTTGTGGATGATGTTTTATCCTACCATCTAGTTTATGTTTATGCTGGTATGCTAATGTAGGATATTAATATTGGTGGTTGGGCATGGGTAATTAAAGATTATTGCTAGTATATTGACCTAGGTTAAAAGGGAGTTGGTCTCCCTAAATCTTTGACCAATTGCATTTTAATGACATGCATCCAATTAAGTAAAGTTGAAGCGAGTTTTTAGGAGAGAGTGGCGGTGGTGGGAATCCTGAGACCTGTACTTGGTAGGTTGACACTTAATGACCCAGGGAATCCTGAAACTTCCCTTAGAAGCTAACCATTCGCATTAGGAGTCTTCATTATTTTGTTTTGGTGTTTTTTTGGAGTTTTTTTGCTAGAGAGCTCCATTCTTGCTTTGAGTTGTGCATGCAAGTTTTGAGCTAGCTATTGAAGTTGTAGCAGTTTGTTAATGGTGATAAAAGAGAATCAGGCCCTACGTCATGACTAAAGTTGTTGTGTCGCTTATGAGTTGTGGGCTACACGATTTGGGTGTTTGGTTGCAAAAATATAACAAGAAGGGCTTATTGGGTTACTCGAATGCTAGAAATTGTGTAGAATCAGCGAGAAAGGTTTAAACGCCTCTTATTCAGACGTGAACCCGTTAACTCTCTTTATCTCTCTCTCTCTCTTGTCGTTTTTGCTTTATTTTATGTATGCTAAATGTTCATGTTGTTAAACACGATTTTAGCGTGATCTTATGGGTAGTCTGGAACTATGGTAGTTTCGGTCTGAGTTATTCGGCCTCTCTCACCCTTTTTGGTTGTTCGATCCATCTAAGGAGATTAGGGTTTCTTAGTTTTGGGTTCCTTGTTGCGAGAAAACTATTATGGGTCACGTTCTAGGTGACTCTGGATTTCCTTATGGAAGTTGGTCCAACACCTTGTACTCTTGCTTAGTTGGTCCAGAATAATCCTTACTTGATGGATTGTAATGGAGGAAATTATCTCTTTTGGGTTTTTGGAAAAACCTTGTGTTAGAGTCGACCGATAGCATTTTTTGCTACTATCAACCGGTAGCATCAATGGATGATGTGAACCAGTAGAATTTTTGCTATTATTGACCGGTAACATTTTTAGATGCTACCGACCGGTAGCAATTTTGTTATTGGAGACCGGTGGCTTCAGGTAACACAGAGGGATGCTACCGATCAATAACATCAAGGGATGCTACCGATCGGTAGCATTGCATCCTTCGATCGGTAGCATCGAAGGATGCTATTGACCGGTAGCATTGAAGGATACTACTAACTAATAACATTATGGGATGTTATCGAATGGTAGTATCATTGGAAGCCATCGACCGATAGCATTATGGGATGCTACTGAGCGGGGGCATAGAGGAATGGGGTTGACAGGGGCATTTTACCTAGTGTCAGTCGGTAACATGTCAGTTGGTAACATGGTCGACTGAGAGCATGTTTGGTTGGTGACAACCGATAGCAATTTTACTACTGTCATCTGGTGGCATATATCTGGTGTCTCATTGATAACCATGCACAGTCAACATCTCAACTAATCCTAAGTACTTATGGGAAAGCTATGATATATTATCCTTGACAGAATGAAAGAAATATTAGCTTCATGAATAACAAGGTTGAGTTGCATGCAATGATTCTATACTTATATGAAATTAATAATAAGGATGGTGAATAATGTGGAATGACTATTGTTATTGTTTAACTAGAAGTATGCGGCTGTGAGAACCGACTCTATGTTATGCTGTTGAAATGAACTAAAATGAGTTAATCTTATTTTATGGTTGTATGATGTATGTTTTCATCCTATGTTATGAATGGTTTAAAGATGATGAGAATGTCTTTAATTACTCCTCCTATTATCTTGATGTTTTGGAAGATGGAAATTGTAGGATTGCAGGGATGTTTAACATACATGGTATAATGTGATAAATTGTAGGGATGATGAGAATGACAGTTCATTCCAGTTCGTTCTAAACTAATCATGTTTTACCATCTCTATCTTCCATAGATGATGAAGATGAGCCATTTCTCGTGGACAAGTAAAGGAAAATTTATTATGCTTAGGATTCTGTTGTTGATCGTTAAGTTGAATTCATTGTACTTAAATTTATGAATTTTTATAAAGCAAATAATACTTTGCTGTCATATTTAAGATGAGGAAAAGGGTAGTCATGCCTATTGTAAAGGAAGTATTACTGTTGGAAATTCATATTATATATGGAACTATCATTATTAATAAAGATGATGTGATTGTTAAAGAATTAAAATGTTACGAATGACAATCTGGATGTTGGTTATAATATTATGCTATTATTGAAACTGGTTGGCAAATATTTCTTTTAACAACGAATCATTATAATATGAGATTTAAGTTCCCTATTATGAAAGGATATGAGATAAATGCATATATAGTACATACAATAATGTGAGAACATTTAATTAGTAGATGACAATATAAACAAGGAAACAACATACTATAAGTGTCATAGGTGACCACATAGTAAGTAAACTTTGTAAGTTAACTTATATGATGATTTAAGTAGTTAGGGGCACTACATGGTTACTTATTACAATTGTCATAGACTATTAGGAGACTATCTCCTAAGAACTGGTTAAGTCATGGATTGACTTAAGGGTATACCACCTTAATTAAGTGGTACTAAAGTGACTTTTTATGCATGTGGATGGGTTGTAGACCTCGTGTGTAAACTGGTAATAATAAATTATAGAACTAATTGATTCAAATCCAGATAACTAATTAAATTGAAGTGGCAAGAGGACAAGTTCTGATTGACTAGTGTGTCGTCACGAGACTGAGCATGCATGCATGTCTCGAAATAACTTTGGCCAAAGTAGTGTAAGTTGTTGATTACATTGTCGAGATTCACCAAGTTCCCAATTAAAGTGTGAGAAGCCAAATGGAATTCAACTGACTGAATCCCTGGTAGACACTAGGAATTACACTTTATTATCAAATCTTGTTTCAGGTTTAACCAATAGTATAATTGTATACTTGCTCTTAAAAGAGTGTACTATGGGGGATCGAGAAGATCTAGTTGACCCATACAACTGCACATGGTTATTTTGATGTTATCACATGGGTTGAATGTTAATAATGCTAGATTTAAATGTTGTGTATTTAAATCACGAGAGGCATAAAGTTCATATTGGAAGGATATTTATAAAAATAATAACCCCATTTTGAAGCATTATTAAGCAAGGTAGTGTGTTACATTTATCGCATGTGACTCTGTAAATATCTTAGGGTTTTACGAATTTGATATTTTTAAAATCATTTGGTGAACCCGTCTGTTTGGACCCTACCTTGCTTCTAGGAATT
Source organism: Taxus chinensis (assembly GCA_019776745.2). Lineage (NCBI taxonomy): Eukaryota > Viridiplantae > Streptophyta > Pinopsida > Cupressales > Taxaceae > Taxus > Taxus chinensis. Next base: position 18,216,166 of record CM034153.1, read on the forward strand.
TTTACAATCATTTTATCATGGATCAATCTTATGCATATATTGAACAAATCTCTACATTCTTGTTTAGATTAGTGAAATAGTACTAGAAGAAATAAGTAACTCCAAACATGTGAGGGTTTAAGGTACCTCAAGATGGGATAAAGCTGAATATGGGTGCAAATGAAAGATCGCTCTTTGTAGTGAACTAAATGACCTGTAAATAAAGAGAAACTCAACAAGGATGGATTAATAGATAGATGGATGGGTTGCCTGACAAAGTTAGTCCCGAGAAGTGAAAACTTCCTAGGATGGATGTCAACCCACGTTTTGATAAAGATAGGATAAAATAAGATATTGATAAATTGGATGTAGCAGAATCTAAGCCAAAACAAAATATGAAATTCTAGATGTAAGATAAAAATGTAGATTTTATTTAAATGTCATGTACAATTAAATCCAAATCTGGGTAGGTCGATGGCGACCCGAGGCTGCAGAGCACAGATTGACGGTGACCGAGACATGATAAGAAGAAAATGTAGAAAGACATAGGCCAACAAGATCTTATCCCGTGGCTTGATCTGAAGCTGATCTAGACTCTGAAAGAGGATCTGAGGTGAAGGTAGAACACTGCAAGATGAGTGTGGATCTAAATCTATTTGAAAGGATGCAAGAAACTTATGGAAATTGATGATGAATGTAATGGTTGATTGATCTAGTTGATGGTGACTAGAGTTGAAGTCGGCAGATGACCAAGGGGCTGACAAAGGCAGAGTTGGGGTTGAGATAAAGGTAGAATGATGGGGTCTGAGGGATCTGGGATGATTGTGGAATACAAAGATATGATAGATCACAAACTTGATGAAAGATAAGGTAAATGTCAGTGAGATGGGTCAACGGAGATGGAGGCAGGGTCGACAATGACTGGTGACAGATCTAGGGCTAAATGGATGGTATATGGAAAACAAAGGATGAGTTTACAGATGAAGATAGGGATGGCTGCAGGCTAATAACATAGGCTCTCAAGGTGGCTGATAAAGACCTGACAAGAGGATCTAATGATGAAAGTTACAAAATTGATGCAAAATGATGGAAAAATACCAATAGGGCATTCAAGATGGAAACATAAAGTGTCCAAGACATCCACAATGATGAAAGAGGTCCTTCAAAATGGTCTCTCAAGAAAGTGAGAACAATTGTTGCTGAGGCACATAAGAGACGAAACCTACAAAAAATAAGCCAAAGAGTGAAAGAAACCCATGAATGTTGCATTCCTTTGAGAAGGAGGAGGATAAGGTGAAACTTTTATAGGGTCGACGACAATCCTGGATGAGGTCGCTGACGAATTGTGGAGAAGCTGTACTATTTGGGCAATGGAAAGGTGACAATCTCGAGACAAAGAGCCTATATTGAAGTAGGATTAGGGCTTTAGACGGATAAGGGTGAGTTAGTGTTGCATAGAAAGGATGTAAATGGGTAGGTAGAGGGTGGAAATTATTAAATAAATGCCATAAAGAGGTAAAATCATTAAATGGTGGCCTAGAAAGGATAAAATAGAAGATTTAATGAAGGATGAGATAAATTAAATGGGTGTTTAGAATTAACTAAACATGATTAAGGAGGACTAATGAATGAATTAATGATTGGAAAATAGTGATAGGTGGGATAAATTGAATTAAGGAGGGAATAGGGGAATTTGAAAGGGAAGAGAAGTATGTATGTGAAAAGATGATAGACAACGAACGCGGGGTGAAGGGTAGCGATACCATGAAAAATTGTTGTCTACATTTTCCCCTTTTTATTGAGTGGGTTGCATTGGGAAAGCCATGAGACAAAAATGAAAAGAGATAAAAATATGAGGGTGCTCCCCCTCAAACTAGGGGTCGACGACATGAAGGGGAATCGATCACGAGTTTGAAAGAGATAGATGAAGGAAGAAAGGGTGGAAAGGATGAGAAAATAAGAGGATAACAGAAGATTTCCCGGATGAGGAGGGATGAAAAACAAACAAAAATATGGTTGTGGATTTTGGAATCAATTTGGTGGGGATCAAAGTATGTCCTCAATGGAAATTATGGAAATGTCCTACGGACCTATGAGTTGGCAAAAACCACTACAAAATGGATGGGTGTCCAATGAGAATCCACTCAAATGGATGTGCAAGCCTGTGGGACCAACATGGTCAAAGACATTCAACAAAATATGCACAAATGAATGTGAGGATGGTCAAAACAGAGGTTTGACAAGGATGGGGGAAAACCATGTGATATCTTTCATACATGAGGAATCGAGAAAATATGCATCCTAGTGGGATGGGAAATGTAAGACGATCATAATGAAGAAGGGATGAAATAATGGTGCCCCCAACAGGGAACACAAATATGGCCACAAAAGTGGGCTTGGGATGAGATATGGTGCCCTAATGGGGAACAAAAATATGGCCATAAATGTTGGCTTGAGATGTGATCAAGAATGTGGTGCTAGATAAGATGATAAGCAAGGATAACAAGATGAGCCACGCACCGTAAAGATTGGATGTGTTATGGTTGACACACAAACCTAGAACTAAAAGAGATAAAAGGATTGGATGAATGAGATTTGGATGAGATGAGATAAGATATTGATAAGATAAGATAAAAGGTTAATGAGATAAGAAAAGTTATTGGATAATATGAGATAATAGATTGGGTGAGATGACGATAAAAATATCATATAAGATATACTTGGATGAGATGAGATAATAGATTAATGAGATAATAAATTGGATGAGATGAGATAAGCTGGTGTGATTGGATTGGATTGGATGTGATAGATCAAAATGTGACCTTATGAGGACAGACCACAATATAGAAAGGAAAATAGGAATGAGCACACATAGGATCAGATGTTTTTAGACTGGATTGGAGGTAAACAAGAAAGGGAAAAAACAACACAATGCACTTGCAACCGATAGGAGGTGTTAACACATAACCAACAATAGTTAGTTATTCCAAGGATCATAAGGAAGTCATGGAAAGGTGAGCTTATGAACCTAATGTCGACACAAAAAAAGGGGTTTACATGTAACTCGTACGCGAGAATATAGGTTCTCCTTAGGTGGTTTTTCCTAGGTCTATGCCCCAACTTTGAGAAAAATGGTACAAATTGATCAATGTGGGAAGTTTTCTATGGATGGGAAAGTTGATCAATGTGGGAAGCTTTCTTAGGATGCTTTCTTTTGAAATTTATGCTTTTGCTTTTTAGATACTAGAAGGTTGATCAATGCATGAAGACTTCACTGCCATGATATGAGATGATAGTTGTCCTTCAAGGGAGTGGTCTATATTTTGCTTTTGCATTTTGGATTTTTCAAATTTGACTTTTAGATGACAGGATATGATATGCATGATAGCTATCCTTCGAGGGATTAGACTATTCTTTTTTATATTTTTATGCTTTTATGAACATCTGTCCTTCAAGGGAGCAGTCTATTATCTTTCGATAAGATAAATTTTATATGAACATCCAGAATTTTGAATTTTTATGGAAGAGTTGGGGATAGCTAGATAGACCACTTAGGAGGGGACAATAAGTTTATGAGTGACACATGTGGACCCTTAGTGTGGTTCCAATAGATAGATAAGAAGGAGATGGAGGTAATGATTATAGGGTTCCCACCTGGAAGGAGGAAATTGTCCCTAAGGAATATGCTATGAGTAGAGTTGTGGTGCTCATATTCAAGGTCACAAATAGGAAAGTGCTGGTAAAACACATAATTTCAAATCATCACGATGAAAGATGGAAGAGACTACTGATGGATGTATTACCACTAGGATAACTTAGTGCACATTGGTAGGTATGTTAACAATACAATGGCTATAAGTGTCATGCGTTAAGAGGTTTTGTCTCCAGTTTACCACTAAGAGAATCCAAATGATAGGCTCTAGACCCATAATCTAGTTGGGAGAAAATTATCCACGCTGGCTCCTTTCTAGAGTAGTGATGTTATGATTCTCTTTAAGGACAAGGTCACCAATATTAAAGTCACACTCTCTTAGATGCATGGGCAGATGGATAAGATGATAGCTTGTAGAAGATTGGATGAGGTGAGATAAATGAGAGGAGGTAAAATATTATGCGCTATCTTTCAAATAACGAGAAAAAATGCGTCTTGGTGGGAAGAAAGATGGCCATAAGAGTGGGTTTAGGATGAGATATGGTAACCCGAGAGAGGCACAAAGATGGCCACAAAAGTGGACTAAGGATGAGATGAGGGATTAGATAAGTAGGTTGGATAAGATGAGATAACATATTAGATGAGATGAAGGATAAATGGATTTATATGGGATTGGATGAGATTAGATTAGACAAAGTGGGGTTTAAGAGGAATAGAACTAGGCTAATAGTAAACCGGTCCTAGAGTGATTGTGGAGATTTAAAGAATTTGGGGGGCAGAGACGTAATGTCATCTATATCCATGTGGTGGTTGGATGAAGAAGGATATTGATTAATGTGAATGGGTTATGTATATGAAAGAGGTGACGTGAGAGGATTAAGAGTGAGGAGTGGATACTCCCCTAGTGAGAGATGGTGGATCGCAGTGGCGAAAGACTCATCATCAATTAATTTGGATGTTGATATGGATGTCGAGGGAGATGGTATAGGATCATTAGAAGGAATAGCAATGATGACTTTTGGTTTGGATTGGATAGATGATTGAGGATCATGTGGGTGAGGAATATTGGTAATGTGGATGACATCGATGAAGAGAGGGCCTCCTTTTAGGAGAAATAGAGCTTGGGGGAGGGATTACGATGAATGATTTGGATGGAGAACCCGACTTAGATTATTTAGGGAGTGAGGATTCTATTATATGATTGGATTAAAATGGGGATGAGATAGAAGGAAGAGGGTGATCTTATTCAATGAGAAGATCTTCTTCTTCTATAAGATTATGGATGAGAGTTTGGAGGGCCATACAATGTTCAGTGTTGTATCCAGGGGTACGATGATAAATACAAATGTCGTTATAATCGAACCGCGTGGGTTTTTGTCCACATGGATCAATAGACTTTATGGGAGAAAGGGTGATTACTGACGCTTGTAGTAAGCATTGAAGGACCTCTATGTAGGGACTAATGGAAGTTTTTGAACAAGTGGCAATGCAGATTGTAGAGGGGTGCTCTACTCCTATGAGGTTTGATGAGAGCTTTGGATTCACGTTTAGGTTTGGAAGAAGAAGGTGATTGTGACTTGGTTTTAATTTTGATGATTGGGGATTTATATGATTTGGATTCTTATTTAAAAATTAGGGATGGTGAATGATTTTGAAGGAGGATCAGATCTAGAAGGAGGATTAGATTGCTTTGATTTAGATGTATTGGTGATGGGGGACTTAAATAAAGGGCCTGACCCTAAGATTGATGAAGATTCCCCTAAGAGTGATGATATGACATTAGATTGCTTAGGAGGATTATAATTTAGAGGAGTAAGCTCCAAATTTTTGTGTGGGTGCATGAGAGATTTTTGAATGAGTATGCCTAGGTTCTTATACTTAGGTTGTGAGATTTTACCTTTAGTAGGAATGATGACGATTTCAACTGGAGGGTCTATAGAAATAGAACTAGATGATGTGGATGGTGTCGTAGATGCGGCTATTGAAGAAGGAAGGGGTTTTTGAATGATGCGCTTGACAAGGTCAAAAGGGGTTGTGGATTATATAGGTTTAGGATGTGGTGACATAAAGGTGCTTGATTTTATAGATGGGGTGAGAATATCATCTACGATTGTGTTGAGTGGGGATGTTTGTGTAGCAGATGTTTAAAAAGATGGTATGGATGTGGATATAGATTCAGATATTGATGTGGGTATATTCATGATAATAGATGTGATTGAGGTGGAGATGGGATTAGGTGCGTGTGGTGAAGATGTCAAGGTAGTTGTTGGGGTTGTTGTGATAGGTTGGGATTTAGTAGATATAGATGGGGTAGTAGGTAGAGTTGAAGTTGATGTGGGTGTGATAGTTATAGATATAATTTGTATAGATGTGATAAGTGTAGAAATAGAGGTAACATGTTTTGGTCCTGTTTTTTTTGGAAATTGGTAAATGTTGAGGGTTTTGGGAGGACCCACATCCTAATACAACAAGCCCTCGAGGTAGAATAAAGCATTTAAGCATAACAGAGAGGAAAACCCCAACAACAAAAGGGGAAAATAAGGAGAAAAGAAGAAACCCATGAGAAGAACACAACAAAACAGAAGCACCCAAAGCACATGCTATGACTAGATTATCTAGAAGAATCCCTTACATGGGATCTTAGATTCATAGAAAAGGTATTCTTTTTGCATTTAATGACTGCCCATTTGTCACTCCTATTAGGATCTGTGTTTTCATTGAAGGTAGTTAGAAGTTAAAAATTTGAGGAATCAAAGACACCATCAATGGATTTCTTAGTAGTGAAATTGGTTTTAGCACATTCTGTAACTGCAGCTGGAATCAATGTTAACGCTTGATCCACCACAACAACTCCAACAACACCTACTGAAGGGTTAGCCGATGGGGTTGGGTGGGAAACTCTGTCTTCACTGTCTTGTGTATCAGTAACAGACTTAGTTTCCTCCTCAATAACTAAATTATTTTGGTGGGCATCCTTCCACCAAGAGACCTTTTCAATTTTAGATTTCTGCTTGACCATGTGATAAACAACAACCAGATGCCCAATGTTGAAACATTTTATGCATCTAAAGGGTAGTCCTTCATAATCAAGTGGTTGAGACTAAACCCTATCACATACTTTGAGATCAATAGAAGCAAGAAGATCAATAGAAGTATCTAGATCCACCAATATCCTCACATAGGTGCTATGTGTAAAGGTATCCGTATTAGAATCAATGGATAAAAAAGTACCCAAAACATCACCAATATCAGCAAAACTGGCATTACCCCAAAACTACAATGGTAGATGGGGCAAATGAATCCAGACTGATTTGACATTGAAAGAGGTTGTGAGTAGATCGAACATCGGGAACCATGGTTTCATTAGTACATGATGATTCTGCAGTTCTCAGAGCTTATAATGAACTATATCTCTAGCATCATTTGAGCTAAAAGCCATAATTAAAAAATCCCTTACACAAGGGTAAATATCAATCCTACCATAAATAAGAGGGTGCCATTTCGATGTGATTTATGAATGAAGGAGCAAAAGGCCAGACTAGAGTCCATTAAAACGGAAGATTAGACCGTTGGAGGGAAAAATCTCCACTTCCAGCACCTAATCCCCAAGGGAGGTCATGGGAGCAGATTTAGCAACAGAAAAGGGCCTGGAGATTGAAGCAGAAGCATAAGTTTGCTTCTCCTCATATGGAACTTTGCCCTTACCTCCATCATGAAAGACCGGGCCCATGATGTCATTAGTGAAAACAATATAACCTCTTGGTTAAAGAGGAGGCAAAGGGGGAGGGCCACCAGCAACAGTAGTAGAAGCAGACCCACCACCGCCCACACCACATCCCTCAGAACATCCCACATAGCCAAAACTCTTTCCGCCGCACTAAAAAATGGTGGTATCACCAATGCTAGGGTCTGCAGTGAAATGCTTTGGGGAAGAAAGACTTGAAGGAGCCATCCAGGTTTTGGTCCTATTATTACGAAGGTTTAAATCCTTTTGTCCCAGATGGGACAAATAGTAGTATTGATAAATCAATTGTTGTTAATAGTTTCACTAGTATGAATCAAAAGGTCTAAAATAGATGTGAGTGTGATGGATGAAGAGGTGATGGGCGTAGGTGACAGTGTTGGCTCTTGATTTACAATATTGATTGTGTGAGCATTAGATGTATAAAATGAGGGGGGTGGAATTTGTTTTGATGGTGGATGATTGGGGAAGGGTTGTTTGAAGACATCAAAGGGCTGATTAGGTGGTGCATTAGGATTATCTACTTAAAGGTCACCACTGTCTATGAGTTGTTGAACAAGATCTTTGAAGGAATGACAGTTCTCAATGTCGTGACCTTGGACGTGATGATACGTACAATAATGTCCCTCGTGATACCATATGGGTTTGGGTCGCGAGTCATTAATAGGTCATATGGGAGGAAGTTGAATAAGATGTACCATCATTAACTTATCAAATATGGAACTATATGATTCCCCAAGAGGGGTATAGTTAGGAGGCGATCTAGGAGCTCTTTGTGAGGGCTCTGTGTAAGAAGTGGATGTGGAGGAAAACTTAACCACAATGGCATTGACAATGTTCTTAGATTTGTCATCGTGCATGGAGGACTTGGTGAACTTGAGTTTGGGTTAATTGGATAGAAGTTTAAGATGGCCTTGCTCAAGGGTGTAGAGTTCAAGTTTATGAGCCATGGTACATGCCTCTTCAAAGGTTTGAAATGATTATATTTGAAGAGTAGAGGATATATGCTTTGCACAAGAATTTGAGAATAGTTCAATAAGCTCAGTTTGTGGAAGAGGTATCGATAGTTGGTTGATGATTTCATGTCATCGTGCGACAAAGCCTGTGATAGACTTGTCATCAAATTGTCGAATGGCATAAATGTCCGTGATAGTGATTTTACATGCAATATTGATTGAGAAGTTTTCTAGGAACAATTGGGAAAGTTGGGTGAAGGAGAATAATGAATGATGTGGGATTCAATTATACCAATCCAACACAAGACTGACAAATGACATGGGGAATGTGTGAAGCATAAGATCTTGATCATGGGCAATTAAGTAGCATGCATGCCTAAATGCACGAATATGTTGTTGTGGATCCTCCTTGCTATTGAACTTATAAAATTTTGGTAGCTCCTAATGAGGAGGATAAGGCTTTATGGGGATGGATGGATTGATAGGTTCGTTGTAGATTTGATCACATGAGAATGTGGTCTTAGATGCCAACATAACGACTTCAAGGTTAGCCATTCTACTCAATAGTGCTTACATGCGATCGTTAGATGGTTGGGCTTGAGAAGTTGAAGGATGAGATTGTGATGCATATGAATTATATGGATGAGGTTGTTGATAAGGCCTAGATGTTTAAGGTTGAGTAGGTGTTGGAAGAAGTGGTTGACAAGGGGGAATGTAATTAATGGTTTGTGATTGGATAGGTTGTTATAGAGGTTGTTGTTGAGACATGGGGATGTGATAAGATTGATGATATTGAGTTTTAGTGATGGGGACATTAGATTGATATGGTATATGATGAGTTGGTATGTAAGTAATAGGCAGTTGAGATACTCGAGTGGATTGGTCGGGAAGTATGTAATGATAAGTGCCTCGAGGAGGAGGTTGATGGGTTTATGTTAATTCAGATGGGTAAGGTTGTGAAGTGATTTTATTGGCATGAACATAAGAAGTGGAGATAAAAGGAAAGGTTTGATTATTCTGTTCGGATGGAGGATGAAGTAAACAAGATTCTTGGGGGACTTGGATAGGGGTATCGATGGCAATAATGGATGAAGTGGGATAATGTTGATACAAGATAAGCTGGGTGGAATGGGCTCCACTAATTGAGTGGATTGATGGGATTGGGGGATCATAGTTGATTTATGGATTAGATAGTTGTAAAGCACGACGAGATTAATGTCAAGGTGTTCCTGAAACTTTGAGCATCCATGAGGGATAGTAGGAGGTCCAAGATTTTCTAGAGGAATAACAGACATGGGTGTAGTTGGTCTAGAGGAAATGGAATGATGAGAAATAAAAGGATTAGTTTCAAGATGGTGATCATTTTGGATGACATACTCACTCATAGCATATTGCATATCTTGGTTGCACATTATTCTTGCTTACTTATACTCATATGCACACTTTGCTTATTATGTTAGTAAGATATTTTGTATGTCATTATCTTTTATATATACACATACATTTTCACTTGTTCTCTAGTTGTGAATGTAGAATTTACACAATTTTTTCACTCTGCATGGTTGCTTGACACTGTACCTCTTACCGGTCCCACCGATGATCCTGGGGGAATCTACTTTTGTACACACTATAGGTGCTATTGTTTCGTTTTATACTACCTATTCTTCCTGGCACACTAATCTATCAATATATACACACATATACATACTTTTTATCATTCTAATGTATGCTAATGGGTGATTTATGTGCAGCATTTGCTTTGCAGGAAATATTTGCTACCATGGTTATCTGATAATTTGCTTGCTAATGTTTGTCATTGGTTTCCATTGTTTACCATTGTTTGTGGGATTTGCCCTATATATTGCTTGTTCATTACTTGTATAATTTTGGTTACTTTAACCCTGATTATCTTGCGACATTGTGAGTGATGTCCCATATTTACAACCCACTTTCACGGTCTACATTTTCTTCTTGCTTGATAAATTACACATTGTCTTCTATGTGTGTATTTGTCTTGTTTGTAATAACACATGTCCTAAGCCAATTTGTATGCTTATGCCTTGGTTTATACCATGCATATTGCCTCCCCCCATGCAGGGCATCAGTTTCAGATCATATTCATGTCCTCTCCTTTGGGCCAAATTTTCCTAATGACGTTGCATGTACCCCAAACAAAGGGGCACATACATTGGGTGAATAAGTCACCCCATACAACAAATCAGAGCTTTAGTACAAGCTTGCTCAATACATGAAAAAAACACAGTTACAACATATGAATGCCTCAAATTATGACTTGGGTCATCAATACAACACAAACGCCAATGCCCATATATAGACACTAGTGCTTGGGTGCTCCTGACCTTTCCCAAGCGCCTATGACCAAGGGGATGTTACAACCACTTTCTCAGATTGGCACAATTTTTAGTAGTTTACACAGTACAGGCATAATCCTCTAGCAATCATAATGCATTCTATTGTATTTTTCTTGTATTTCCTTGGATTGAAACTGGAACAACATGGATCACACCATCTGCCAATGGTGTCTAAATTTCAGGAAGCAGTCAGGGATGGAGAATAACACCTAGACCTTTCTCACCAAAAATCTTATGCCCATGGCATGAGATTGCCCCCAAAAACTCAACACTTGGCATGAGATCGCCCAAAAAACTTGTTCTTCTGCACCATTTTCAGGATCTTTTCTACCCTTTTTACTCGTCACATATTAGGTGCCACACTTTATTTTTACTTGTTTTACACATTTTTACATACTTGGATCAATTTTTTTCACATATACACGACTTTGACTACTCTTCTGCTCTTCTTTTTTAGGTCCATCCTTAATGCACAATAAGAAGAAACCTTTCATCAAGTGACAACAACAAAAGCTACAACACAACATATCATATACACTTCACCCCTAGGGGTCACTTCCTCTTCTTTAGCTTCCACGTCTCCATTTTTATCACTCCACACTTTTTCTTGTCTCTTCGACACAATTTCTCCATAGATCTACATCATTATCAGGTATGCATCTCTTGATAACATAAAGTGCAGGTAAATACAAACACTAATTCACACAATTGGGTACATTTCTAGGTCCTAATCACATACCACTATTCATATGATTCTTAAACGAGAAAACTAGTAATTGACATCTATCTTTGGCCTCTTTTTTGTCTTTCTAGTTTCTTATTTGGTGTTATATACCCCACAACCCATTATGATCTATATTGCTTTATCTTTCTTGGCTCTGAACACCAGTGCCCAACCAGGACGTCAGCGGCCAGACACCCTCGACCTCTTTGTATCTTACTCACCTCTTTTGGGACTCTTTTATCTTTTGGGCATCTTTTTTTGTTATGGGTCGACCTTTTAGTTTTCAATTACAAAATTGAAACAAGGGAATCATATAAATACAAAGCTTTGTGATCATAATGAGGGACCAAGCTCTAAATATCTACTATCACCACCTAAGGTTGCATCCAAAGGCATTCTAAGAGTATCAAAACATCCATATAACATTCATTCAAGGGACAAGGGACTACATTTTTTGCATACACTTCATAGGAGGGGAAGTTCATTTTTTCATCCACACATCTATTTACATTGCTACATCTAGCCATTACTCATTATCCAGTGCATATTACACAATATCTTCCTAGGGCACGATTCTGCAGACAAAACTACATGGAGTTTGAGATGTAGTGCATCGCTTAGTCGTAAGTTCACTCTATCAGGTGACCTTTTGGGTCAGTTTGACTCCCCATTTGCATCTTTTTTTTTTAGGATTTGATGTGTTTTGGGGTTTTGTAGGAGATCATTGTTTTTGCAGGTTACAGGTGAGTTCTACGAATATAGTGCGACACACAAATGACCAATAACGATTATCAACAATAACCTTACGACACCAGAAAATTTAGGTTCCAACCATTTTCATAGACACAAGTGCCCAGGAGAAGACTCTGATGCCTAGGCGCCCCTGACCCAGTCCAGGTGCCCTAATCCAGACATATCTGATAGTTTCAAAATTTATCAGGCACAGTTGTGAAAATTTCCTCCTCTTGTTCATTAATTCTCTAGTCCAGAACACTTCAAGATCAATTGCAAAATCAACTAAGTCTTCCATTCCCTCTCTTGCACCTAGGGTTTTATATTTCATTATCTCATTTCTTATGTTAGTGTTGTACTTTATTGTTTTATTTATTACTTGTGACTCTGTAATATTTGAGGGTTTTACAAATTTAATATTTGTTAAATCAATTAGTATAGCAATTTTTAGGCATTTTTGAATTTTCAATGTTTTGTGAATTTGGGTGTTTTTGTCCAAGACAAAGCTGATAGGGTCGGTTTTCTCCCTTGGATGATACCACCTAGTTCTAGGCGGTAGTATCCAAGTTTTGGGTACTACCATCCAGGGTGTTGGGAATTTCTGTCTAAAGAGTTATATGAGTTTAGTATGATGTTATTGCATGTTTTGTATGTGTTTTAATGTTAACTTGGGATGGTGTGATTTTCTATGTTGTGTAAAGAGACATACATTCGTGGGAGTTTTGTACAGGGAGGCATTTGTCTACATTGTTAGCATATGGTCTAGAGGAGGATGAGTGGGATATATTGGACCATGTTGGGATGCGACACATTACTAGATTGGGGGAGGTGCCCCATAATATGCATTTGATGACTGAACTCTGCGAGAGATGATGTGTAGACACGTGTACTTTTTGGTTGCCTACTAAAGAGATGATAGTGATACTTTAGGATATATATAGGATACTATGATTATCAGTTGTGGGATATTAAGTATAGATTATGTCCCCAGGTGATACAGAATGGAAACAAAGAGTTACAAGACAATATTTTACAGGGTCTTGGGCACGTGAAGAGTCATCAATTACCCTGGATGGCATAGTGAGATTAGGTGTTCCACGGTTGCGGAAGTTTATTGTAATCAGATTGGCTTCATGTGTTGTTGTGGATGGAAGAGGTGTACCCATATCATTTCGGATGCATGAGATTTATATGAGCATTGAGAAACATGGGACCCGATATGCTTGGATTCGTTGTTGGCTTGCTTGTATAGGGACTTGTATAAATTTATGTAGGAGGAAATGTCATCACCAATCCAACACTGTGATAATTCTCCACCGTGAACTCCTCGTGCTATGATTATTTAGTAATGCACAACTTTTGGTTTGGTGGTAGTAATTTGGAAAACACAATAACAAACATAATACAAAAAATACCATATACTATGATACAAAGGTATGATGAAAAATCTGAAATACAAGTGTAAATTATATTATCAGCATGAAATTGTTAGCAATCTCACCCCATGAAGTACTCCAAGTGTTACCAACTCCACTCGTCTTACAACAATAACCATAGGAGAAACTTCACAATTACCCCTCTTATTTGGCTTCTTTAACACACCCATTCTAAATGATGGCTTCCTCACCACACTTTCTCATACAATATTTCTCATTACTTCTATCTATGCTAAATGAGAGGGGTGACCTCTCTATTTATAGAAAATTTGGGCTTATCCACCTTATCTCTAAGATAGGATAGGAAATCCCTTATGACCAATCATATTGCATACATTAACTCTTATCTTTAAATGCAGACTTATCTTTTAAGATAAAATAAACCTTATCATTTTACATGGGTTCCACCTTTTAGACTTTTTACAAATAATATACACAAAATATTTATGACATCACTCATTTTCATTATTACAAATATAATATTTCTAATTCGCTAATCATGTAGATACTATTCACTTTTGACCCTTTTAACATTACCCCCGGACCACTTTCGACAAATATTTACTTTTTACCACAACATTCCTATTGTACTTTGATTGTTACCGTATTGTACATTATTGGCGGCACCATATTGGTAGCGTCGTTATCTTCTATTATACACTACTACTAATTATACTCAACAACACCATATTCCTACTATATACATTAAGGAAATATAAATCATGGAGGAAAATTTTAGTGTTGACATCTTCTCCCTCCCCTGCTTTCTCTACTCTGCTTCTCAGAGTAGACCTACTGTGGACAATCTGAAGTTGGTGCTTGAAAAATTTTAAGCTTGTCGTGGTTGACCCATTTCGTAATGGGAGTAACATCCAATTCCTCTAGTATATATTTACCATTCTCATGCATGGCTACTATTCTATAATGCCTCGTTCATTTTGGAAGAAGTTTTCTATGCCTTCTCTTTTTGTATTAGGAATTATATACTAGAACCAAGTCATTTACTTGAAATGGAAACCAAAGGATCTTTTGATCAAAGTACTCGTTCTGCTTCATCTTCTTCTTATAACTTGTATCCTTTTTTGTTTCCTTCATTTCCTTTAACAAATGAAAATGTACCAACCTTTCTCTTACCGAATCACTTTCATGCATCCTTTCATGTTTCATAACTCTCACAATGGGGATATCAAACTCAATAGGAAGAACTGGAACTGGATCAATTCCATAAGCCAACTGAAATGGGGAGTATCCGTTGCTGACTTTGATGTTGACCTATATGCCCATAATGGCTGCTTGAATCCTTTTATCCCACTTATCGCACCTGTAAAGCTACATCTTTTGCTAGGATTTGGCATAATACATAATTTGTTCGCCTCCACCTATCCATTTGTGCTTGGCTCGTTAAGTTGTTGCCTTCCTGTGCTTAAAAGTAAACATATTTACCAGGGATTCTACCACCTTATTAATGAAGTGGCCTTCCTTGATCTATTATAATTTCTAATGGACAACCAAATCTAGTGACAAAGCATTCATATATGAACCTTTCCACTTCATTCATGGAAGTTGTTTTCAAGGGCCTAGCTTCAACCCACATGGTTAAATAATCAGTGGCAACTACAACGTACTTATTTTGGCAGGGGTAAGTTGGAAGTGGACCTACAATATCTATTCTCCACTTTTCAAAGGGACCAAGTGGAAAAATAGGGCATAATGGAGCTAATGAAGTCTTACAATTTCCATGTGTTTGAAAAATATCACGTCTTAAAATAATTATAACAATCTCTAAAAAGAGTTGGCCAATGATAACCTGCATCCAAGATCCTTCTTACTGTAAGTTGTCTAGAGAAGTGTCCTCCACATGTACTATTATGGAATTCTTCTATTATCTCCTTTCCTTGATCACGTATAACTACCCTCATTGTATTGTCCACTCAAGCCCTATCCAAAATAATATTCCATGAAAAATAGAATATGGATGACTGTCTTGAGTAATCTTCCTCTTATTTTTTGCATTGGCACCATTAAGAAACTTAAAATCATTCAGATAATTCCAAATATCTATGTATTCACTAGGGATCGTGTCAAGGGTTAACAATGTTGCTATCTAGGAAATCATCATCATCACAAGATGAACCTAAACCATCATATGCTTGAGAGAGGGCATTTGCATTGACATGCTTCTTTCCTAGCTTATCTATAATATCAAATTAAAATTCTTGTAGCAAAATTATCCATCTTGTTATCCCTTTCTGATGGGTTAGGCTTATTTACAATGTATTTTAGAGCCCGATGATTTGTTTACAACTATAAATTTCTGCCCCTAGTAAGTAATTTCTAAACTTATTTACAACAAAAATGATAGCTAGAGCCTCTTTTTCAGTTACAGTATAATTTACCTCAGCACTGGTCATTCATTTCTGCTCCCAAAGTAAACTAGATGATCATTCCCATTTTCATCCTTTTGGCTATAAGTACTCCCTAGTGTTGTATCTGAAGCATAAATTATACACAATGAATGGCTTTTACCTATTTGGATTCTTTAAAATAGGTGAAATATACCAAATCTTCCTTTAGTTGTTTAAAAAGCTTCATGCGCCTTCTTTCCTAGTTCATAAGTAACATCCTTCTTCAAGAACTGGGTTAGTGGCTGTGCAATCTTTGAGAAATTCTTGATGAACCTTCTATAGTAACCCACATGGCCTAAAAATGATCTCAACTTACATTCTATTCATAGGAAATGGTAACTCTTTGATTTTTGAAACTTTATTAGGATCGATACCAATACCATATTTGGATACAACATGCCCTAACAAGACACCCATTTAGAACATCCAAAGATACACTTTGTAGGGTTTAATGAGGCTTGTGCTTCATCTAACCTTTGAAATGCCCACCTTCCATTTGGTGCAGGTGGTCCATTTTTCTCCCATAGATGCAAAATTCATCCAAGAATACTATGATGAAGCTTCTAACGTAGGATTCAAACACCTTATCTCATTAGGCGCTAAAATGTTATTGGAGCATTACACAACCCAAATGGTATAACTCTATAAGCAAGCATTCCCCAAGGAGTAGTGAACGTAGTATTGAGTTGATATTTCTCCAACTATATGAACTTGGTTGTACCCGCTATAACCATCTATAAAACTATAGCACTCATGACCAGCTACTTCGTCCAAGATCTGGTCTGAGAATGGAAGAGGGTAATGATCCTTCTTTGTTGCCCTTATTGAGCTTCCTGTAATCAACACAAATGCGTAGCTTCTAATTATTTTTTATTGAGATCACAATGGGAGAAACTAATTCTGAATTCTCCACAGTAAATATGAATCTTGCATCAAGCAACTTATCTATTTCTCTTTTATAGTCTTGAAAAAATTAGGATTCATTCTATATAACAATTGCTTTATTGACTTAGCACCATCTACCAACTCAATAGAATGTTCTACCCAACTTACTTGACGGAGTTCCTTGTAATCAAAAGTGAATAAGTGCATGTTACTTTAAAAGTGCTGGAGGTAGGATTCCTTCTCACTATCCCATCCAACATCACCAATATTTATCTCCCTAGAGACGATTTTCAATTTATTCCTCAGATAATTTTATGGGTTCATGAGTCGATGAGACT
Organism: Taxus chinensis; assembly: GCA_019776745.2. Classification (NCBI taxonomy): domain Eukaryota; kingdom Viridiplantae; phylum Streptophyta; class Pinopsida; order Cupressales; family Taxaceae; genus Taxus; species Taxus chinensis. The sequence continues at coordinate 18,233,387 of CM034153.1, forward strand.
GGAAGGATATCCACGACCGACACATCAACCTCACTTTTTTCATCTTTTGTGTCCATTCACTGGTACTAGAGTAATTGGAGGATGTCCAATCATCAGTTTCATCACTTGAATCCACAAGTTATTCCTTATGATGTCGAGGGATTAATGTTGATATTCACCCTCTTCTCTACCACGTCTAAGTGTCACAAAGCCTTCATTCCAGAATTTTATTGCATGAACTCTCCTTAGCCATGATCTTCCCAACAACATTGGGTACGCAACAGTACCCATTTTTCATCACCTAAAATTCTACCACACATACAACACCCATGATATATATTGCCATATCTGAAACAAACAACCTTCTTGGTTTAGTTTTTCCCTTATTTAAGGAGCTTACATAGTGTCGAGGGGTGATCAATTTTTAAACCCAACATCTTTATTATAAAGACTCGGTCATTACATTAACTGCAACCTCCAGCTACTAAGACTCAGGAATTGAAATACCATTACATGACACCTTTTCCACTTCATCCATGGAAGTTGTTTTTAAGGGCCCTAGCTTCAACCCCAGCCATGGTTAAATAATCAGTGGCAACTACAACCGTACTATTTTTGGCAGGGGTAGTTTCGGAAGTGCGACCTACAATATCTATTCCCCACTTTTCACAGGGACCAAGGGAAGAATTAGGGCATAATGGAGCTAATGAAGTCTTACAATTTTCCATGTGTTTGAAAAATATCACGTCTTAAAATAATTATAACAATCTCTAAAAAGAGTTGGCCAATGATAACCTGCATCCAAGATCCTTCTTACTGTAATAGTGTCTAGAGAAGTGTCCTCCACATGTACTATTATGGAATTCTTCTATTATCTCCTTTCCTTGATCACGTATAACTACCCTCTTGTATTGTCCATCAAGCCCTATATGAAATAATACTTCATGCAAAATAGAATATGGACGACTGGCTTGAATAATCTTTCTCTTAGTCTTTGTATTGACACCATCAGGAAACTTGAAATCATTTAGATAATTCCAAATATCTATGTATTCACTGGGGATCGTGTCAAGGGTTAACAATGTTGCATCTAGGAAATCATCATCATCATAAGATGAACCTAAACCATAATAGGCTTGAGAGAGTGCATCTGCATTGACATGCTTCTTTCCTGGCCTATCTATAATATCAAATTCAAATTCTTGTAGCAAAATTATCCATCTTGCTATCCTTTCTGATGGGTTAGGCTTATTTACAATGTATTTTAGAGCCCGATGATTTGTTACAACTATAAATTTATGCCCTAGTAAGTAATTTCTAAACTTATTTACAACAAAAATGATAGCTAGAGCCTCTTTTTTAGTTATAGTATAATTTACCTCAGCATTGGTCATTCATTTGCTCCCAAAGTAAACTAGATGATCATTCCTATTTTCATCCTTTTGGCTCTAAGTAATCCCTAGTGATGTATCTGAAGCATCAATATACACAATGAATGGCTTATACTTATCTGGATTCTTTAAAATAGGTGAATATACCAAATCTTCCTTTAGTTTTTCAAAATCTTCATGCGTCTTCTTTCCTAGTTCATAAGTAACATCCTTCTTCAAGAACTGGGTTAGTGGCTGCGCAATCTTTGAGAAATTTTTGATGAACCTTCTATAGTAACCCACATGGCCTAAAAATGATCTCAACTTACTTTTATTCATAGGAAATGGTAACTCTTTGATTTTTGAAACTTTATTAGGATCGATACCAATACCATATCTGAATACAACATGCCCTAACAAGACACCTTTAGAACATCCAAAGATACACTTTATAGGGTTTAGTGAGGCTTGTGCTTCATCTAACATTTGAAATGCCACCTCCATCTGGTGCAGGTGGTCCATTTTTCTCCCATAGATGCAAAAATCATCCAAGAATACTATGATGAAGCTTCCAACGTAGGGTTCAAACACCCTATTCATTAGGCGCTGAAATATTATTGGAGCATTACACAACCCAAATGGTATAGCTCTATAAGCAAACATTCTCCAAGGAGTAGTGAACGTAGTATTGAGTTGATATTTCTCCACTATATGAACTTGGTTGTACCCGTTATAACCATCTGTAAAACTATAACACTCATGGCCAGCTACTTTGTCTAATATTTGGTCTGAGAATGGAAGAGGGTAATGGTCCTTCTTTGTTTGAGCTTCTTGTAATCAACACAAATGCATAGCTTCCAATTATTTTTATTGAGATCACAATGGGAGAAACTAATTCTAAATTCTCCACAGTAAATATGAATCCTGCATCAAGCAACTTATCTATTTCTTCTTTTACAGTCTTGGAAAAATTAGGATTCATTCTATATGACATTTACTTTATTGACTTAGCACCATCTACCAACTCAATAGAATGTTCTACCCAACTTACTTGACGGAGTTCCTTGTAATCAAAAGTGAATAAGTGCATGTTACTATAAAAGAGCTGGAGGTAGGATTCCTTCTCACTATCCATCACAACATCACCAATATTTATCTCCTAGAGACGATTTTCAATTTATTCCTCAGATAATTTTATGGGTTCATGAGTCGATGAGACTGGAAGGATATCCACGACCGACACATCAACCTCACTTTTTTCATCTTTTGTGTCCATTTCACTGGTACTAGAGTAATTGGAGGATGTCCAATCATCAGTTTCATCACTTGAATCCACAAGTTATTCCTTATGATGTCGAGGGATTATGTTTATATTCACCCTCTCTCTACCACGTCTAAGTGTCACAAAGCCTTCATTCCAGAATTTTATTGCATGAACTCTCCTTAGCCATGATCTTCCCAACAACATTGGGTACGCAACAGTACCATTTTTCATCACCTAAAATTCTACCACACATACAACACCCATGATATATATTGCCATATCTGAAACAACACCTTCTGGTTTAGTTTTTCCCTTATTTAATGACTTAACATAAGTGTCGAGGGGTGATCAATTTTTAAACCCAACATATTTATTATAGACTCGGTCATTACATTAACTGCAACACCTCCATCTACTAAGACATCAGGAATTGAAATACCATTACATAATACCTCAGCTTGTGGAGCCTAGGAATCTGCCTCTGCTTCAAAACATGGATCTTAACCTCCTTCCTTTGTCGAGTGTTGAGTTCATTTCGCAACTCCCGCCTCTTCTCAGAAGACATAGCAAGAAGTTGTCCATATGTAATATTTACAGACCTCTTGGAAAATTTTTCTAAGATGGAGTATGGTCCTTGCCCATGTGAATTCAGAAAATCCTACACACCCAACTTTCTTCTCCTATATTTCTTACTAGTTTCTCCTTTCATCTTCTTAGGATCATTCCCATCTTGGTTATCTTTTTATTTCTTTCTTTTTATCACAAGCACATCTACTTCATTATTCATACTCCTATATACTACATCAAAAGAATTCACATGTGATTTTCCTTTATCATTATCTCTTGTACCAAACATGGAAGCTCTATCAGGACAATTATACTTATAATGACCCTTCTTATGACAACCATAACATATAACTTCAGATATATTTCTTTTTTGACCCCTATCTCCTTGGGAATTTTGGGAACTAAATTACTTTCCTTGAAGAATATTAATAGTTAACTGGCCCATCTTCCTTAGGAGATATTCTTACTCAGTGGAAGTACTAAAGGGAGGATTTTTGCTCACCAATAGTGGCTATGGTATCCAGACCAAAGGTGTTGGCGTAGGCTTCGCCTTAATAACAACTTCTTTAGGCTCATCTTCCATGATTTATTCTTTCCTTCTAGCAATCTCCTTTGCTTGTTCGAGGGTGGCTGGGTGGTCATACTTCAATCGTTGTCTGATCTCTGGCTTCATCCCAAGAATGAAGTGGTTATAGAGGAGATTATCCACATCATTCATCAACCCATTTGCTAATCCTTCCTTCTGGATCTAGGCATTGAGCTTTCTCCTTAACTCCAGGACACAAACATGATAATCTATGATATTATCCTTCTCTCCTTGGGCTAGCTTTATGATCTCAATCATGAGATCTGCATACCTCTGTTGTGCACCAAATATTTTTAAGAAAACTTTCAGTTAATAAATCCTATGAGTTTTTAACATTATCACCTAGTGTTTCAAACCACCTAAGGGATGAACCATCCAAAAGGTAAGAAAAAATTCAGTCCATTGTTCCCTTTTTATGAGGCCATTAAAAATGCAAGATCATATAAATTCTTGAATAAAAGAGGGAGCATCTTCATTAGATTGGGCAAAAAAAACAAGAATATTTCCCATTTTCAAAAGTAACCACAGTGAAATACCAACCCACAAGTACAATCAACAAGACTTATGTGCACAAATAATTAGAATCACTGTAATAGAATGTGACTTTACACCTTTCTACAGTAAAATAGGAATGACCACGGTAAACTTACATTTACTATGGTAAAACTTGAATTACTGCGGTAAATACTATTCACATTAAAAAGTGACTTTACTGGGGTAATACTATTCACAGTAAAAAGTGGCTTTATTGTGGTAAATATTATGCACGGTAAAAAGTGAATTTACTGCGAAAAATACTATGCACGGTAAAAAGTGAATTTACTGCGGTAAATACTATGCACGGTAAAACCAAGGTTACCCTCTAAATGATTTCTGACTAAGTGAGAATATTTCTCCAGAAAATCCACCAACGAGGAATGGTCCTGGCACCAGAACCAAAATGTCATCACCAATCCAATACTATGATAATTCTCCACCTGGAACTCCTCGTGCTATGATTATTTAGTAATGCACAACTTTTGGTCTGGTGGTAGTAATCTGGAAAACATAATAACAAACATAATATAAGAATACCATATACTATGATACAAAGTTATGATGACAAATCTGAAATACGAGTGTAAATTATATTATCAACATGAAATTGTTATAATCTCACCCATGAAGTACTCTGAGTATTACCAACTCCACTCGCCTTATAATAATAATTATGGGAGAAACTTCACAATTACCCCTCTTATTGGCTTCCTTAACACACCTTCTAAATGATTGCTTCCTCAACACACTTTCTCATACAATATTTCTCACTACTTCCTTCTATGCTAAATGAGAGGGGTGGCCTTTCTATTTATAGAACAGTTGGGCTTATCCACCCTATCGCAAAGATAGGATAGGGAATCCCTTTTGGCCAATCATATTCCATACCTTAACTCTTATTTTTACATGTAGGCTTATCTTTTAAGATAAAATAAACCTTATCATTTCACATGGGTTCCACCTTTTTAGACTTTTTACAAATAAAATACACAAAATATTTATGACATCACTCCTTGTCATTATTACAAATATTATATTTCTAATTCCTAATCATGTAGACCTTATTCACTTTTGACCCTTTTAACATTACACGGACCACTTACGACAAATATTTACTTTTTACCACAACATTCCTATTGTACTTTGACTGTTACCATACTGTACATTATTGGCGGTGCCGTATTAGCAACGTTGTTATCTTGTATTAGACACTAATACTAATTATACTTAACAACACCCTATTCCTAATCTATACATTAAGGAAATAGAAATCATGGAGGGAAATTTTAGTATCGACATTGTATCCATATAATATTGGATGCATGATATTTATATGAGAATTAAGAAGCATGGGACTCGGTATGCTTGGTATTGTTGTGTGTTGGCTCATTTATATAGGGACTTGTATAAATTTATGTAGGAGGATCATGGTAGAGGTATCCTTACTACTACACTATTTCATGTATGTACCTATGAGCATATAGCTGTAGTGAGGTCATTGAGTGGTCCAAGAGTGGATTGGGCGCAACTTGAGATTGTCACAACTAGATGGGTTAGGTTGAGGTGTCGTGTTTTTGATAGCATGACATATAAATCTATTTTGGATAGTATGGGGTCTAGTGCCATGATTTGAAGACCTTATAGGGACTATGAAGGTTGAGTCAAGGATCATGATAAGTTACAATGCATTTGGTGCAATATGTGGTTAGAGGATAGGTTTCTAGGGGTTGTCGAGTTCTTCCAGTATGTATGTGTATCGTGACAGTTTAGTATAGCACATAATGTGCCTCTGGAACCATATGTATGGCATCAATCAATTATAGTTAAGAAGAGAGTATGTGTGAGTCCATGGCCTATAAGAGCCTAGTTACAACCACTAGGTATAGGGGAGGTGGATACAAAGATAGTTCCTGTGCGATTGGTCATGCGGGTTATACCCTGGCTTATACACAGTGGTGGGCGGAGCATCATTGGGTGGTATTATTTATAGTGGTAGTGGATGTAATAAGATAAATACTAGGGGATGATGCATTGGGTGGAGAGGAAACAGGAGGGCAGGTACCTGCCCCTGAGGAGGATGTGGTAGCGAAAATGGTGACCTGAAATAAGTATAAGTGAATACATTATTTATTGTTGATACATATGTTTTTGTTTTTGTGAGAAGTAGGTACTAATATAGTGTGTTGCAAGTGATGAGTATTGGAGGTTGATTGTAGACACATCAATATGTACATTGACTAAAAATGTGCACCCATATGTTCTTGTGGGTGAAGGGATGTTTGATAGAGTATACCACATTATGAGGGAGCATGCATATTTGTTTGATACCATGACGGTGGCAGTCTCTACATTTAGTGTTGCAGTCGAACTAAGATAAAGTGAGGATAGAGATAACACAAGCAAGGGAGGAATTTGGAGGATATGGCCTAGTTTAGAACATGTTTGAGAGGAATGTGGAGCTCCAGGGCCATTATGCAGAGGTGGTGGCCGAGGAAGCATCACTACATACTCAGTTAGAGGAGCAAAAATCTCGAGCATGGAGGTGAATATCAAGTGGCAAGGCATTGAGTTTGAGAGTGCTGATAATATATTTCGATAGTAGCGAGGAGGATATATGATATATGTTGTTGTGGGCATGGTCCCTTAATTTTGTATTATGAAATTTTCGAGAGATCATTTTTGGTATGATGATGTGTATTTTTTTTATAAGATTGGTTGGATGAATTAAGTTAATATGAGAAAATATGGTTGTTGAAATGGTGGAGCTATAGATATTGATGTTGTAAAGTAGTGTATACATGTTGATAAAATAGAATGTAGTATATAATAGAATATAATATATTTGGTGATATCAAATCGTGATGATAGTATAATAGATAGTAGATTGATAATAGGCTTGTATGTAAAATGATTGGCTAAAGAGTTCATGTAGTAAAAGTACTAAAGGGAGAATAAACCTCATGAAGTTAGAGAAATTGTGGCATATAGATATAAAATAGGCATGAAATCATGTACTATGAAACAACATATAGTATCTAGATAGAAAGAAGGGAATGACTATGCACAAGCAGCTCATCTATTGCAATATCATGTGTGTATGTATTGAATGACAAACCCGAAGTGATCATAGAAACACTAAGAGGATGTGAATCATATAATGGCGAGTGTTGCTCCTTCAGTACCCACTTAGGTTTAGAGCGTATGATAAGTGGGTGAAGCTTCTCGTGCATAATTGAAACTGAGGGAGGAGGAGATAAAATAACTTTACGAGGAAGAGAGGTAGTCAAAGTCACATATACTAGTCGGTATGTGACATCACAACACTAGAGAATGTGATTTATCAAAACATCATGAATCTACAAATATCAATGAATCCATTGTCCTCAAGAAAATTGAAGCCTATACATTGAGTGCATAAAAATAATTGATCTCTATGACCACTAATCTCTACAGAAAGTCATAAAATGGATGGGTTACGATTATGTTGTAATCGATGAGGAGGATGGATGCTCATTAGAGGGTAGCCTAATAAATCTTCTCATCAATCAAAATGTGTAAAACACTTCACAAGGCACTAGTAGAATGTGAGAATTATAATGGCTCAAAATTAGGAGGGGGAGTGAAATGTGGTGGATACTTACATTTATGAGAGGAATGGTCATGATTCGTTTCTAATAGGAGATGGAGAACATGCGAAGGGGAAACATTTAATAGGAAAAGAAGATGTAGTAATGTAGAGAAGTGGTAGAAGTGGTAGAAGAACAAGGAGCATGAGTAATATTATGTTTGTTAGGCATCTCTTGTTAAAAAGATATAACCATAAAGCAAAGAAGTGTAAAATATTCATATGTATCAAACAATAATTTTCATTTTAAAGGAAGAATCAAGCCACAACAACAAGATATATTTCATTTCTATATCAATAGGTTAATAAATTAAATGATGCATTCATGACTTGAAACGTAAGATATAATCATTAACATGTTCATTTCTTCCCTTGATGGAAAGAAGGAAAAACAATCAAATGTAGCTTTAGGACTATTGTTAGAAATAAAGCATCTAAGAAATGCTTCTTCCATATCAAAGATAAGTACTAATAGATGCACTAGGAAAATAATAAAACCAATGTAGAAGAAATATTAGTAAGAATACTAGGAAATTCTTTGAGGAGTAATCATATCATGAGAATATAAAGCCATAGATATTCGAAAATCCTTAAGATGGATATAAGGATTTACCCATACAATAAAAAAGTATTAAAGGTAGGCAAAGTATAATCCTTAAGGAAAAGATGAATTGTAAATCTTCAATTAATAATATGATTTTCATGAAGTGAATAATTATCATTGCTAGCATAATAGGGCCTACTCTCAAGGGTAAGGGTATACATCATATTTTTCAAATCACCTACAACTTGCATAAGAGAAATGGTTTCTTGTGGAGGAGTGACATAAAAATTAATCGGTTCATTAAGGGGAAAAATATTTCCATTATAAGTAGCCATATGTACACTATTGGGTTGAAAAGTCAAATTTGGGATCATCAAATGGCAAAATGAGGAACGAAAAACATGAGAATAAGAATTAAGAGGAAAATAATTTTTCACACTTTTATCAACAAATATCAATATAAGCAAGGAACACATGCATATTATCCTTATGATCATCAATATATGACACTAATTGTGGATACATAAAAAAGTAGAAAACACTGTGCATCATTATTTTTTTTATATTTTAGCACATTATGAGAGGGAAGCATGAGTACTTAATATCATGAGGAAGTACACACGGGGTGGAGGAAGAAAGGTAATGAATATTGAGGCACAATATTCAATGAGAATATAATTTGGTTGAGAAGAAGAAGAGGGGACCAAGAATATCATGTAGCAACAACAATAAAATCATCTCTTAATAACTTGTGCATGTGTAAGTGGAAGAGAAGAAGAAGTAGGGAAATGACCATCGCTAGGATTAGCATCTATAATATCAAAAGAATGTAATGGGTATCAAAAAAAATTATTAACAAGACCTTCCTCATATGAGAAAGTGAACCAAATCTTCAATACATGTATCATTTGTAGCAAGATAAGTAACATCACTATTAGATTCATAAGAGATAGTATCTTAAACAGGGGGTAGGAGTATTGTACAATATCATGGTCGAGGTTGTAAATCTTTGTAAATACACATGAGGAGATCTTGAGATGACATGTGGCAGGAATATGTGAGTTACGATATGGGAGGCCATGCTTCCTCTTCATCATTTACAAAATTATGTTGGAGATTCTATGTCGTAGGAATAGGTTCATACATGATAGCAAAAAGATTTAGAGGTGATGGTTTTTTAACACATGTTGATAAGCCATGAGGTATACATTAAATAAAGGATCCTAGGGAAAGTTAGGGTTCAATCAATAAACAGGTTCACTAAATGATTTAATAGAAATTTAAATCTAATATATCATAGGACCTAAGATGAAATGAATATAACAGTTACAAGCAAGATATAGTATGTAAAGTACAAGAAATGTGCAAGATAGGAGATAAGAGTGACTTATCTTGTAATAGGAGATATATACTAGTTCTAGACTAGAAAATAGGTTTGGTAATGTTGGATCTAGACTATGAAAACTCTATTTGAGAGACTGAGATCTAGGACTTCTATAGAAAAGAGCACCCATAGGAGGACAACTAATGTCTGATATGGGTGCCGGTGTCTGATATGGGTGCTAGTGTCTTGGCAGCAACTTCACTTTTTATCTTTTCAGAGTTTAGGCTTGGTTCCTTCCTTTCATTGTTTGTCACTTTAGATCTATCGTAGGGTTCTTGTATCACACATGTTCCTGCAAAACAAACCATAAGTACCTACACAAAGCTTAAGCAAATATTAGATGAAATAAATAATATGTATGCTTGACTTGGACTAACCTTGGCGGTCATGCCAATGAGATTTTCATTGAGCACTGCACTACATTTTAGACTCTATGTAATTATAACATGCGTGCGATTGAATTGTGTCCCTTGAAGCCAAGTTTACATTGTGTAAGTGGCACCAAGATAGCGAGCTACAACTAATTTTCCTCCAAAATGAATGTGTGAGATGGAATTCAAAATAATCCCCCCAATGCAGTGAATAATGCAACCCAAAATGTAGTCCTTGAGTGTTTTACATTGTACATGGTAGATAGAGAGTGATAACCCAATTATTATGTCCCTAATAATAGTGAGTAAGTTGTGTATATATATGACTTCCTTATTCGAATTTTAGAACTTAGTGACACCAAAAGCTGACTGTTGGCGAAATAATTTGTCACAAGGACAAATTGTGGAATTTCACCAATGCTTTAGGACTAGGTCACTCTGATTGAAAGGGGAAACTCCATTTATTGAAAGAAAGGAAATTAACATGAACTAAAATAATTTCTAGGGGTGGCTCGTAGACCGGGGATCACATAATAATACTTCCCTAAACATGTGGCAATTGCTTGTATAGAATACAAGTGAGGAAAATTACTTAGTGAGAGAGATAGGAGAGGGAAACGAGAGGGGGATTTTAATCAACAAATAACATATTTGAGTTCATTGCATTAAAATAATAATATTTCACTTACATCAATTAGAAGAAACCACTCACATAGAAAGAGGAACAATCCACAAAAAACACAGTATTATTGCATCATGTTACACATTTTACAATGCTCATGGAGTACAAGTTGAGATGGAGATAGAATAAAAATAGATAAGAGAATAGAGGAAATGAAGGCACTTGTTCTTAGAAAGATAATGAGAGATAGTAAATAAGAACTAACCATCCTTTTGTAATGAGGAAGTTATATCCTTTTGTAGCTTTACATTCCATCTCGTCATCTACCTTCCACACGACTTTTCATATTCCCATTACAAGTGACTCTTCAAATGACCTTAGGAAACACAAAATAAGTCCCCTTTTTATAATTGCAAAAGGTACTTTTATATTGCACAAATATTACATAGTCACTTTAATGAATAAGACAAAAATTCATTATTACACACAATGAATAATTAGAAGGAAGGGATTAAAAGAACTTTCACTTTAGTGATAAAATGAATAATTGTTAGTGTGATCTTCTTTGACTCCGGAATGCTCACATACTCCTATGTGTTGATCCAAGTATCTAAAATGTGGCTTAGCCTCTTGCACTCAGTGAACCACTTTTTGTGATATTAATCAATGTTTGAAATAGAACCACAGATTGATGTGAGTGACTCCAGGGTATCTTCGTTGTAAGAGAAGGGATCTCCTTCCTCTTTCCAAACCATTTCTTGAAAATGAGTCATGATCTCTTCCAAATATGTGTTTTCATTGATAGAAGGGGCCCTAAGATCTTTTACACATTTGCTTATATCTTTAAGATATCCCTGAGAATTGTTCTTGCACTCCTCAAGCTCTATCAAAGCATATTTTAGTACAACACACCTTATAGCCATGTTGTGGAACCAAATAAGAGACACGTTCTTAGTTAGGTCCATGAACACATTTTTTATTATCATGGATGAGGAGTCAAGAATACCCATTTCAGAGGTCAATAGGAGAACATTATCTGATATCATATTTTCTTTTTCCATTTCCACCCTAGTTCCTTTCATCCTTGAGATGGTATCTGAGACGAAGCGGAACAAGGAGAGAACCTTAGGAAAAAGCACATTTCCATTTTCAATGATTTTCCCCACCCACTTGTCATTTTATCTCCCTTACATTGTGAATCCTTGGGCCTACTTGAGGGCCTAGGGGCTGAATCCATTGATGGGTGAGACCACCTCAACTAGAGGCAAGGATGATGAGCCTTGTTCTAAGATTTACTGCACATGTGAAGAAAAGGTCCTCTTATATTCCTCTAATTGGTTGATGGTTCATTTTTATTCTTCATTCCACTCCGGTTTTTGAATCAAAGACTCCTTGAAAAGATGAACATCACCTGAAAAATTTGTCATTGGGTTGTCATGGATGGGATCATTCTACTCATGACCAAACTATTGAAAGGTTTGGTCCCATTGAATGGTTTGGTATAGAATAGAGACACAAAATTTTAAAATTATGCAAATAACAATCATGATTAATGGACTACTTGAGGTTGATATGAGCATTTCTATAAGTATATGAGTAGCATAATGAGGAGAGAAAGTATTTCAATAGGGATAAGGATGGAATAGAATATTGAAAGTAAGCACAACATAGGTGCACAAGTTAGAATTAAAGGGATTAAGCTAATAATAATATTATCAAGATCTTAATTACTAAATTTAGGTGTTTGAAATGGGAGATTAGTTGCAATTTATATATTATCTTAACATATATGTCCATTTATCAACAATAAATTAATTTATATTTTCATTTGTTAGTGAAAAATATTGTATAATGAAATAATATGTGATGCAAGAACATTGTGAGGTAAATTCAAATGACTACATATATTTTGAATTTTTTGCTAAGCATTAGTACACAAGAGTTTTGGAGAAATGATTTGGATTACAAAGAACACGGAAAACATGGTGCACAAATCAATTGTGAGGATGAGTGCATGCAATAGTGCACAATATTTAGATGGAAGTATGGGTAGATATATATATATTTTTGAGACATAAAGGTGGTGTGCAAAGGATTTCTCATATGTAAACAAAGAGTGTGGATATATTTAAAGGAGAAATGTGAGTCTTTGCAAAACTAGTATTCCACAAAAAATGAAGAAATAAAAGGATAGAACCATAATATGACAAAGAGGTAGGTGGAAGTCAATATGTAGCATGTAAGGAAAGTAAGGGATGACAAACCTTCAAAAAATCAATTGAATGGGTGACATCAAGAGATTTTCTTAACCGCCAGATCATGGTAGTTTGATGCTATTAATGGTAGTTAGAGCAAGGTAGGTGGAGAAAGTTTTGGAGTAGATTTCAAAAGGACTATAAAATGTAAGGTCCATTCCATGTTGAAAACGATACTGATCAAGAGTGAGGAAGAGGATGTGAAAGTTCCAAGCTTAAACCTAAGCCAAAGTGAGCCATAGAGAAATCCTTGGTGCATATACACACCACTTGAGATAGTTTAAAGTTTGTGATGCATCTATAATTTCCCCACAAGAGAGAAGCTATGTATATACTATTAAGGCTTTAAAATTAATATAAAACCATGTCTTTTGTGTTCATTTTCCATTGTGTTGGACTTTGTAAATGGTAGGATTATTTCGATATGACCAATCCCATCAAGTGTTATTAGATCATGAATACAAACATTCGAAAATAAGGTTGTGAGGACTAATAGAACACCGAATGTAAGGAAGTGATTTGAGGAGTAAGATTCCTCTAAGAAGAGTTGTGTATGGAGGAGTAGAAAAAACAACTATTATGGGTGTATTAGAACAAGTAATGATAGAAATAAGGGCTGTAAGGAATAGGATTGAATTTGTCAAGGAAGATTGATGAAGAAGGTTCAAGGTGCAAGACACTTAGAGTGATGATGAAAGAGAAACAAAAGGCATACAAAAGGTTAGAGCCACTAGAGGTGAAAAAATGAGGAATAAGAAGAAGAATTCATAGAAGCTAGAGCGGTGCAAATTTTAAGATCCATTTGAATAATAAGCTGAAGGACACAAATGGATACCTCATCATTCTATAGAAGATTAGAGATAGAATAATTTATGGAATGGATCATAAGTATGGAATAATAATTTTATCTTGAAGAGATATCAAACTTGCAATACATCAAGGTGGCACATACTAAGCTTAAAGAGAACACAACACTATGGTGGAAAGATATTTAAAATGAGAACTGGAGAAGTGGAAAGGATAAAATAGTGTGCTAGGACTGAATGGTTGTAAAGATGAAGAGTAATTTTATACCTTATGACTATCAATTTTTTTTGTTTGAAAGTTACGAAACTTGAGTCTGAAGGATATGTCTATTAAAGACTATACAAAGAAGTTTCATAAGATCATGGTTAGATCTAGACATAATAAAGTTTACCAAGAAAAGCTTGTGAGGTATATAAATGGTTTAATATTTGGAATCCAATTATTTTGCATATTCAGACTATAGAGGAGGCTTATCAGTTAGCCTTGAAGGTAGAGGAAATTTTGGTGTGCAAGAGTAAAAGCACATCCAGAAAGGGAAGCCAAAATGTGGTTGGTAGAGGCATACGTGGTCTCAGATATAACATGTTAGAGGAAAATGAGTGAAGGAGTGTGCATATGTATACCCATGGAAATAGATGGGATGAAGGACCATCATACTCTTCAAGAGGATGTGGAAGATTTATTCAATGCAGGGAAGAGGATTATCTAGGATGTGTTTCAAATGTGGAACCATTGGGCACCGTGCATTTAAATGTACAAACATGAAAAGTGAAGTCACGAGTAGGAGCACATAAGCTGGCACACATGTGGCACTTAGAGATGTGGAATGTGAGGAGATACCCAATGAAGTGCATGAAATATTGGAAGAGATTGAAAACATAGTAACAAAGGACTTGGCACAAATATTATCATCAGAGCATAGTATCATTCATCAAAATTTAATTGGTACCAAGATTGAGTTTATTGGAGAAGTCACCACACCAAATGACACTAGAGGAAATTACAGAGGGGTGTAAACAAGTAAAAGAGTTGTTGGATAGAGGTTTCTTTCATGAAATTTTAAGACTACGTACAAAACATGTAGTACCAATACCCAAGAAGGAAGGAGAATGAAGCATGTGTGTGTATTCTAAAGCCATTAACAATATCACAATTAAGTATAAGTTTCCATTACCTAGGATGGATGATATAATGGATTTCCTTAGTGGCATGTGCTATTTTATGAAGAATGACATGAAGAATGGATATCACCAAAACCATATCAGAGAGGGAGATAAATGGAAGATAACGTTTAAAATAAAGGAAGACATGTATGAGTGGCCAGTTCTATCATTTGGGTTGAAAATAGTCTGAGAACGTTCATGAGGTTTATGAATGAAGTATTGACACCATTCCTTGGGAAGTTTGTAATTATATATTTAGATGATATACTATCGTTTAAAAAGAGAAGGTAGGATCACCTAAAACATTTACACAATGTGATAAAGCACTTGTAAGAGGAGAGGTTTTTGGTCAATATAAAGAAATGTAGTTTCATGTGCAACAAGTTGGTATTTTTGGGTTTTATATTATCCCATAAAGGGTTCTGAATCAACACCGAAAATATTTATGCAATATTGGGGTGGCCATCACCAATAAATATAACCGAGATGTGATGTTTTCATGGTTTGGTGAGATTATATAGGAAGTTCATTAAAATATTTAGTGGAGTGTGCACAAAGATTATTAAGACTCTGAGGGGTGATCATAAAGAGTTTGTGTGGATAGAGGAAGTAAAGTGATGTTTCCAAGAATTAACATAGAGGATACAACATAACAAATGTTAGCATTGCTGAGTTTTGAGAAGGTATTCTAAGTATATTGCGACACAAGTGGTGGGATAATAAACAAAATATTGCGGAAAGAAGGGAAACTCATAAACTATTTTAGTTAGAAATTGAATGACACCAAGAGGAGATACTGAGTCTATAATCAATTTTTTTGTGATCATACAAGCACTAAAGAAATGGATCATTACTTATTTCCAAGTGAGTTTGTATTGTACAATGATCACCAGGAATTGTAGTACATCAAAAATAAGACAAAGATGAATCCATAGAAGTGGGAAACCTAATAAAGTTTTGGATGTGTTAAGCATGATTGTACTACTGTTGAAGGAAATGTGCAATGAGTCACGGGGTTTGAAACCATGAAGGAGTTATATGCATGAAATGAATACTTAAAAGTGTAGACACTAGAAAACACACCTTGTGCGTAAGGTCTCCTATTCAAAAATACCAAAAATATCATATAAAACACAATAATCACCCAAAAAAATCAAATAATGCCACAAAATAGTGAAAAAATCACCTCATCACTCATTTACTAAACCTCACCTACTCATATTTAATTATGTCCATCCCACCTACCCATTTGCATGCCCAATGCACTATGGACCCTTATCATCTCACCTATCTATGTGCATTGCAATCAAAATGTGTCACATTATTCTATGCACTCAAAACTATATTGCATCACTCACCCCCCATTCCAACCCCTTGACTCTTTGTGCACTTGAGCCCATACTTGAGTTTTTACTTCTTTGCTCACATATTTTGGTATTACAAGTTTTGGAGAAGTGAAAGTAGATAATAAAGGACTAATGCAACTCACAAGATCACTATTTTGGGGAAATTTCAACATAGGTGCCAGTCATGCCCGCGACTGGCCTGTAACCTCCATGCGATTTTCAACAAATAACATCCACAACTAGTTTATGACTGATTCAAGTATACTTTTCATTTGAATACCCTCACCTATTCACATACCCAAAAAATCAAATAACTCAACAAAATGGTGATAAAAGACACCTCATCACTCATTTGCTAACCCTCATCAAATCACATTTAACTCTATCCATCCCACCTACCCATTTGCATGCCCAATGCACTATGCACCCTTATCATCTCACCCATCTATGTGCATTGCACCTAAAATGTGTCACATTATTCTATGCACTCAAAAACCATGTTACATCACTCCCCCCCATCATTCCAACCCCTCGACTCTTTGTGCACTTGTGCCCATACTTGAGTTTTTACTTCTTTGCTCACATATTTCGGTATTACATGTTTTAGAGAAGTGAAGGCAGATCACAAAGGGCCGATGTAACTTGCAAGATCATTGTTTTGGGGAAATTTCAACATAGGTTCGATTTTCCTACAACCTCCATGTGACTTTTAGAAAATCACACCCGCAATTGGTTTACAACTGAGTCAAGTATACTTTTCATTTGCATGCATTGTTTTGTCATTTTTATTCAATAAAATGTCCTTTATCTCCTTAAATGGTAATGGATCTGACCGAGGTAGGTCCCCTAACCACAAAAAATAACTAAAAGTTTTCCAATTGTGTTTGTGTGTAGGTAATAAATTATGATAAGGAAGATTTTACCCGCTTTATTAATTGAAATAACCCATGACTGTCCTTCTCTTCTCAATGGAAGTGTAAGCCCATTTATTTAGTAGAATTGATTTAGAGATTTTTATATCGATGAGTAATACATCTTGTAGGTGGTCTAATCTAGGAATACATTTTGGAAACCATAGTGGGACCATTTTATTTGTGGTTAAATTATTATTTTTCTAAATCTAATCGTGTCTTCTTTAGGATTTTATATTCCTTTTAATTTTGTTTTATTTTGTTCTTAACACTTTGATTACAAATCTAACACTTGGTTTTACACATCTTCTAAAAAATAAATAAAATAAAAAATAAAAAAAGGTGGTCGCAGGCCATTCGTAGGTGTGAGTCTATTGCGATTTTTTGCTAAAAATCTAACAATTTGGTTGCAAGGTAGTCACAAATGTGACTTTTCTATAATTTTGTTTCTAAGAAAACATATAAAACTATTTATTTCTTCTTAAGGGAAAGAATTGGGAATGAATACACATTAAATACAGGTTTAGATGCAGGTAAATACCCATCTCCATAATTATGGGAAGTACTTGGGCACAAACGCTAAAAATCATTGTGAGGAGTACCACATGAACCCCAAAGTAGTTGGTACATTGAGATGACTCACCAGAGACAAGGGTAAATGAACCAATATGATTGACTAGTTTCACGCGTGAGGTAGACCTAATGTTTTATGTGGTAATGGACCCATCTTGATTGATCAAGGGGTAAATTCAACAACTAGATTTTTTTTGGTGAATGATACTCATTCGGATAAATTTGGTAGCTAGAGAGAGATATTTAAATAGGCATCCAAACAAATCGGGCCCATATTCAACTTGAAAAAAAAATGAAACAACATTATCTTGATTAAAACACCTCATCTCAATTTCCACTATATCTGAGTCACATCTGTGACTGTTTTTGTTCTTAACAATATTCTCTCACACTTCCATATCTTTTTTTGATAGTCATTATGAGCCCTGATTTTCCTAGTCTCAGTCACAGGCATAATTGCCTTTGTGAGTTTTCATCTCATATTTTTCCTAGAGCCAGTCATAACTGTGATTGGTTTGGAACCTTCCAGATCCACATTTCACTCATTGTACATTCTGTTCTACATCCTATATTTTTCCCAAACTTAGTCGCAACTGATGCACTATTTTTAGCAAAAACTTAAAATGGTCATAACTTTTGATCGAGGTGTCTATTTGAGTTTGGCTTTATTTAAACCTCTTTCTTCAACAAGATGAATGCACTGGTCAGCCTTCCCTTCTGGTTCAAGCCATTTTAAACTAATTTTTGGGCCCGAAATCCACCATCTAGGGCCAAAAATTAGGATTTAAGTTTTAATTTAGTTTTTTTCAATTTTAGGGAATTATTTATTTTTATTTTATTGCATGCATAACAGGTTAGAAAGTTGGAAATTCCTGTAATTTAGGCATGTATAAATGTAAGTGGAAATTTTTGGTGCCCATGCAAATAAGCATGCAAACTTACTAAGAATAGCATGTTCTAGTAAGCTACTAAAACATAGTAAATTTTGCCACCTAGAGTAGATTTAATTGAAGTTAGTTAGAGTTTACGTGGACAACTCAAGTTGGGGATTGTTTTCTTATCTAAGACACATTGTATTTCATTATTCAATAATGAAGAAGAGAAGTTATTTTCTTTGAGTTCAAGGTATTTTGCAATGTACTGAGTGTGTGTTTAAAGATTTCTTTATTATCTTGGTATAAGAGAAAGTTTGAGTCTTGGTGGAGAAACAAAAATGGTAGGAAGAGGAAGAGGAAAAGGGGACAGTATTTCCCAGATGAAAGAAACATGCAGGATCTCCAAAGGCAAGTTGCTAAGCTTGTTGCGATTATAACCCAGAGGGGAAATCAAGGTGGAGATGAAATATATGAAAAATAAGGTTGCGAAGAGTAGGAAACAGAAGGACCACCCTTAGATTTTGAAGAAAAGATGCTTCGAGCATTAGAAGGAAAGAATGATGGGATAAGAGTTGATGTTTTAGAATATGGAGGTAGCCTAAAACTAGAGGAGTTGATAGAATTGGTTGACTAGCATGGATTTTTTTTTTTCAGTGGAAGGCTATGTCAGAGGAAAAGAAGGTAAAATTTACATGCATGAAATTAAAAGGTCATTCTATGTTATGGTGGGATCACCTAAAAAAAGAGAAGTAAAGAAAGGGGAAAGAAAGGATTAGGACCTGGAGTAAGATGGAGAAGAAGCTAAAAGAAAATTTCTCCTTGTGGATTATGCACAAACGCTTTACAGGAGGTTTTAGAATCTAAGATAGAACTTACAAATCGTGCAAGAATACATAGATGATTTTTACAACCTGTCCATTCATGTAGAGCATGTAGAAACTGAGGAATAAATGACTGTAAGGTATGTAAATGGATTAATATTTTCTATTCAAGATGACCAAAGCATGCAAAGGATCAAGAGCATGGATGATTCCTATCAAACTAGATTTAAAGGCCAAAGAAAAACAATAACTGAATAATTTTTTAGGAGATCAGCTGGGATGAATGGGGGAATCATCCTCTTTTCAGGGTCGAGATGGTTTCAGTCAAGGTAGAGGAGAAAAACCTCGTGGAGTGGAAAAGAAAGAAGATACAAGACAAGATCTCCAAAATCAATAAAGAGGTAGATGATTTCCTAGGGGCAGAGGATATGTTGGAATGGTAGAGGATGGGAGGATCCACGAAGACATTTTTTGCTACAAATGTGGTGAAGAGGGGCATAGGGAATTTCAATATCCTACATTATTATAAACATGACAAGAGGCAAGAAGATCCTCCAAGAGTAAATCTTGTTGAAGCTGAACAAGAAGAAGTCTAACAAGACCTATAAATTCCACCAGATGTGGGAGAAAATATGATGATCAAAAGGATAATGATTTCTCTAAGAAAGGAGATCAAGGGGGATGCATGGCTATGTAAAAATATTTTTAGAAACAAGATGTCACTTCAGGAGGAAAGGTATGTAATGTTATTATTGATGGTGGTATTGTGAGAACATGGTTTCAAATGAGATGTTGAGAAACTACCATTGTGAGAAGAATCCTAACCCTTACCATATTGCATGGTTTAAGAAGGGTAATGAAGTTACTTTTGATAAGAGATGTTTAATAAATTTTCCTATTGAGAAAAGCTATAAGGATGAGATTTGGTGTGATGTTATTCCTATGGATGCATGTCATCTGATGATAGGAAAACCATGACAATTTGATAGAAAAGTAATTCATGAAAGGGGAAATAATACTTATACTTTTTAGAAAGATGGCGCAAAAATAGTTTTTCTACCTCTTAAGGAAGAGGGGAAGGCTGAAAATATGCTTTCTGTAAAATAATTTGTGAAGGAGGAAAAGACAATTTGGTTTTTTTATGCACTGGTCGTAAATAAGGATGAATCTACAAGTGCACAAATACCAGTAGAGACAACATAATTAATAGAAGAATTTTCTGATGTTATTCTTGATGAGATACCAGATGGGTTACCACCCAAAAGAGATATTCAGCACCATATTGATTTGATCCCAGGGTCTTCACTCCCTAAATCAAGCAGCTTATAGGATGAGCTTGACATTGCATGCATAATTGAATAAGCAAGTGACATAGATCATTGAGAAAGGGTGTAGTAAGGGAGAGCATGAGCCTGTGTGCAACTCTAGCTTTATTAACTCCAAAGAAGGATGGAAAATGGAGAATGTGCATGGATAGAAGAGTAATGAATAAAATTAAAATAAAGTATAGGTTCCCAACACCTCACCTTGATGAGATGATGGATGTGCTTGTTGGATCTAGGTATTTCACCAAGATTGATCTTTGAAGTGGTTACCATCAGATTTGGATCAGAGAAGGAGATGAGTGGAAAACAACATTCAAGATAGGGGATGGATTATATGAGTGGTTGGTGATTCCATTCTAGTTATCTAATGCACCTAAACTTTTATGAGGTTGATGAACATTGTGTTGCGGGAGTACAATGGTAAGTTTGTTGTGGTTTATTTTGATGATATCTTGATTTTTAGTAAAACTAAAGAAGAACATTTGAGGCATCTGAGGGTGATATTTGAAGTGTTAAGGAAAGAGAAACTCTATGCAAATTTGAAGAAGTACACATTTATGCAAGAGAGTTTGGTATTTTTGGGTTTTATTATTTCAGAAGATGGGGTAAAGATGGACTCAAAAAAGATAAAGGAAATTATTGAATGGCCTACTCCATGGAGTATAACAAAGGTAAGAAGCTTTCATGGTTTAACAACATTTTACAGAAAGTTTATTAAAAATATTAGCAGTATTGTAGCACCTATAACAGATTGCACAAAAGGAAGGGAGTTTTTGTGGACAAAGGCAACTGAGGATAGCTTTAAGTTCTTGAAGAAGAAGGTGACAAAAGCACCTATTTTGGCACTACCAAATTTTGATAAAGTGTTTGAGGTTGATTGTGACGCCTCACATGTGGGTATTGGTGTTGTCCTAAGTCAAGGTGAGAAGCCAATAACTTTCTTTAGTGAGAAATTAAATGAGGTAAGAAGTAACTACTCTACTTATGATGTGGAATTTTATGCAATTGTACAAGCATTGAGGCATTGGAGGCATTACTTAGTGCCTAAGGAGTTTGTGTTATTTACAGACCACATAGCCCTGAAGTATGTGAATACACAAAATAAGTTGAATAGTAGGCATGCAAAGTGGGTATCATTTTTTCAGGGTTATACATTTTTCTCTAAAGCATAAATCAGGAAAACAAAACCAAGTTACGGATGCATTGAGTAGGTGTGTGACTCTATTTACAACTATGGATAATGAGGTGGTTGGTTTTTAAGAAATAAAGGATTTGTATTTTTTTGATTATGATTTCAAGGATATTGTTGAAAGGTTAAGTAGTCCATTATCAGGTGATGTAGGTGATGTCCAGGATGAGTACCTTTTGTAGGATGGCTATCTATTTAAGGGAAGACAACTATGTATTCCAGTTGGGTCTATGAGAGACAATATAGTGAAAGAGCTACATAGCAGAGGATTGGCTGGGCACTTTGGTAAGGATAATACTATAGATTTGGTATAAGAGAAATACTATTGGCCAAATATGAAAAGAGATATGGTAAGAGATGTGGAGAGGTGTAGAAGTTTCCAAGTCTCGAAAGGCTATGCACAAAATATAGGGTTATATATGTCATTGCATGTTCCCAAAGGAGCATGGACAAATTTGAGTATAGATTTTGTTTTGGGATTACCAAACACACAAAAAGGTAATGACTCAATTTTTGTGGTTGTTGATAGGTTCTCTAAGATGGTTCATTTTATTTCCTGTAAGAAAAATAGTGATGCAACAAGAGTATTAGATTTGTTATTAAGAGAAGTTGTTAGGTTTGATAGTGTTCCAAAAACCATTACTTCAAATAGGGATACAAGGTTCTTAATTCATTTATCGAGGAATCTATGGAAGAATTTGGGAACTAAACTACAGTTCAAGTAGTTCCTATCATCCTCAGACTTGTCGGAAAACAAAGGTGGTAAATAGGAGTTTGGGAAACCTGTTAAGGTGCATAGTTGGGGAAAATCCAAAACAATGGGACTTAACATTACCACAAGCTGAGTTTTCTTATAATATCTCAGTAAATAGATCCACAAGAAAGTCTCCATTTTATATTGTGTATGGGAGTAATCCAAAAGGGGTGTTAGATTTGGTGTGACTACGAATTGATGGAAGAGTTAGTGATGATGCAAAAGCATTTGTAGAACATATACAACAATTACAGGAAGAAGTGCAAAAGAAGTTGCATAATAGTAATGATAAGTATAAGGAAATAATAGATGTGCACAAAAGGAGAAAGGTGTTTACAGTGGGTGAATTGGTTATGGTATACCTTTGGAAGGAAAGGTTTCCAAAAGGAACCTATAACAAGTTGAAGTACAAGAAGATTGGTCGTTGCAAGATTGTGAAAAAGATAAATGATAATGCTTATGAGTTAGAATTGCCAGGAATTTTTGATATTTCTCTAGTATTTAATGTTTTAGTTTTATATTATTTTTATGGATGATAGTGAATAAGGGGATGTTATTGAATAAGTAGTAGATATTGGAGGCAACAGGTTCCAGTGAAAAAGAAAGAAGAAGTAGATCAAATTTTAGACAAGAAAACTGTGAACAAGTGACATGGACAATACAATAAATATTTGGTACATTGGAAAGGATTGGAACAAGAGGACAACACATGGGTCATAAAGTGGGAGATTAAGAAGATGGATAAAGATAAATGGAAGAAATTTGAAGAAGACAACTTACAGGAGCTACGTTTTTTCAAGCAGGGGAAAATGATGCACTATTTTTAACAAAAACTTAAAATGGTCATAAATTTTGATCCAGGTGTCTGTTTGAGTTCGTTTTGCTTTTTGAAACCACTTGTTTTGATGAGATGAATGCAATGGTAAAAACTTCCTTACCAATTAGAGCCATTTTTGGACAAATTTTTTGGCTCTAAATCCACCATATGGGGGCCAAAAATTAGGATTTAAGTTTTAATTCATTTTTTTCCTATTTTAGTGAATTAGTTAATTTTAGTCTCTTGTTTGGATAGTAGGTTAGAAAGTTATAAATTCCTCTAATTTAGGCATGTAGAAAATATGTGGAAATTCTTGTGCCCATGCGAATAAGCATGTGAAATTACTAAGATTATCAGGTTCTAGTAAACTGCTAAAAATAGTAAATTTCACCACCTAGAGTAGATTTAATTGAAGTTAGTTAGAGTTTGCTTGGAAACTCGAGTTGGGAGTGGTTTTCTTATTTATGAAACATTTTAATTCATCATTAAATAATGAAGAAGAGAATTTATTTTCTTTGAGTTTAAGGTATTTACAGTGTATTGAGTGTGTGTTTAAAGTTTGGCTACATTACTCCTCCCGATGATTATGACATTTACAAGATTCCACCTTTTGATCCTAAGTTTAAGGGGGCCTTAGATCGTAATCTATAATCCCTTGTAGAATATCTTAGATGATACTATTACAAGATATATACTTTTAATATGAAGTTCTATTATGCATACCGTGACTCTTCATCATGTACCATTGAGGCGCCCTATACCACTATAATCTCTACTAGTCCTACGCCATCTATTACTGTCCATAATTATCATATCCCTTCCACATGAACCATGCAACCACTCGAGTCTCATTCCAATGTGAGAATTTATCTTTTCACTCATTATACTACACCTAATTCCTCATCCTTCACTTATACATCCCCTTCATTCTCTCATACTTACACCCATATATCACATCATTATTCTACACATTTGTACACTTAACCACTCTAAATCCATGCTTTCTAACATGTGCCAAACATAAATCAAGAACTCATGGATATAATTCTCAACATTGAGTTTCAAAATCAAGGCATGGGAGTTCCTAAGCTCACATACAATCAATTATGTAACAAACCTATTCAACCATTGGTACTTATGAAATAATATCTGCCACATTTTGATATGCCAAAGTTTGAAAAATTCAAGGGGAAAGAAGGCCCTCAATATCACTTGTGTGTGTTCAAATATTCTTGTTATCTCATTAGTGGTGATGATGCGTTTATGTTAGAAATATTTCCATTATCATTAGGTAGCCAAGATTTAGATGGGTACATGGGTCTTGCTCAACATAGCATTATCTCATTCGAGAAACTTGTCGGCTTATTCCTTGATCACTTTTCAGTCAAAGTTGCTAAGCACACCACATTATCTAACCTATACAACTTAAAACAATTTGATGATGAGCCTCTTACTGACTATGTGTCATGTTAGAGGGCAGTTGTCTATGAGCTTACATTTCCCATTCCTCAACCGGAACTCACCTAATTATTTACTATGATTTTTTCTAAACACATATCGCACACTCTTCAAATCTAAAAGTTTTGATCATTTGAGGAGGCCATACTGATGGATAATAAAATTGAGGATGTCCACGTTAAAGCATTGTCCACTCAAAATCCATGGGAAACTACTTGCTCCCACCCATATGTAAAGAGGATCCCAATGTGCTAAAACTACTTTGGCAACAATAGTGCACTAATAAGTGTGCTTATCATAGGATTGTGGACCGTGCATATAAAAAGTTTTTCCAATTAAATAATGTTATTCAATATCTAATCGACAAAGGTGTTATCTAAGTGGATAATGTCATGGACTCACAAAATCAAAACCTAGATGTATTCAAAAATCCACTACCATCATACATGACTTCAACAAATATGGTTATCCATGACACATCATCATCGTCTCACCAAAATTTTGTTGGCACAATTCACATTGTGATAAGAAATCAAGTTGCCAATATAATTTAAGCCTAAATCCACATTTTAATCGACCTCTACAACCACACCATCACCAAATGCAGTCTTACCTCCACAACCAGACATCAATCTCAAGAATAGTATAATCAATAAATTAAAGAGTATGCCAACTAAGATCTCATTATATGATCTCATTGTCTAATATTCCAATCATCATGAGGCAATTACTGACGACTTAAATTCAATCAAGTTGTCCACTCAAAATCCCAATGCATTTTCAAAATTCATGGGAAACCTTCATAATTTGAATCAATCATCGATCAAAATTTATGAGTATGAGATTAAGTCTGAATCCCATCTTGTAACACAAGGGGGATTGAGCCTCATGATCCACCATTGTTCAACATCGTTGATATTAAACACAAAACATTCAAACACATGTTTATTGACAATACGTATAACATTGATGTCATATCATTTGCAACCTTACGTCATCTCAACATACCACTATCTCATATTCCAACCTCGACATTACAATTGTGAGCATTCAATGATTCCACTTGCACTGCATTAGGTACCATCATTTTACCATTGAAAGTTATATCCAAGATGCTCCACACCCTTCTATACATTATAGAAGGATATTTACAATGTAACATATTATTAGGATGCCCTTTCATTCATGAAATGAAATGTATATTCCATCCACTGTCCATTAATGTCTCAAATACAAGCAAGAAAAAATTACCCATTGTGTCACCTTTGATGCATAACCATTTAAGTATTTCAATAACATTACGTTCCCATTCGGTATAGTGGCATCTGTTACATAGGTCACACTAAATGTCTTAACGCCAACAAATATATCTAAAACATCCACTCATATACGTACCGTTGTTGATCCATCACCCTCGACACAACATTCCAACTGACCACAATCACAAGATCCATCTCCTTCATCATCATCATCTCATGGCCAACCATCAACATTACTTCTGGAAGTAATCATACTTCCTTTAACATCCTCATCGTCTTCACCATCATTAGATTCGATTTCTATTCCTTCTAGTAGTAAACCCGTAACTACCAATAACAATCATATGTGAATGTACGACGGGAACACCGAAGGGGATGCATATAAGAAGTGATAATGGATGAATAGAATAGCGGAAGATAAATAGGGTCGTTAAAGAAGGGTTAGAGGGACGAGATGTCTAAGGACATGTAAAGTGTTGTGGGGGACTGAAGCCAATATTTTATTTCCTATAACCACATGAAATTCTTTTTGAATTATTAGAGGGAGAAAAGGGTTGTGTTGTTCAAGACATCAAGGCAATGTATTTTAGAGATATCTTAGAACGAAATGAGTGCTCGATCAATAATACTAATGTCAATAGTTGCTTGTATTTTCAGCCCTTATTTTTTATGGTAGTTATAACACATGTAAGTGTAAAGTGAATTCACTTGCACATATCGTGGGACACTTTAGAGATATGGATATTTGTAATAGACTTGAAATCCAAGGGTAGCGATTTCATTCACATTTGTGATCATGAAATCTCTCTAGCTATCAAGGTAACACTTATGGTTTTCCTCATCACCAGTATTGATAGATTTTTCCATCAATAACCATTGACATAAAATAGGATTTGCTATTTTTACCGTGATCCACATTATCATCTCCATCTCGCTTACGTGTTTCATGAGAGTCAATTTTTTCTTAAAGGGGTCAAAATAAAGAAATGGGGAAAATCCAATAGGTTCTAGGTTTGAAACCAAACATCATGAATGCAACATATCATGTTTCGACATGGTTACAACGTGGTTGCGGACCGGTTGAAACAACCATAAAAACCTCAAAAAAATCAAAATATTTTAAAAAATGAAAATATTATAAGAAACATGCCTACCTCTGATTAGACAACCCTTTGTCTCAGTGTCATCCTCCCCCATGGACATTTCATCTCTACCACCCCTCTCTCCTCCACATTCCACATGTGTCCAAACGATCCTTCCTCTCCACCCCGCACCTATATATGCTTTGCTCCCGCAATTAGACTGCACCGTAGTCACAATATAGTCCCACACTCCTTCCACCCTCAACATGCCTACAACCCCTTCCCTTGCTCGTTGCCTATGGTCCCTATCCCATACTTCACCTCCACATCAGTGGCCCACATCGCATAGCTCCTCGAGCTCCCTCCACCTCTCCATCATAACTGCGGCTTACAACCCCATCTTGTACCATTGTTGTGACCACATAGACCCACCCACCCCTTTCACCTCACCTCCATTATTCTAACCTCCTCTTCGCACTTGCATCTCATGTATTGAGCTACTCGCTTCCCCTTTCTATAAAGCTACCATTAAGGTCTCCAACCCTTAGTCACCTCCTCTTACCTATCCTCACGCCTATGCCCCCTGACCTTACGCCCCCTATGTTCCAAACTCACCTCGACCTCAATCACTAGTGTGACTCTTGAGATTCCCCTCCATGCCCAACTCACATTGACCTCAGTCACTAGTGTGAATTATCAAGCTGCCCCCTCTGCACCTAACTCACTTCAACATCGGTCACTAGTGTGACTCAGCAAGATGCCCCTACCACTCCAAACTAACTTTAACCTTAGTCTCTAGTGTGAATCCTTGATCCACCTCTCCATGGCCAACTCACCTTTCCCTCGGTCACTTATGTGATTCATTAAGCACTCACTCTCTCACCTACCTCTATGAACATCCAACACATGATAAACAATGAAGCAAAAATGCCAAACAATTAGTAAAACAACAAAAAAAGCCAACTCGACCTAGTATGGTCATGACCACGAAGGTGTGACATGCAAACTCCACATCCTTAACACAAGTCTCACATGCACTCTTTATTGTACATGCTTCTTCTCCCCTACACATTCTTTACCTTTCCCGTGCATGCACTCTACCCCAAACACTCTCTATCTCACCCACACATGCTTCGACTTGCACATGTTTTGCCTCATTTGTGTGCTCTCTACCTTGTCTACACATGCACTCTTCGCTACACACTCTCCACCTCGTCCATGTGTGCTCCTCACCTCACACACTATTTGTCTCACCTACATACACACTTCACCCCACACACTCTCCACCTCTCCTATATGCATTCTCTTCCCTACACATTTTTTACCTCGCCCCTACATTCACTTTGTCTTGTGCACTCTCTGCCTTACCCTTGTACACACTCCACCCCGTATGCTCTCTGCCTTGTAGTATGTGCACTTTTCCCCACACACTCTATCCCATTTCCCCAACAACCCATTTACGTGATCATAATATTCTCACTCATATCCTTCATAATTTGATACACTTTCTTCCCACTCGTAATCATCACGTCCATGTCTTTAATTTAGACATTTTTTTTCTTCTTGTGCACCTTGGGGCATCTAAAAAAATGTCATTTGAGGGGGATAACACATCAAAATATTCTTGTCAATATTATGACATTCAATCATCAATCTTCCTAGTCAATTAACCCAGTCTATACCTTGCAAAATCAACCTATCAATCCCTTCAAATAATCCAATTGAAATTTCCCATTGATCACATTTCCAAGTTCCTGTCTATCTAGTCAACCATCTAAGCCAATGACTGTGGTAACCATAATTATAGGGATAGATGACCCCCATCCCATCTTTAGTTTTTACACTGCATCTTGCCTGCTGCAACACACAACCCAAAAAGGTGAAAAATATAAACACTAAAAAACACATCTGTGCATAAGGTATCCTATTCAAAAATACCAAAAAACATCATGAAACACAATAATCCCAAAAAAATCATATAACCCCACAAAATGGTGATAAAAGACACCCCATTACTCATTTTCTAACCCTCACACACTCACATTTAATTCCGTCCATCCCACCTACCCATTTGCATGCCTAATGCACTATGGACCCTTATCATCTCACCCATCTATTCACATTGTACCCATATATGTCATATTATTCTATGCACTCAAAAAATATAAAACACCACTCACCTTCATCATTCCAACCCTTTGAATCTTTATGCACTTGAGCCCATACTCAAGTTTTTGCTTCTTTTATCACATATTTTAGTATTACATGTTTTGGAGAAGTGAAGGTAGATCAAAAATGACTAACGCAACTCACAAGATCACTGTTTTGGAGAAATTTCAACACAGGTGAAAGTCTCGCTCGCGACAAGCCTATAACCTTCATGCAAATTTTAGTGAATCACACCTGCGACTAGTTTTTGACTAAGTCAGGTACACTTTTCATTTTCATGCATTGTTTTGACATTTTTATTCAATAAAATGACCTTTATATCTTTAAATGGTTAGGGATCTGACCAAGGTAGGTCCCTTAACCACAAAAAATAACTAACATTTTTCCAAGTGTGTTTATGTATAGGTTATAGATTCAGATCAAGAATATTTTACCCACTTTATTCATTAAAATAACCCATGATTGTCCTTCTCTTCTCAATGACAGCGTAAGCCCATTTATTTATTAACATTGATTTGGATATTTTTATATCAACTAATACATATTTTAGGTGATCCAAATATAGGCATACACAAGGACAAATGGAAGGAATGCGTATAACATATGTACATGGATAAAATTCCATATTTGGACTACTTTTCCCAAGAAGGTATGTTATTCAGAGGAGAAAAATTGTGTATACCCAAGGGGTCAATGCATGAAAAGTTGGTTAGAGAAAATCATAATGGAGGCTTATAAGGTCCCTTTGGAGGTGAAAAAACTTAAGCATAATTGAAAGGGCATTATTACTCACCAAATATTAGCACGGGTGTGCGTAAATATTTTCAAAGGTGTTGAGTTAACCAACTAGACAAGTGGTGTAAACATAATATAGGGTTGTATAAACCATTACCTCTACCCAGGAGGTCATGAGAAAATATTAGCCTGAACTTCATTCTAGGATTACCAAGAATGTCGAGACAAAATGACTCCATATTTTTGGTAGTCGATTGGTTTTCCAAGAAGGAACACTTCATTGTGTGCAAGAATACTAGTGATGCATCAAACATCGCACATTTGTGTTTGAAGGAGGTAGTATAACTACATGGGTTTCCATTGAGAATAATGTTATATAGAGATACTAAAATTCTAGGTCATTTTTGGGGGACCTTATGGAAGAATATGGAGATGAGGATGAATTTAAATTTATTATATCATCTATATAAAATGGGGAAAAATATGTAGTGTGAGCATAATATTAGACAATTTATCACACATCTTGGTAGGAGATAAGACCAAACAATAGGATATGGCATTGACACATATTGAATTCTCCTATGATAAATTAGTGAATAGGATCACATGGAAAATTCAATTTCAAATTGTCTATGGGGAAAGGCCAAGTGGGGTCATTGACTTATGTGAAATAGTAGACAATAGGAGTGAAAAAGTGGAATATTATGCTTGATATATACGTGAGATTCATGGGGAGTTGTGCGAGAAATTAGAAAGAAGTAACCAAGGTTACAAGGAATGTGTAGATGAATGGAAAACAAAGAAAGAGTTTAAGGTTGGAGATAAGGTGTTGGAACACTTGTGTAAGGATATATTTCCTAAGGGAACATACAAAAGGGTAAAGTTAAAGAATATTGGACTATACAAAGTGTTGCACAAAATGTGACCAAATTCCTATATAATTGAACTACCAAAAGAGTAGGATATCCCATTGATATTCAATGTTTTAGATTTATATGAATTCCATATAGGGGATAATAGTGCGTAAGAGGAAGGAAATGAGCATGTAAAGGAAATAGATGATGACACACAAAAGCTAAGAGTATGCCATATTGGACTCAAGGGTAGTTAAAAAGATATGTGGAAAGTAGTACAAGAAATACTTCGTAGAATGGAAAGATTGTGCTAAGGAATATATAATAAGGACAAGTGAGAAGGAGTTTGGTCAGCTAGGTCATTCTCTAAATGACTTTAAATCATGAGGTAGGGATCACTTTTATCTTACCTAGGGTGTTTGATGTAGGATCATCATGAGGTGAATTCGAATAAATGCATGTCTTTTGAAATTTTGGCTAAGTATATGAGTGTGCAGGAGTTTTGAGAAATGGTTTGGATTGTGAAGAGCGCAGAAGAAATGGTGTGCTATAAAATTGTGAGGATGGGCATGGGAAATAGCATGAAAAGGTTTGCTAGAATTAGAGGAACATAAGAATTTTTTGAGACACAAAGGTGTCACGCAAAGGATTTCTTATAGGAAAACAAAGTGTATAAATATTTTCAAAGGAGGTACACGAGACTATGCAAAAGTGAGATTTCACGAAGAAATGAAGACAATAAAGGAAAGAACCAAAAAACAAAAACTAAGTAGTTGGAAATCGATAATACCATGTAAGGAAATTAAGGGAGGATAAACCATCGAATGACCAATTGACAAGGATGATACCAAGAGGTTTACTTAACCGCCAGAGAAAAGTAGTTTGATGCCATTAATGGTAGTTTGAGAAATGTAGGTGGATATAGTTCTAGAGTAGGTTTTAAAAGTCATATAAAAGGAAAATTCCACACCATATTGAAAAGGCTGCTAAGAAAGAGCAAGGAAGAGGCTGTGAAAGTTCAAAGCTTAATCCTGAGCCAAAGCAAAATCCTTGGTACATGCAAATTCCATATGAGATAGTCTAGATTATGTGATAAATATTTAATCACCACATAATAGGAAGATGTATTTATGTCATTAAGGATTTAAAAGTAATAGAAAACCATGTATTTTGTGTTCATTTTCCGTTGTGTTGGAATTTGCAAATGGGGAGAATAATTTCTATCTGGCCAACCCTGTCATCATTATACTTTTGATCATTATTTTCTATCATATCCATTTAGTTGAATTCCAAAAATATTGATTATAATGATAGGCATGATTCAATGGAACTTGAGGGTAATTGAGGGTTTTTTATGTCTTTTTGTTTGAAAACATTTCTGCTTTACCTGTTTCAGATTAGTGAAAACCAAACAAGAAACTAATAAACCTTGAAGTCTGGGAGGGTTTAGGGAACCTCCTGATGTGGATGATGGTGATATGGTACAGGCACACAAGAAATTATCCTCCTCACTGCGAGTCTTTAACTTGCACAATAACAAAGAATAAACACAAAAAAGGATTAATAATAGATATGGTGAGCTACCTGAAAAATTCAGCTCCGAGAAGTGAAATCTTTTTGGAGAGGATGCCAACCCACGTGATGATAAAAAAGAATGATGATCTAATAACGAAATATAAATGTGAATAACAAAATCTGAACAAGTATTTGATAAGCTAAGCTAAGTTGATGAAATGATTAATGATGAAGATGCTGGAAATTTTAAACAAACCACAGAGGGTTGATGGTGATCCGAGAGTAGCAGAGACAATCGATGCCAACCTAGACATGACTGTGTAAAAGTATGCAAAACAACGATAAATGTGGGCTTTGGGATGTTGTGATAGACCACAGGGTGCTAACAGGATGGTCATGATGCTACAGGGATGGATTGGGTGAAAAGTATGTTAAATAGGATTTGATGCAAGATGAATAGGATGGATGGTGGATATGATTCGACAAATGTAAGCTATGGGTCGATGATGAATGTGTCCAATTGAAGATGACTGGACCAAAGATAAGGTGCTATCAAGAAATATGGGATAAGCTGTTGGACTTGATGATCATTGAAGTTGGCTGAAGGCTGAAATAGAACTCGACGAACACCTGCAAATATATGAAAAACATAACAACATCATGCATGGAAAAAAATCTCCACAACACTCTCTAAACTCCAAGCTCTAAATGCCAAATATCAACAAGATGTCTTAATTGATGATAATAACTGAAATAAAAACTCAGAAGGAAATATTCACAAAGCACACAAGAGATTGAAGATTTTCCAACCATTTGAGAAGAAGGGTAGGGGTGGTTAAATTGTAACACCCTGATTTTTGTAAGTCATCATGGTGAATACTTTCTTGATGTTGTAACTACTGTAATGAAGGCAAACATGTTAAGATATATTTTGATCTTAAGGGAATGTGTTGCTAATCTGGATTCTTGCATGCTGTAATTTATTTGCATGGGACAGTAGTTATTGTTACTTGTGTGTTTGCTGATGTGACGACAAAATTGTCGTATGCTTGTAGAATTCTATATGTTGTGGCCTTCTTGTAATCGCTTTGTCGATTTACTCTTGAACCAAATTGCAAGTTAATATAAATGTGCAGCATCTGATTACAGGTATGAACAGTTGGCACGTAGATGCCAACGGAAAAGGTTCGATTCACAAACCATACACTGTCGTAACGTGAGACCCCGTAAGGCGAGAAATGCCGGGATACGGGTGGCTCAGGCATGTTAACAAAGGACGGAATGTCCTGTACAGTGTTGAAATTAGAAGTCAGTCGGGAAGACTTGACTGGATTGAAGGTTGATTAGTGTTAGGTGTTAGAGGGAATTAGATCCTAATCTAATCCTAAGCTCTACCTTACATCCTAAACTACTATCCTAAGTGGATTTTTAAATTATATAAAAGGTGGAAATAGACCTAAGTTCTATTAACCTAAAGACTAAGCTATGACCTAGGTCGAACACTAATATGAATCCTAAACTAATCCTAACCTAGAAGGGGATGCACAGACCCATGGGAGAGGATAAGGATGAGGGGTGTTTAATGGCATTAATGTGAAGTCCTTACGTGGACAACACCAGTTTGGCGGGGACAGGGAGAAAGATGGAGGTAGCTAGTTGGTTATGGAACTAAATTCTGTTAGCATGCAAAATTTGAAATTTGGTGGTTCACCAACCCAAGTCGGCGGTGGCGTGAGAAAATAGGAAAAAGGCTGAGCCTTTAATGCATTTAATTTTTTTGGTCTTCGTGACCAGTCCACCTTGGAAAGTGTATGGAGGAAATTTTGATTGTTTATTGTGTTGTTCAGATTTTTGAGAAGTTGCTCTGCATTTGGTTTTTGCTTGGTTCAGTCGAACCAGTATCATTTGGTTTTTATCACCATTCTTTGGAAATCGGAGGCTGTTGCTAAGCCTGTAGAGGAAAGGTGATTTTTGGGAAGCTCGTGCTATCGCCGTGGAAGGAAACACCTTCGGTAGACGCGGTTTTCTTCGAGTTTCGAGGAAGAATTTGCAGGCATGTTAAGCCCTTCTCTTTAAAACACTTGCTTTGTTTAAGCGTCTCATTAAAACAACCCTGCTCTTGGGTTTTGGGTTTATTCGGTTTTGTTGTCATTGTTTGAAATGATATGAGTGGAATCGTTTCGTGCTGTTGTGTTTGATCTGTCTTTGCATGAATTGTAGTAGGAAATACGAACTTGCTGTGTGAGTTGTTTGACAGTTTGGAGAATTCGAAATGGGTATTTCTTTCTCTGTCAATGTTTGTGTGAAAATGGAACAGGCAATATGTGTTGTTCTCATTATTGTGCAATCATTCTTTTGTTACATGAACTTGAATGATGAAATCTGTACAGACAGTAGGAGTTGTCTTTCAGTGTTGAGTAATTGTTCTTTTGCTATATGAATTTCAGTGATAAAAACTGTACAAGATGCACGAGTTGTTTGATGTTGATTCTATACTGAAATCTTTAAAAAAGGAAATAAGATCCTTTTCCTTCTACTGTTTTGGATTTTGATGGAAATAGCAATTGGGTTTTATTTGAGCTTATGAACTCGATTTAAAGGAAGTAATGGTAATATTTTATTGCTGTCCCTTTTTCTTGCATAAGAAATGAACGAATAACGTTTTGGGTATTCGTGGAAGTAGGAAAAGTTAACTGTTTTCCTTCTGAGCTTGCATTTGATTACATTCCTTCCTTACTGTGAGGACAGGATGATTTTGTTGTGCTTTATTGATGCTGTTCAGTCTTCCTGTTCGGACTGTTGTCACGATTACCAACTCGACTTGTTTTTCTGTACAAGTAAATGGAAGAAATATAGAAATTTGGTTTACTTCTTGAGTCTGTCTTGACTGTACCTTGTTGTGCATCTGATATCATATGCGGGTTTTCATTAATAAGGGTATTATTGTATGAAAATCGCATTTTGGGTTCTGTACATCATTGAGAATAGAAAAATGGATTCGGGTAGAAACATTAGTTGGAAAGGAATACAAATTGAGTCTTCATTGTTTAGGGTTTAATGAATTGAAACAATTCAGACTATGTGATTTTGCTATTCATTATGAACGATTGTTCAGTTGTCATTATGAATTGAAGCTGTCCTGGTAAGGTAAACACGAATTGGGTGTTTTAATTCCTTGGTAGAAGATGATTGTTTCTTACTGAAATTATAGGAAAACAAATTCTTCTTTCTTCTGCTGTTTTTGATTCAAAGGAAACAATAATTTGGTTTTTGATGAACGTTATGAGTTCAACTTGACAAGATTACAGTGGCATTTAGATGGTTTTCTGAGTGCTGTTATTTTCTGTACAAACGGAAATTTTGAATGTTTCGTGTGGTCTTCTGATCTTTGCACTGTCATTCAAGGAAAAATGAAATCGGCATGAATAATTCTTGTTGAGTTGAAGAAAATGGTTGTTTTCTTAATTCAATTCTTCTCTTTCTGCTGTTAAATTCTGGAAATAGCATTAAAGCCTTACTGTGCATTATGATTTGGTCTTGCTGTAGGTAACAATAATGTGTAAATTGTATTTTGGACTGTATGCATTCATGGAAATAGATGATCATGTGAATAATTGATTACGTGATTGTATAACTATTTATTTGGTTAAAAAAAATACAGTGAAAGAAGTATGGAGTCTTCTAGTACAGTAAGTACAAAGTATACATCCTTATACTATTTGATCTATGATAAATACGATGTTATACTAACCTGTTTTTAGGTATTCATATGAGCCTGATTTGAATGAAATATTGATAAGGACGATAAATTCTTCCTTGTTTTCATTTAAAGCTGATTATGAATGAAATTATTCTTGCTGCTAGAAAGTGAATTCCGAATGGATTTTGTAAGTTTCACTCTGAACTGTTATCTTGATTTGTGTCTCGTTTGGATTCAATTTTTAGGACAGTCATGAGGAAAGAAATAGGAATGTGGATGGATAACTTGGAAAAATGATCTTTTCTTCTTTCGTTCAGTTGGAAATCTGTAATCGTTTAAGAACGAATTTTGTATTGCTTGGGTATGAGCAACTATATGCATTGCTGTTTGCTTTCTCGTCTGTGCTTGATTGCTTGGAATCCAATGTGATGCATGAACTGAAAGGAAAGTAATTGGTTTACATTTCAGTTAGTTTTACCCTTTGCATTTATTACTAATGAAAGGAATGGAAAGGATAACAGTTATGATATATCAGCAGTATGCTACTTGTATTCCTAAACTTTACAAATATTGTAATTTGGAACTTGTAACGATTATGTGGAAAATAGGACAGCAATTCTTTGACTGATTGGGATGGTATTTAGATGGTTCAGTTGTTATGCTGTCCATTCTTTTGATGCTTGATTCTTGATTGATGTTCATACTGTCGTTTCATAAAAGCAGGGTTCTTTTATTGAGACAGTTAATTAAAGCACCTCATTTTAATGACAAGTGCTTAATATGCTCAGTTCATTGAACTGACCCGTGCAAGTAATTTTGCAGATGGAAATTGATTAGAACGAAGACATGGCTGTTTTCTGATGCTTCTTTTGATTATCAGAAGATGAATTGTATTTGTTAGTTGTTATTCCTCTATGAGGAATTGTGAAAAGAAGAAAGTACATTCTTCTATCTACGAGTTGTAATGATGTTTTATATAAACAAAAGTCCAGTCAGTTGGATTGGCAAATGTATGGATTATGAAATGGATTGATGAATACAAATACAAGTGTGATATTTTAATAACTATATCAGTTTGATATTGTTGATTAAATTGGAAATATAATGTTATTTCTTGATTTGGATTTATTTAATTGTCCTTGGATGGATGTTAAAAAGGAATTGATATCTATTCTTACCTAAATGCAACTTTTAAGTTGAAATGTGCAATTAGTTCATACTTGGGTAAAGATGAATTCTTAATTGACAAAAAAAAAAGGATTAGGAAGAATATGATTCCATAACTGATAGGTATTCAGGATTAACTTGGAAGCTAAGGAATATCAATTAACTTAGGAGTAACTGAACTTCGTTTCCGAACTCCATTAATAACCTCGTATGTTAAATTCAGAAAGAAAGGATATGGGATAAATATATCCAGAGCTAATGGACCTTAACTATGTAAGGTTAAGGAGAATAAATGAATACATTTATTGGGAATTAGACCTCGTTTATATGACGTCTAATAAGCTGGAATTCTGAATTTAGTTACAGTTGTGAAAATCTTGGTTAAGTTTAAAAGGTTAAACTTATCACGTCCGTCGGTAACGGGCTGCTTAATCCAAAGATTAAGAAGAGAACCAAGTAGAGAAAATGCAGCCCTTCGGTACGAAGGAGAAGATGCATGGTAAGCTAAAGGACGGATTTAGTCTCTCTTAGCTACATACAACTGTAACGGGAACGAGGATAAAGGATCAACATGGTTGCTAAAAGTTGATCTTAAATATTAAGATCATATCCAAATCACTTGAGCAGGATGTGTACTCTCGATGGGAGGAATTCCATAGGACATTGACATACGCCAGCTACAGCAAGGAGTCTTCATGAAGACGGGGTCTTCATGACAACACAATGTTATAGCTGACATATTACAATGCCCTCCTGAATTAAATCATCAAGAATACATAGGCTGAATGTGAAGTTCTTGGCTGGGGATAGGAGTATGATCACGTAGACGGAGTGACTCCGGAGGACTAAAGATAACTAGACACACGGAGTCGTGGGAGACGACACCGTATGTCTGCGTATCTTTAGTTACCATGAGTGCCTTCCTATATTCGTTCATATTGCTAGTTGGAAATTGGAAATTTGAATCTGACCTTAAATTGAAAGGACTGGTAGGAACCAGGAAAGACCATTCTAGATAACAGGTGAAGTGAAGTGAAGGACGTATTCCATTGATGTGTATCACATCCAGGAATATGATCATGCAAAGCATGTGAAAATCTTTGGCCAAAGTATCGCAAGTGCTGGTTGCGTTGTCCTAATCACTTAATTTAAGATGCAGGATGTCAGATGAATATCAGTAACAGATATTCAGATAGGCTTCTTAAATGGATCACTTCGATAACCGGTAACGGTTAAGAGAACTTGTATATATAATATACTATGCATGAACGAACATGAAGGATCGGTAGTTGCCGAGTCATGAAATGAAAGATCGTTGAAAACTCCGAGCCATGAAAATGGGAGATCGACAGTTCTTCGAGTCATTTACAGCAGCATATAGAATCTGTTATAAGATTGAATGGCATTGAATGTGTGTTCCATATTGTAAATATGCGAACAGGGAACATTAGTTTTAAAAGGAAATTGTGTGTTCCAAACTGTGTTGTTTGGGCAGAGAACAATTATTAAAACTTGAACGTGTGTTTGAATTATATAATTCATAACAGAGAACGTTATATAAAAAAAATAAAAATAATTTTTTTTCCTTTGTTCTAGTATCTTAAAATGGGGATGTTACATAAATAGTTGAGGGAAGGGTCGACAGTAACCCGGGTCAGTTGCCGATGACTGGGGTGAGTAGACTACCACTTAAATGTTAAAATGATAATGGAGGGAGAGAATAGAATTTGAAACAACTAAAG
This sequence comes from Taxus chinensis, assembly GCA_019776745.2. NCBI lineage: Eukaryota > Viridiplantae > Streptophyta > Pinopsida > Cupressales > Taxaceae > Taxus > Taxus chinensis. The sequence continues at coordinate 18,272,753 of CM034153.1, forward strand.
GGTTATTTTTAGGACTGTGCGCGTGTAAGAGGTTTAAATGGGTAAAAGGGAGTGGAAGGAATCTTAGGAAGGAATAGAATGAGTGGGGGGAGTCTTAGGGAAGGATTAATGAAGGGTAATAATGAAGAGGGGTGGGAATCCCATGGGGGATGATTAAATGAGGGTGATTATGGTAGGATTAAGATAATTAAATGGTTGTAGGATAGTATTTAGGATTAATTAAATTATTTTAGGATTAATGAGATTAATGGGAATTTAAAAAATGGGTGTATGATAATTATAACAGATAAATGAGGCATGGGGGAAAATTAGGATAATTTAGGATGGAAATGGTATGATTTTAAAAATAAAGGGGAAAAGAGCATGCTAGGCGAGGGTGGAAGGCGAGCTTGGGGTGAAGGTGCAAGGAGGTGCCAAAAATAAGTGTCTATATTCTACCCCTTTTTGTTGAGGGGTTTGTGACAGTGAACTGCGAGACAAAAACAATATATGATTGATAGGCTTGATGACAAGGAAGTATTGGTGAGGTGCTCCCCCTCAAACTAGGGATCGATGACAATTGAAAGAATGGAATTGGTTATGATTTTGAAAGAGATGGATGCAAAGGGTGGGTTGGGAGTAATGATAAAAAGACTAGGCATGATGCCCCAAGTGAGAAGGAGCTCTCACAATATCAAGGATGAAAAGTATGTAAGTGATTTTACAAGTCTCGTTGGTAAGGAATAAAGGGCACAGTCTTCAGGGAGATGATGACAATGTCCATAGGCTTGTGAAATGACGAAAAAATCACTACAAAATGGAGGGAATCTAATGGGAAACCACTCAAATAGATGCAATTCATGGGGACCAAAGGGCCATATGAACACATCAAAGTTATACACAAGAAAATGTGAACGAAGTGCAAAGCCCTTTATACATGAGGAATTAAGAGAAAGGTATGCGTCTAAGACGAGGATGGTGCTAAAAATAATGGTGCCCTTGCAAAGGACACAAAAATGGCCGCAAAAAATAAATAGGAAAATATGTGGTATGGTGCCCTGAGAGGGAATGTAAATATGGCCACAAAAGTGGACTTGAGATAAAATATGGATGAAAATAGATAGGAACACGTGATTAGATGTGAGATTTTTGATAGATAACATAAAGATTTTTTAGATGAGCAAAGAGAATATAAATGATAAACATGGATAATGAGAATAGACCACAACATGATGATGGTGACCTATGGATAGGAATGATGCTATGTCATATCAAGGAGCGTGTGAGGGAATGATGCCTGCAACTATATTGGAGGTGAATGAGAAATGAATCCAATTAAAGTAATGCACTTGCAACCAAAACATTTGTTAACACATAATCAATGATAGTTAGTTATGCCAAAGATCAAGAGGGAAATATGAATGAATGAACTTATGTACCTATTGTCAACACGACCAAGGGGTGTAGATGTGATTTGTATGCGGGAAGAGGGTTCTCCATAGGTGGTTGTCCCTAGGACTATGCCTCTGCTCTAGGTGAAGGGGAAAGCAAACTGATCAATGCGGGAAGTTTGCAATATATGAGAAAGTTGATCAATGCGGGAAGATTTCTTAGGATTGTTGAAGGAATTATTTTTAATATTATTTTGAAAATATAGAAGGTTGATCAAATGCGGGAAGTCTTCGCTGCCATGGTATTAAAGAGTAACCATCCTTTAAGGGAGTAGTCTACTTTTTTCTTTTGATTTGGAATTTTTCTTTTTAGACGACGGGATAAAATATGGATGATAGCTATCATTTGAGGGATCAGTCTATTTTTATTATTTACTTTATATGCATAGCTATCCTTTAAGGGATCAGTCTATTTTTGGATAAGATAACATGAGACATGAGCATCTAGGAATTTTAACTTTTTTATGGGGAAGAGATGGGTATAGCTAAGTAGACCACTTAGGAGGGGATGAAAATATGTACAAGAGACACCCATGGACCCTTAGTGTGCTTCCTAAAGGTGGATAAGAGGGTGATGGATGTAATGATTACGGAGTTCTCACCAAGAAGGGAGAACCTATCCATAAGGAATATGCTATAGGCAGAGTCGTGGTGCCCATATTTAAGGTCAAGACTAGGAAAGTAACAAAATATTACATAGTTCCAAATCACTACGATGATAGATGGAAAAGGCTACTGATGAAGGGATGATATAAGGATATGACTAAGTGTATATCGGTAGGTATGCTAATAATAGAATGGTCACAAGTGCAATGTGTTAAGAGGTTCCATTTCCAGTTAACCATTAAGGGAGGATAGGCTCAAGATTCGTGTGTATGATCCAATCCAGTTAGGAGAGAACTTTCCATGTTGGCTCCTATATAGAGTAGCGACATTAAGGACAAGGTCACCGATATTAAATTCATGATGGGATAGGATGAGGAGAGATAGACGAGAGGAGATAAAAACTATGTGCCACCTTTAAGGAAGTGAAGAGAATGCGTCCTTAATTGGATGAGATAGATATGATAAGAGGAAAAATAAAACTATGCACTACCCTCCAAAAGCAATGAAGTGAAGAAAATATGCATCTCTAATGAGACGAATGGAGATAAAAGTGGACTTAGGATGAGACAAATATGTGATTGAATTAGATATGATAAGGAGGAAAAATAAAACATATGGTACCCTCTATAATCAAGGAAGCAAATAAAATATGCATCCCATGAGATATGGCCATGAAATTGGACTTAGGATGATATAAAGGTCAAGATTGGATTAACATGTTGATAATGAGGTAAAATATGGTGAAACCCTCCAAAAGTGAGGAGGACTGAGGAAAAAATATGGTCCCAGTGAGACAAATATGGCTTAGGACACAAATGGTGCCCCAAGAGAGGCACAAATATGGCCATGAGGTGGGAATTTGATGAGAATATGCACCCCAAGAGAGGCACAAATATGGCCACAAAGGTGGACTTAGGATGAGGATATGGTGCCCTAAGGGAGACACAAATATGGCCACAAAGGTGGGATTAGGATGAGATGAGATGATAGATATATTGGTTGGTTAAGATGAGACAATAAACTGGATGAGATCAGATGAGATGGGTATGATAAGATTGGATGAGATAAATAAGACAATGTCAAGGATGAAGGGAAAAATAATTAGTCTGATGGTACATCGATCCTAAAGTGAAGTCCCCCAACTTCGAGGGAGTTTTTGGATGGATAGGGGGATGAATTGATGTGGATAGGATGTGTGGATGAGGAAGAATATGTGAGAGGATCAATAATGAGGGGAGGATGCTCCCCCAATGAAAGAGACTTAGATATAGATGGGCTAGTGGATGTCGAAGGAGATTGGATGGGATCATTAGAAGGAATATCGATGATGACTTTGGATTTTGATTGGATAGATGATTGGGGATCATAGGGGTGATTGGAAAGACAAACAATATCGATGAACAAGGGAGGACCTTCTTTAGGAGGAGTGATATGTGGAGGAGAGATGATAATGGAGGATGTGGATGAAGGAGGATACTTAGAAAATTTGATGGATGGAGATGTAGAAATAGGAATTGGATTGGTTGTGGTGGATGGAGAAGGAAGATCTCCCTGGATGAGAGATTCATCGTCCTCAATAAGATCATAGATGATGGTTTGGAGGGCCTTACAATGCTTAGTGTCATGACCCTGGGTATGATGATAGGTGCAAATGAGATTGGGGTCAAACCATGATGGTTTCTTACTATGAGGATCAAAATATTTAATAGGAGGAAGCGTGATGGTGGATATTTGAATTAAATGTCAAAGGGCATCTGTGTGGGATCCGATTGAAGTGTTGGGAGGAAGGTCTTTGTGGGATTTGATAGGATATTTTGACTTGGATTTAGGGGAAGGAGTGGATGTAGATTGGAGGGGTAAGTTAGATGTCTTAGAAGATGAATCCAATTTGGGAGGAGGGTTAGATTGTTTGGATTTAGATTGATCATTGGGAGATGTCTTAGATGAAGGGCCTGGCCCTAAAATAGATGGGGGTGCTCCTAGGATGGATGTTGTGACATTAGATTGCTGAGGAGAGATAAGATCTAAATTCTTATGAGGATGCATGAGAGACATTTGGGGATGCTTACCAAGAGTCTTAGGTTTTGATCAAGAAGGTTTACCCTTAACAAGGATGACAATAATATCAACTTGGAGGATCTGAATATTATGGTGTAGGGGTGGATATTGATGGAGAAAGAGGTGTTTGAATGATCTGATTGATGAGGTTTATGTGAGATGTGGGTTGTGTAGGTTTTATATGGGTTAATGTAGAAATAGTTGGTTTTGTAGAGGATGCAAAAATAACATTTGTGTTTTTCTTAAGTGGGGGTGTTTGTTTCATAAATGTTTCAAGAGGTATCATTGATATGTTTACAAATATGAGAAGATGTGATTGGTGTGGTAGTGGGTATAGATGTGGAAATGGTAGATGTTGGAGGATTAAGTGTAGAAGATTGGGATAAAATAGGTGATGTGACCATGGGAAAAGATGTAGGTATATGTGATGAAGATGTCAAGGTAGATGTAAGTGAATTTGTTGATGTGGTAGATATAGGGGTAGTTGGGATTGATAGAGAGGTGGGTACAATTGGGATGTTTAGGGATATAAGTGATGTAGATGTAGTGATGGGTGTGTTTGATGTAGATGTGGATGAGGGGTTAGATATAAGTTGGGGCATGATAGATGTGGATGAAGTGGTAGGTATAGTCAAAGTTGATGTGGATGTGGTAAATGTAGGAATAGATGTAGATGTAGAAAAAATGGTAGAAGTTGATGTGATAAGCATGAAAATCATGGATATGGTTGATGTAGATGTGGGGCTAGATATTAAAGAATTCGTAGGCATAATGTCTAAGGTAGGAGTAGATGATGAGGTAGATGAGATAGGTAAGGATGAGATGTTTGATGTATAGTATTGATTGCATAAGGATTAAATTTGTAAGATGTGGAAGCCGGAAATTGATTTTTTGGTGGTTGATTAGGAAAGGGTTGTTTGAAGATGTCAAGGGGTCGGATGAGAGATGAGGCAAGATTGTCTATTTGGAGATCCCCATGATTTATAAGTTGTTGAACGTGATCTTTAAAATAACGACACTTTTTGATGTCGTGACCTATGACTTGATGATATTTACAATAGTGATCCTCGTGATACCAAGTGGGTTTGGGGTGTGAGTCGTCAATAGGTTGGATGGGAGGAAGTTGGATGAGGTGACCTGGTCATCAACTTTTGAAGATTGAACTGTAATATTCCCCCAAGGGGGTATAATTAGAAGATGGTCTAAAATATTTGTGTGAAGGCACCACATAAGAGGTAGATGGTTGTGGTTGTAGGACATGAGAAGTGGATGGATAAGGATGTTGAGAAGCTTGGGGGTATGTTGAAGTTGAAGGGAATGCTTGATAAGAGGGGATATAATTAAGGGGCGCAGATTGAATTGGTTGGGGGAATGTGTAATGTGGGAAAGTAGGAACGTGATAAGACAATTGGGATTGGATGGGAATATTTGATTGTTGAGGCACATGAGAAATGTGAATGTTAGTAGATTGGGATGGTTGGATAGGAATTCTAGTGATAATATCGGATGAAGTGGGGATAGTGTTGATATGAGGTGATGGGGGTGGAATAGGATCCACCAATTGAGTGGATTGATAGGATTGAGAGATCGTGGGAGATCTACAAAATAGGAAGTCATAAATGGGGCTAGAAGGAGGCCCAAGAGTCTCTAAAGGAGAAGGAGATGGAGGTGTAGTTGTTCTAGAGGAAATGGATTGATGATGTCAAAAGGGATTGGTCTCCTCATGGGTGGTGGTTTGGACAAGAGGATTTTGATGAGGTGGGTTGATGATCAAAGGTTGGGTGACCATATGAGAAGTAACCAAAGGCATGGATGAAACAATGGTCAAAGTAGAGGTCTGTTGGGATGAAGCAAATGGATTGTTTGATGCAAGATTTTGTTCCATTTTCCTAGCTAAAGAGTGTGTGATAACGGGCATGAAACAAAACAAGAAAATAATGACATACTAATTAAAGAAAACAAGTCAAGAATGCAATGTTTTCTTTATCTTGATTAATAAGAAAATGTGAAGAAGAAAAAAAGGGAGGTGGATAACGAGGGTACCTAAGAAATGGCAACCTAAGGCTGGTTTCAGGTAGTTTTGGATGTGGATTCCTCGATATACCCGAAGGTACGTGAGGCCCAAGTCTGTATAGGATTTATAACGCGGCCAGAACACCACGAAGTTTTCCTATTGGGTGATGAAATCCCAATTAGGTCCACCTGGTAAGGGATTGTTTTGATGTGTGAATTTGATGAGTGTGTTTGGATGTGTGTGAAGAAATGTGAAATGCAACCGATTAAACTCCTACTTACACTAGATTTACAAGCAAGAATGCAAGAGGTTCGTTTTTAAGCCCAAAACCAAATATGGAAATTTGATGAGAACAACCACACAAAGAAAGGAAAATGTGATGCAAAAAGGAGAAAATAAGAAAAAAAAAGGAATACCTGGTTTTCACTTTTCCTTTTTATCTAATCTTCAAGAGAAAGCAAACAAAGAAAGTGATATCCAAGCAACCAAGAAGCACAACATGTAAAATTAAAAGCAAGGCCTTTACCTATAATGTTAGTGAAGATAGAAGAAATATGGAAAATGGCGAATGAAACAAAGAAGTGCAAGAGACTTACCTAAGAGGGGGTCCCACCAGGTGTGCCAGAATGTTTGACAAGATTTCCATGCTACCTATTCCAGATTAGTGAAAACTAAACGAGAAACCAAGAAACCTCAAAGTATGGGAGGGTTTAGGGAACCTCCTGATGTGGATGATAGTGATATGGTATGGGTGCATAAGAAATGATCCTCATCGCTTGGAGTCTTCAACCTGCACAATAAAAAATACTAAACATGAAAAATGATTAGTAATAGTTATGGTGAGCTGCCCGAAAAAGTCAGATCCAAGAAGTGTAAAGATTCCTAGAGAGGATGTTCAACCCACATGATGATAACAAAGAATGATGATATGATAACAAAAATGATAAATGTGATAAAAGAATCTAAACAAGTATCTGATAAGATAAGCTAAGACTGATGTAATGATTAACAATGGAAGATGATAAAAATCTAAAACAAACCACAGAGGTTTTATAGATGACTATGAGAGCAACGATAGACAAGTTGTCAATGACCTGAGAGCAGTACATACAATCGTACGATGGCCTAAACAAAACTATGGCAGAGATGATGCAAAACAACAAAAAAATATGTAATTATGACCAAAGGATGCTGAATAGAGATGGACAGGGAGGTCAACATGATGGACAGGATGTAAATTATATCAAACAAGACTTGATGCGTAAATTATGGATAGGATGGAATTATGGATAGCATCTAGCAAAGTCTAGGTTTTGGGTCGATGACGACTGGGTTCTAATCAACGACAACCAAACCAGAGATGTGGTGCTAGCAAGGAAGGATGGGATAAGTTATTAGATTTTGATGATAATCAAAGTTGACTAGAAGCTGATGAAGTAAAATCTCGAATGAACACCTGTCAAGTACTTATGCAAAACAAAGTAAACGAGTACATGCATGAACTAAAGCTCCACAACACTCTCTAACCTCCAAGCTCTAAATGCCAATGATCAACAAGATGTCACAACTAATGATAATAACTCCAAGAACAAACTAGAATACAATATTCGTAAAGGATGCAAGAGATTGAAGATTTTCCACCCATTTGAGAAGACGGGTAGGGGTGGTTGAATAACTTAGGGTAGGGTCGATGGTGACCCAGGTCAGTCGCTAACGATTGAGGTGAGGAGACAACCACTTGAATGTTATATTGATAATGGAGGGTGAGAAAGGATTAGTAATAGATATGGTGAGATTCTTGACAAATTCGAATCCAAGAAGCGAAAGCTTCCTAGAGAGGATGTCAACCCACGCGATGATAACAAATAATGATGATTTGATGAATAAATGGAAACATATATAACATAATCTGAACAAGTATTTGATAAGCTAAATAAGCTGATGTAATGATTAACAATGGACATGCTAGAAATATTAAACAAACCACAGAGGGTCGATGACAACCTGAGAACAATAGTTATAGTCGATGGCTACCAGACAGCAGCAGAGACAATCGACGGCGACCAAGATAGAACTATGTAGAAGAATGTAAAACAAAGGTAAATGTGGGCTCTGGGATGCTATGACAGACCACAGGGTGCTAACATGATGGTCGAGATTCTACAGGGATGGATTGGCTAAAATGTATGTCAGATAGGATTTGATGCAAGACAGATAGTATGGATGGTGGATAAGATTCAAAAAATGTAAGTTATGGGTTGACGACAACCGTGTCTAATCAATGACAATTGGACCAGAGATAAGGTGCTACCAAGAAAGATTGGATAAGCTGCAGGACATTATGATGATTGAAGCTAACTGAAGGCTAAATCAGAGCTTGATGAACACCTGCAAATATCTGTAAAACAAAACAACAACTTGCATGGAAAAAAATCTCCACAACACTCTATAAACTCCAAGCTCTAAATGCCAAGGATCAACAAGATGTCTCAAATGAGGATAATAAATCCAAGAACAACTCAGAAGGAAATATTCACAAAGCACACATGAAATTGAATATTTCTAGCGATTTGAGAAGAGGGGTAGGGGTGGTTAAATAGCTTAGGGCAGGGCCAACGACGACTCGTGTCAGTCGCCAGCAACTGGGGCAAGAAAACTGCCACTTGAATGTTGGGATGATAATGGAGGGTGAGTATAGACTTTGAAATGGATAAAGGGATATTTTTAGGACTGTGTGCGTGTAAGCGCTTTAAATGGATAAAGGAGAGTGGAAGGAATCTTAGGATGGGATAAAACAAGTGGGGGAATCCTAAGGAAGTATTAATGATGGGTAATAATGAAGAGGGGTGGGAATCTCATGGGGGATGATTAAATGAGGGAAATTAAGGTAGGATTAGGATAATTAAATAGTTGTGGATAGATTTAGGTCTAATTAAATTATTCTAGGATTAATGGGATTAATGGGAATTTATAAAATGGGGGTATGAGAATTATAATAGATAAATGAGGTATAGGGGAAAATTAGGATAATTTAGGAGGGAAAGGGAATTATTTTAAAAATAAGAGAGAAACGAGCATGCTAGGTGAGGGTGGATGACGAGCATGGGGTGAAGGTGCAATGTGCCAAAAATAAGTGTCTACATCTGTTGATAAAAATAATTAATAATCTCAAATTTGACATCCATTTGACTGTCATACGACCTTATTTTTGCTTAGATAAGGCACATTATACAGTTTTAAGCTCATTAATTTTTAAAAAACATTATTTTGAGTCCAAAATACTACCATATCTAGATTGAGGTTATCTATAAGTAATAAACATTAAATTTGTGAGGAAAATTATTTATATGAAGTAAACACTCAATTTTTTTAATTCACCCATTGCCACTACTAGTTTTGACAATGCACTCTTGCTAACATAAATGCAACCTTCCCATTCCAACTTAGCACATTTTGAGGTCTATTGTTTATATTATTTACCCTTTCACACTGACATGTCATGAAATTTTTAGAGTATAATGCACCAAATACATAAACAAACATCGAATGACAAGTTCTAAACTTTAGATTGTATGTTTTCCTTCCCTGGTCAAGGCCGTACATTTTGGTCAAGGTATTATATCCAATCTTGGATGAATTATACGATCTTGGACTGACACACCCTCTAACTTTGATTTTAAATTCTTATTCTTTTTTGGGTCTTATAATTTCTTAGATTAATCATCTACAAAACCATATATAAGCAAGTAAACACTACCTTTTCTAACCTTGCAATCCTATGGTAGTACATTAATACAATTAGTTCTAATACTTGTACAAGGTACCCAAATCTCCCTAAATCTTACAATGACACATATATAGTCACTAGGATAGCAATGTCTACATGTATGAAGCTTTAACTAGGTCAAGACGCTATTCTCTCTTTTAAGAGAACTAAAAATTCCTTCCCAAAGTATCTTAGTAGGATCCAACTCAAATTAAACATTATCAAAGGTGGTTATCAAATATAATTGCATTCGTTTAGATATCACACGCTATGTGGAGAACGATGTGCAGTTTGAGGCATCTTCAAAGTATTTCCAATGTTAGTGGTGCACGAGGGTTATCACAACCCAAATAATGTTTGTTTTGTAGGAATACCTGTCCATGAGAGTATTCAGAGAGTTTCAAAACATGATTGAGAACTTGGGTTTGATAATTAAAAATAGTTTCAAGTAATCGACAATGTTGAGAAGTTAAAAATCTAGAAACCATGTAGGTCGAAGACCATACAATAGGTTCAAGACTATACAGACAATCCTGACAAAGTTGTATGGTCTGGACCTAGTTTAATTTCTAGTTACAATCTCCAGAATGAAACACCATCAGGTTTAAATCTTCCTTTTCTAATAGTGTACCCTCCTAGAACCTCCTATAATCATATGTAATTAGCTAAGTGCACCCATCCCTTCTTATTTCCAAGTTTGTATCTTTTTTAGCATTCTAGGTCCTAAGCACATACTTGCATTCATATAATTCCTAAGCAAGAAAACTAGTAATTGACAACTATTTTTGGCCTTTTGGTTTTGTCTATGGTCTTGTTCTTGGTATTTCACACCTTACAACCTAGTCTAATCTTTATTGCTTTATCTTTCTTGACTTTAGACACCTGCACCTAACTAGGATGCCATCGCCCATGCACCATAATCTCCTCTGGACGCCCCGACCTCTTTGTATCTTATTCGCCTCTTTTGGGCCTCTTTTATCTTTTGGGGATCCTGTTTTCTTATGGGTCAGACTTCTAATTTTCAACTAAGAAATTCAATCAATGGAATCATATAAATACAATGTTATGTGACCAAAAAAAGGGACCAAGCTCTGAGAATATATTATCATCACTTAAGGTTGCATCCAAAGGCATCTAACAGGATCAAAGGCATCCATCTAGCACTCATACAAGGGACAAGGGACTGCATTTTGTACATACATGCATAGGAGGGGAAGTTCATTTTTACATCCACATATCTATTTACATTGGTACATCTAGCTATCACCCACTATCAAGTGCATCTTTCACAAGGGCATCCTAGGGTTTGATTCTATCACACAAGTCACAAGAATTACATGGATTTAGAGATGTAGTGCAACACTCAGTCATAAGTTCACTCAGTAGGGTGACCACCGGGGTTAGTATGACTCCCCATATTACACATTTTATTTTTGGGATTTGATGTAGTTTGAGGGTTTTGCATGTCATCTTCTCTTAGTAGGCTATAAGAGAATTTAGAAATTATCCAACAACATATAGGTGACCAACAAGGAAGCTTAGCAATCACCTTACAACACATTAAAAACAATATTTCGAGTTCTTACACAGTAACATGCGCTTAACAGAGGTCTCTGGTGCCCTATCCCCATTCCAGATGCCATGTTCCAGCTTATTCTAGAAGTTATAGAATTTGGTGAGCACAATTGTGATAGTCTCCTCCTCTTGTTCATTAGTTTTATTTTCCAGAACTCTTCGGGATCAAGCAAAAAATCAGATAAGTCTTTTATTCCCTCTCTTACACTTAGGTTTTTACATTTCTTTAGCTTAATGCTTGTGTCAAATCTATACTTTAGCATTTATTTATCATACATGACTCTATAATATCTAGGGTTTTATGAATTCAATATTTGTTAAATCATTTCATGAACCCGCATTCGAACATTCCAAGATCTTTATTTTAATTATTCTATCTAGTCTTCCTTCATGGCTCCTAAAGCTCATGAAATCTTTTTATATGAATTACTTCAAAAGCACCCATTTTACAAATATCTCTCATAAAATTCATACAAATAATGTACCTCCCTCATGCTACACCACCTAAAAAATAAGATCCATTTTCAATTGTATCTTATACATGTCTATTAGTTATGATAACACATCTTCTCAAGCCATTTTAGAGTCAATTCAAGCTTTACACCATGCTTTTCAAGATAAATTTCAAACTATAGAATTCGTGATTACATCTCTCAAAGATAAAATCCAAGGTCTTAAAGATGCTTCTCAAGCCCATGCATGTTCTTCTTCTACCCCTCATCTTAATTCTATGTCTTTTACATGTGCTCATATCAGTGAACCTAAGACTTTCCACTGCCCGCATGCCTCTCAAGTTTCATCTCAATGTTAAGCAACAATGATATTCTTCCATCATATCTCTCAATCATTATATTGATCCACTTGTCATCTCCTTATTTCTACCCTCCTTACAACTTACAAAATATCAAGTTCATCCATATCGCAATTATTATCGAATTAATGGACATAATGACAATGATTTATATGCTCTAAAATGAAAAATTGGCCACCTTAAGCATTATGGTCTCATTTCATTTGCTACACAAAATGCTACTACATGTTCATCTCTAATTGTTACATCTCAATGGGTTCCTAAATCTGATTCATCTATGTCTCATGAGCATCATACCATCGTTACTAGTGTTCCTTCTATAGTAAGTCAAGAGCATCCCTCTCTCAAGATTAGTCCAACCCCTCCTCCTAATAAGTCATCTGCAACATTACCAAGTCTAAGAAATTACCTCTCAAATTCAGTCCTCCTCTTCTCTTGAAATTATTCTTGTAACATATCAATCCCACATAAGCTACCACCATTCAAGATCCCTCCCCACTCGTACTCCACTTCCGTTTCCAATTCATTTTTCAAACTAAACTATTCCTTGTAATATTACATTTCCATGACACATTTTAAGCTCTGCCACCATGGCGTAGTGGTCCTATCTCACATCACCACATAGATCTCCATCACCCACACACTTGGGGGGCATCATAGCTTCCCCCCCATTCTATACACTATCAATTGTCTCTAACATCTACTATCATACTTAATGATTCATGCTTCATTATTAATATTTCTAAGAACTTTGAAACCCTTTGATACACACATTGTATCGTCATTACCCTATGACACACTCTAGTTCCATGGTTCATACCCAACTGCTGAGGGTCTAAATATGAATTGAACCTCACCCATTCTACTCTTTATGCTCTATGCTTCATTGATCACATATTTATAGTACATATCTTTCAAACCATTTCTTGATAATGTACTCTTGTTCTATGGTTCATTCTTGATTTTCGAGAGGTATTTTATAAATGAACCTCATCTCATATTCATACACATCGCTTGAGGGGCATGTTTCTCCTATCACATTCACACATTGCATATTCCATTCCATTCCACTCATTCAAAACATATTGCATATCTTGGTTGCATATATGCTTGCTTGCTTATACTTACATGTACAATTTGTTACTATGTTATCCAGATGTTCAGTATGTCATTATCTTTCTATATACACATGTGTGTTCACTTGTTATTTAGTTGTGAATGAATTTTTATTACAGATCTTTACACGCATACGATGATGCTTGGCACTGTACCGTTTATCAGTCCCACCGAGGCTCTTGGGGGAATCTACTTTTACTCCACACATCGTAGGTGTTATTGTTTCATTATGTACTACTTCCTATTCTTACTAGCACATCACTTTCCATTGATATATACATGTCTTGACATACTTTTTATCTTTCTAACATGTTAATGGGTGCTTCATGTGCAGCATTTTTTTACGGGAACTATTTTCCACCATGGTTATCTACTTTTACTCATTTATTTTTCATTGATTTGTCATTATATGCTATTGTTTGCGGGCTATGCCCTTTGTCTTGTGTGCACACTGTATGTCAAATTTTGGCTACTTCAGCCCTGATTGTCTTATTACATTGTGAGTGATGTCCCATGTTTGAAACCCACTTTTCGCATGGTCTATCTTGTCTACACTATTGCTTGTTACATTGTATTGTATATGCATGACTTATCACTTTTTCTACTAACACATGTATCTGGCCACTTGTTCTGCATGTGCCTTGGTTTCTACCATACACATCCCCTCCCCCTTGTAGGGTATCCATTTTAGAAATCATATCAGTTTTAGGTCCTCTCTTTGTGCCACATTCTCCTAGTGACGTCCCATGCACCCCAAACTAGAGGGGGCATACATTGGGTGAATCAATTCACCTCATACATCAGCTCAGAAGCTATAAGTCATAGGCCTACATAGTCCAATGAATATAACAAAGTTACAGTTTACATAAATGACCCAAAATCTGACTTGGGTTCTCAGTTCAGCACAGACACGAGCGCCCAGATATAGACACTAGTTCCTGGGCACTCTTGAGCTTTCCTGGGTGCCTATGACCAGGGGGTAGTTACAATTACTTTCTCATATTAGCACAGTTTTCAACAGTTTATATAGAAAATTTTCACAGTACAGGCACAATCCTCCAGACATCAGAATGAATTCTATCTCGTTTTTCTCCTTGGATCAAACTACACAACAAAACACAGAACAAACAAGGATCACACCATCCGCAGTGGTGTATAAATTTAGGAAACAATCATGGAAGGAGAGTAAAACTAACCTCTCTCCCCAAAAATCTTTTTCCACAATGTGAGATCACTCAAAAAACTCACACTTGGCATGAGATTGCCCAAAAAACTCACTCTAGGCATGAGATCGCCAACACTCTTTCTGGCCAAGTAAAACTCACACTCTTCTTTGACATGAGATCACCCAAAAAACTCACTCTTCTATAACATTTAGGAAATTTTCTATGCTTTTTCACTCTATCACAGATCAGGTGCACACTTTCCTTTTTACATACTTTTTCTCATACTTTTTACATACTTTTGGAGAGTTTTCATATACACAACTTTGACTACTCTTTTTCTCTTATTTTGCAGGTATGTCCTTAATACATAACAAGAAGTATCCCTTCAACAAGAACAAGAAGGTAGGACAACACATAGGTACAAATAGTAAAACACATACACTTCACCCCTAGGGCCACTTCCTCTTTCTAAGATTTTGTGCTTCATTTTTATCACTTCACACTTTCACTTGTCCACTCAACACGCATTTCGCCATCACACTCTACATGGTTATTAGCTACACATCTCTTATCTACTTTATGTTATCAAGTATTCACTCAACAACATAAAGTGGGGAAAAATGTAGACACAAAATCATGCACTTGGGTACATTTCTAGGTCCTAAACACATACTTGCATTCATATGATTCCTAAGCAAGAAAACTAGTAATTGACAATTATCTTTGGTCCTTTTTTCTTTGTCTCATGGTCTTCTTTGTGGTCTTTCACACCCTACAACCCAGTCTAATACTTTATTATTTTATCCTTCATGACTATGGACACAAGCGCCTAGCTCAGGACGTCAACGCCCAGGCACCCTCGTCCCATGTGGGCCCCTAACCTCTTTTTATCTTACTTGCCTCTTTTGGGCCTCTTTTATATTTTGGGGATCTTAAGTTTTCAATTATGGGTCAAAATTCCAATTGTCAACTAAGAAATTCAATCAAGGGAATCATATAAATACAAAGCTATGTGACCAAAATAAGGGACCAAGCTCTAAACATCTATTATCATCACCTAAGGTTGCATCCAAAGACATCTAAGAGGATCAAAGACATCCATATAGCACTCATACAAGGGACTGCATTTTCTGCATACACACTACATAGGAAGGGGAAATTCATTATTCCATCCACACATCTATTTACATTGGTACATAGGAAGGGAATTTCACTTTTCATCCACAATTATAATTTAACACCCGGTCTTAAGTTCACTCAGTTGGGTGACCGCTAGGGTCAGTGTAACTCCCCATATTACATCTTTTATTTTTGGCATTTGATGTAGTTTGAGGGCAGTTGCGACAGTTTTCCCTTCATGTTCATCAATCTTACAGTCCAACATACTTCGAGATCAAGTGCGAAATCAAGTAAGTCTTCTATTCACTCTTTTGCACTTAGGGTTTCATATTTCATTAACTTATTGCTTGTATCAAATCTATACTTTAGTATTTATTTATCATACGTGACTCTGTAGTATTTAGGGTTTTACTAAAAAGGTATATTTTTGTTAAATCAATACTTCTAACTCTTACATCATTTAGTGTTCTAATTCAGTTAAAACCATTAGGTTTCATGATAAATCTAATTATGGTGTAAATACTTTGGTGAACCTCTTTTTGTTTTCCCTAATTTTTAAAATAATTTTCAGAATTTAAAAATTTCTATTTTTAAGTAATTAGGGCATAATCAGAAAAATCTACAATTTTTGGGAAAATAATTCTCTATATAATCATATCCAAAAATACCTCTTTTCGCTTCATCAAATTTAATTCCTATTTTCGTATATGGCCATTTTATTAATTTGATTAAAGTCATTTTTTTAGATTAGATAACTATTTGGTTTTGGGGGGACCAAAAAACCCATAGTACATAACACTATCTAAATAGACAACAAGGGCGAGAGAGTAAGCAAAAACACCAGCTAGGACTCTAAAAGGAAAAAATGACTTGACCGACCCAAGAGCCCAATATGGGGTGAGGAAACAACCTTAACTACATTAATATATATATATATATATATATATATATATATATATATATATATATATATATATATATATATTATGACAACAAAGAACCACCAAGAAACCAATTACAAGACAAAGAGGGACACAAAAGAAACACAGGACCTAGAGACTCAGAACAGGAAAAAAATAATCAGCTAACATTTCCTTTTCTGGTTGCTTCTGGTTTTGGAGCTTGACCTGCCATCCATACTCTACAAAGGTCCCTGGGTATGTACACTTTTTGAACATCCTTGTATCCCTCCGTAGCCTCCTTATCATATAAGCTTCTCAAGACCATCTTAGAGCCACTCCTATGCATTTCCTATGTCTGGAAATTTTGTCTTGTAAGATCAAGATCCTATTATTATCTTGCTTGATGAAAGCATCCTTGAGACAATTGATGTGCTTTTCCTACAAGGCCGCCTTGATGTTCCACTCCCTCATGTCCTTGACCAAAATTTTTGGTCACATTCAGCCACATACCAATGACCACCTCTATGTTATAAATATTATCTTCCTTGTTAGGGTATCCACCAAATTCCTTCTACAACTTCCTTCCCCTTAGAAGATTCACCATTTTTCATGTCCGAGATAATTTCCACCACTACATTTTCACTGTTTAACACCTCAGGGTTCTTCTTTTTCTTACACATCAAACTATTGACTAACATTTCATTATTAGAATTTTTGGGTTGAGGGATGGGAGAAAGGGTAGGTTTACCCTTCTGAAAAATAAAAAGAATAAACATCATGGTGGAGAGGATAATCCACTTGTCTCTTCCTTGAAAGTCAGCAATCGACATGGATAGAGACCTTAAAAGGATAAAAAGGAAAAATCATCACCTAGTTGCACCTAAAATAGTTTAGTATAGACAAGTGATGAGTATATATTTTCCTGAAATTTGCCCTCTGAGAATGAGATATATCATAACCACTTTACACATGTTGGTCCATCTTTTTAGACATAACATGTTCTCGCAATTCCATCATCAAACAGGTGAAATGTCTCATTCAGTCCAAAGAAGACAAATATTTGTTTATTCCTCCTCTTATTATCTTTGAAAATTTTCAAGCCTCCCGTCTCCATGCCCGTAGCTTCAAAAATATATTCCTCACTTACATGAAATTCCATACCTCTAATATTGTTACATGCCCATGATCCCACACTGTCTAGCAAAATCCAAAACTAAATCTAGGTCACTGCCTTTAATATGCTTTATAAACTCTGTAAAACTCCCCTTCCTCATTAGCCTCCAAATCGTGGGCATTCTAGCTTAAGTAACATGGTTAGGAAGAAGGCTCATTCCTAACCTTCTTTCCACCCATACTGATGCTTCCTCTACTCATAGGTTTGGCTCCAGTTTAGTTTACAACAAAATATTCCCCTCAAGCTTCAAGTTAATGTTAATTCCCAACACCACTCTCATGTCCTCATTTCTCTTAACTCCTGCCCTGCGAACCTTACCCCAATCTATTAAGTCTCGTGTGATTATATTTACCAGTTACTTTCATTATTTCTAAGAATGCCAATGTGTCTCGATGGTACTTCATTGTCCCATTCCTCCCACATGATTTCAAATCATTTCCTTGATTTTCTAATCCATCTGGATTGAAGTTTGATTCACGAAACACATGGACCAATTCCACATCATCAAAGGACCTAATGATATTTTGGGCTTCCTTAATTATGTTTTTGATAGTCCATCCCATCTTACACTTTCCTGCGATAAATTTGATAACTAACAAGTGAGTATCCTTCAATAATGATTTTTTTAGATTAAGTATTTTAGCTATCCTTATGCCTTTTACTGTTGTAACCGTCCTTAGCATAATTATTGGAATTATTACCCTAATGGCCCAACATAATCCACAATACAATTTCCTAAGTGGTCCTATTATCAAGCATATCCTCCCCCTTATGTTCCATCTCTTGCTTTCAGTAGATCCATCAAAATTGAGTTTATACCAATCCCTAGGAGGTGGTTTCCATTTTGAATTGGATTCTGTCCTTATTTTCCCCCAGTTTAGTACCATTTTCAGTCAGGAATGATCTTAAAGGTCTATAGGATCCTTGTCTTCTCATTAGAGCATGACTCCTCCTACTATATGTTTGTAAATCCCAATGTTGTCCTTCAGGATTTGTCTTAATTTTGTTTAGAACATTTGCATAATTAGCCGCTTTGTCTTATGAAGATTCTATGTTGTTTCATTCCTTTCAAATACTCCAAAGTATGTGTGAGAGAGTAAATTTCCATAGCTCCTATAATAAAAATTGATTTGTAAGGAACAGTTCCATTGATCCATGATATTGCTAAGACTACCCGGTATGACAAGTTGAATGTTAAAAATAATTATAATCTCCATCACCACCTAGAAAGTATACTTACATTCTATAAAAAGATGGAGCATAGACTTCAACATTCTCCTCATAAAGATAACATCTGTTAAGAAGGATCATACATATTTTCCTTGAATTTTCCACACTAAGAATATTATTCATGATAGCTTCCCAAAAGAAAAAATTTACTTTGGGAGAAAAATATCTGATTCCATACCTTATAGCAGACCTTGTTCTCCTCCTCATTTTCAAATGCCATACCATAATTGGATTGGAATTCATACTCCCCCAAGGTAGTCTTGCTCCAAATAATATCATCCACTGTGGGTTTGCTTAGGAATAAGTAGGCTCCTTCATTTTTTATTCAGATTCTCAAAAGGCCCAACTGGCCCATTGTAGTCAGGCAGAGGGAGGATAGTAACCCATCCAGCCTCTTGAGAATTGTGGACCCAATATTTACTAACTTTCTTCCCTAATTATTGTATATAGAAATATTTGAGATCCCAGGGTTCACTCAAGCTAAGGGGTTTTCTATCAAGTCAGGAATCTTCCCAAAAATCAATTTGATTCCCATCTCTAATATTCCACTTAATCCCATTGTGTAGCAGATGTTTGCTATGAAAAAATATTTCACAGAAAGTGGATCCTTTGGGTAGTTCATTATTAGATAATATGGTGTTACTTTTGCCAATGGTCCATGTAAATATTTCTCCTGTAGGATATCAACCCACAGTCCCTGTTCCTTGAAGATCCTCCATCATATCTTTAGCAATCAAAGCATCATTCATAATTTTGAGGTTTTTAAATCCTAAGCCCCCATTCCTCTTGGGATTAGTCACATTCTCCTAGGCTACCAGAGGAATTATGGCTTTGTCCTTTATCCCAGACCATAGGAATCATTTTTTGGATTTTCTCAAATTGCTATTCTCACCTTACAGGGGAATTCTAAAGATTGACATGATGTAAGTAGCCACCCCTGGCATAGAACTTTATAACAGATTAAGAGATTTTCCCACTCGAGTAAGTAGATATCCTTTCCAAGAGGTCATTTTTATTTGAAACCTCTCAATGAGGAAGTTCCATGTTTCCATAGTCAACTTATTCCCATACACATAGGCATACACAAATAGCCATTTTACAATGTTTTTGATTATGCATCCCAATATGTCTGCAAGTATTTTTTTATTGCTTAGGCTGAATTTTTATGAAGAAACACAAGCTCTTTTTTAATTTGATGAGTTTTCCAATCACTTTCTCATAATCTGTTAGTGACATCCTTGAAAGCTCTGACTTCATTCACCTCTGTTTGTCCGAGCAGTAAATTTTCATCTATAAACTATTGCAAGCTTAAAAGATCCATCCCATTGGTCACTCGAATACTTGCAATCCTTCTATCTAACATGGATTTTTGGCACATTTGGCTAAGAGTTTATACCATGATAATATATAAAAAAGGGGATAAGTTGTCCAGTCACGTTTGGGTCTTATCCCCCACGATATTTCCACTTTCGGCCCTCTATGTGCTAATTATTATTATTTATTATGTAATTAGATTTTCTTCTCTCATTTTCTATCATCATGGCCTATGCTACAAATTCTCAAGTCTCCATAATATGATTTACTTCAATGTCATCACATATGCAAATAATTTTTCAAAAAGCTAGTGCAAGACACAATGCTCCTTGATAATATGACACCTTCCCATGTCAATTCAATTTTGAGTCATATTCAACTCCTTCTATTAATAATTATGACTCATTTCATAAGCATATCTTAGATTCTATTAAGACTTTACACCATGCTTTTCAAGATTAATTTCAAGTTATGAATATTGAGATCACATCTCTCAAATGTGAGATAGCGCATCTAAAGGATTCTTCCCACGCCCATGTTCATCATGTATCTACACATCATGATCAATCTACTTCCAATCCCACCAATAATTAATGTGATACCCACATTACGCATAATACATGTACACATACAAGTGAAGTGTAAGTCCTACATAGAGGCACCAATATGTATGTTCCACAATATCAATCTAAATTACTAAGGAAAACCCAATATAAGGAACCTCTTAAGTTTGAAAAGAATTCTAGAAAACATGATATCCTGTCTAAGCTACTCACTAATCACTTAATCACTTTTTTACCTACTCATTACTACCCCCACTATCGACTTACACAAATAAAAGGTCAATCGATTTACAATTATCATAGAATTAATGGACATCGCGAAAATGATTATTATTCTCTACAATGAAAAATCAAACAACTTGAGCATAAGGTATTTATATCCTTTTATACGTGACATTATCCTCTGCCATCATCTCATGTTTCATAACCTAAATGGGTACCAAAATCTATAACACCTATACCGAATGAGTGTACCCTTTGGACATACAATGACAATCGTATAATCAAAAAATGGATATGAATACAATACCACCTTTGATGAATCCACCACAAGTCCACTCAATGGGAAAAAAAAAATATTTTATCAACATCTCTAATCTTCTGCAAGACACAGCAATAAAATTTAATTTGGACAATGATATTCATGAATCGTTTGATATGTAAGATGAATTTTTTGCACATTAGATTTCAATCCCAATGAGGGACTTGAATTTGATATTGAGATCAATGTATCACACTTCACCACATCATCCAAGATCCTATAGACTCTAATGCAATTGATGGGATGATCTCACTAAATATCGATCATGCTCCACTTCCCAAATCTTAACACTAACAAGTTTTCTTTCAAATTTCCTAATGTTCATCACATCATATCACATTAATCTAATTAAAATCATTATTACAAAAAAAATTGAATATTAATAAATTAAAATCTCTTTAAGACGTGATATTCTACTCACAAATCTCAATTGAAAAGTATTCTACTTCACACGCTACCCATGCATCTACTTCATCTCCCAAGCCTTCTTTACCAAACATTACTACTCTATCCCACTTAAATTTGTGTCACAATCATGGTCTGACCCTCCACCTTCCCCAACAGTTGCTCCATCTATTTGGGAGGTTCTCATTTGGTATCTCAATGTTACCTCTCTTTCTTGTACATAGTTGAGCACTTCAAAAATAAAAAAACATTAACATAATGCCCAAATACATAAAAAAAATCACATATTTGCAAAAATATAAAATCAAGACTTGTACACTTTGCTTGATTTGTTAGCACTTTACATTATACATTTTTTTTCACCTTGGTTTGATAAATAACAAGCTTCTTTACTCTTTGTACACGTGTTCATGTGGTATTCTGAGCATGATGTTGGACATACAACAAGCAATACACGATGATAGGTGTTGGCTGACCCTTTACCCAAAATTCTTACACATCTTGGGGCATCTATTTTACACTACATCTAGGTGTTATTATTCTATTATAGTTACTTTCTACTTCCTCATTATGCTTGATTCTATATATTGTGTACATGTTATATTTTGAGCTAATAGGACTGGCGCATGTGTCTTGTGAAGTGTTGACATCTCTTGTTTCACCCATCTTCACCTATATTGAGTATTATATCATATCATCATGTTTTGAAACTCTTATTTTTCATGCATAATTGTGTGTGTGGGTTACTATTTTTTTGTTTCATTGTTTGCGGCCTATGTGAGTTGATTATCTTGTGACACCATGGGTGTTTCATGTTTGTGGCTTTATGCCTATCTTGTTTGTTCTTGCTTGTTCTTATTTGTAGTCCTAAAGACCTTGATTATCTTGTGACACCGTGGGTGTCCCATGTTTGTAGATTTATACTTTTTGTTTGACATTTTTTGCATACTTATCACATTTGAATTTACTATTGATGTATTTGTTTTCTCATATTTGTATTTATACTATTACCATTATCATTTGTATTATTTCTATGTATTGCTATCATTTCTTTTATTGTGTGTCATGGTTTCCACTATGTGCAAAACCTACCTTTTTTTAGGTATATGTTCTTCAAGGTGGCCAACTCTTTAGAATGCTACACTCCTTCATAATTTTTCAGACATATTATACATAGGCATACATCTTTTATTTTGAGCCAAATTCTTAACATGGTTTTCACACATACCTCAAAAGAAGGGGTATTCATCTAGGTATATTCTACACCAATAGTAGACTCGAGAAAAACTTTGGGGTAACCTATAGGCACAAACATGACACAAGTACTAATAAATAGAGTCAAATATATAAATCTAGAAAAAATGCACATGTTCAAAACCATACACTTTATTCATGATTGTAAGCATGATCCTAACCCTCCTACACATTTTTAACAAGGTAAGTTACATCAAATTTCTCAACAATTTTATATTTGCACCTACAGATACAGGTTTTTGGCATAATTTCATATTTAGTTCACTCATCTTGGACTAGTTATAGGGGAATGAATTATTTCACTCCTTCACCACAACATTCAGTTTCTACTAGGGTTTCATGAATCTTGGGGGCATGAGTCTCCATCCTCGATTTACATTTCAATACATTACAATTTCTATTTAGTTGTGCAATATATGGGAAGGGCATGGGGGCACTATTTCTCATTTTTACCATGCATCCTTATTTATAGAATCGGGCCTAGATCCATCTATATTGGTGTGGTCTATGGGGTTTTGGAAGGTATCGAAGTGGCTAAGTTATTTGTAGGAAGGGTTTCCTTTCCTCTTACACTCAAAGGGGAATATATCTTAGTTGTTGAATAACTTTGATACCCAATCTTCTTCTTTAGTGCAGTGTTTCAAAACTTCATTCCTCTTCTTTCTCCTTCATATTCATTATTGGGTTGCATGCACCTAACACTCTAGTTTATCCTTGGCACGATTGGTGACCAATGAACCCAATTGTTTGACAATCATTTGGAAAATTTAGTGAAGAAAATCTTCAAGTACAAGTAAAGCACAAGAGTTTTCTCCCTCCATAAACAAACATGTGTATTCCTTCCTTGTTTACATCTATTTCATTTTAGTCTTATGAAAATGTAAATATTTCATGTTACACTTTAAATTTGAGTTGAATTTCAATTATTTGTCTAGTACATTGACTACAATATGTGTTGTAGGTTTCATTATGGAGCATGCCAAAACTAGGCACAACAAAGATTCCGCAAATTTTTTTAAGCAAAGATAAAGTGTTTCTACATACTCATGCATATTTTCCTTTAAGCATATAATTAAATTTCATACTTAAAAGAAGGGAAAATGCAAACATTCAATATTAGAAATTCATTCTTTGACACTATTAGTTTTGAAAATGCACTCGTGTTAAGATAAATACAACCTTCACATTCCCTCTTAGCACATTCCAAGGTCTATTATCTAGCTTTTTAATCCTTGCACACATACATAACATTGAATTATAATCCAATACAATACACAATGTGCATAGATAAACATCAAATAACAAGTTCCAAACTTTAGATTGCATGTTTTCCTTCCCTGTTCAAGTTTTTACAGTTTGTCCAGGATATTATATCCATTCATCTGTGACTTTTATGGTCTTAGATTGACATGTCCTCCGACTTTGCTTTATAAATGACATTCTTTATTGGGTCTTATTATCCCTCTATGTTGGCCTTTCCTAGATAAATCATCTACATAACCCTATATAAGAAAGTAAACACCACCTCATTTTCTAACCTGAAAATCCTATGACAGTACATTGATACACTCACTTCCAACACTTGAAAATGGCACCCAAAGCTCCCTAAATATCATAATAGCCCATCTATAGCACGGGGGGTTCACTTAGTAGAAGTATGGTAATGCTAGTTTTTACCTCTAATTATTCAATTGATAATATCCCCTCCCGTTATATCATTATAATGAAAATAACCCCTATTTTTTTCATGTACCTTACTTACCCATTTTTCCATTACAATTTTATTTACCACTTTTTATTTATACCCTAATAAATAAAACATAAAATATATCATGCTTCTCACTCGATTCTTATTTTCTCAATCCACATTTTGTCTCGAAAGAGAGTTTGAAGCCATTTAAGACCCATTACTAATTACATTATAAATTTTAAGCCGTAATCATTTATCAATAGTTCTTAAAATAATTAAGATGGTGAAATAATATCACTTGTGTTGAAGAACATACTCAATCCTAGTTTTCTACCATTTTATTATTTCTTGGTTAATAATCTATTAATTGAGATTTCCTTATTCAAAAAGAGATTATAATTTAACTTTGTGACTACCATTGTTTTGCAATTTTAAGGTATTTAGTTTTAAAAACTAGAGTTCAAATGTTTTAGTTTTATATTAAAATTAAACCTCTCTATCCTTTGGCCCACATCTCTAACGTGCCCCCAATACTTGATTCAAAATATTAATACATTAAACCCTTTCGTCCCCCATGTCTATCAGTATATTGACTTTGCTTTTATCAATTTTGATTACCTCAATATGAATGAATGTGCTAGGATATTGCTTAGATAGTGAGCCCCTCATGATTTACAGTCATAAGGGCAACAATATCTACAAGTATAAATCTTCTTACTGGCCAAGACACCAGTATCTCTCTTCTATGAGCACTCAAAAATCCCATCCCCAAGTAAGCATTATCAAAGGTGATTTTTTTTATTATGGATAAATAGTTTTGAAGGGACTATACCCTGTGTACAAAAAGGCTTAAAAAGCCAGATACTAGAAGGAGAAAACCCATCCAAGAAAGGCTAAACGCCTTAAACATGGAGGCTCAAAATATAGATATATCAGTAAAGAGAGTACAAAAATATCAATCTAGATAGTGGTCTAAAGAAGAACAAAAGGGCCAAAAAATAGCAAAGAGAGATCCAAAACAGGGCATCCCAACAAGAAAACAACATCAAAACCGCCAAAAAACAACAACTTCATAGCAACAAAGCAACATCTGGGCACCACATCATTTGACTGCTCTGTCAATCTTGACCTTAATTTTCTAGAGAGAGGTGAAGAGCGCAATGGCCGTGGCATGGGAAGGATCGGTCATGTCCGCCTGAGTAAGTGCAAGGTCACGGGTCTCACTAGAATCCCAGATGTTATCAAAAATGCCACTAAGGCTACACACACTTCTCACGTGTTGTTCCAAATTATAGACACCTTTCAGAGTAGAGAGGATGTAATCTTTACGCCCCTTGGCATTGCCCAGCCTGGCATCAAGTGAAAGGAGCTTCTTGAAAATCTCAGTAGTAGTATCATTGTCCTCAGAATTTTGTAGCTTCCTCTTACCTTTTGTTTTTTCCATATTCCTCATAGAATTTTTTAGGTCTTTGATCTCCTCTTCAAGCTTTCTAACCTTGGTAAGAAGCTCCACTTCTCTGGAATTATCAACAGGTTTACTTATGTGCAATAAGTTCTCCGCAAGTTTCAAATCCCTATGACTACACAAAATCCTCTGCAAAGAAGGCAGAGAAACCTTAGCCTTCTTGTCTTTCCTCTTCCTGGTAGAGGTAGCAGTGTCTAGATCTCTCTCAGCTGGGAGAGAGATAATAAAAGGGGGATTAGGCAGAGAGCAAGAGCAGGAGAAGCAATGGTGGTGGATGAGCAGGATCGGACCTTGGTGTAGGGGAACATCCCTGGTATGATTCGAAACTTCTAGAATAGAATTCTCCAAGGAATTAAGTAAATAATTCGGGAAATTGATGGTAAGATTCCTACGAAAATGATTGAGGAATATTAAATGTTTTAGGGGAATGGTGACATATCTTTCAGGGAAGATATGTCATCAAAGGTGATTGTGAAATCTAGTTGCATTCATTTAGATATCACATGCTAGGATGAGAACGACATGTGGTTTGAGGTCTCTTTGAAGTAGTGTTAATGTCAATAGTGCACAAGGGTTCCCATAACCAAAATAATGTTTATTTTGTAGGAATTTCCATCTATGGATAGGTTTTGAGATCATGTTTGAAGTATTTAGAGAGATTCACAACATGACCAACAAATAGGGTTTGATGACAGATAGTTTAGGCAACTAACAATGTTGAGAAGTTATAAATCCAGAAACTAAGTAGGTCCAAGATCATATAGTAGGGTAAAAACCATATATATGGTCTTGAAAGAGTTATATAGTCGTGTCTTAGGTCAGTTTCCAATTACAGTCTCTATAACGAAGCACCATCCAGTTTAGACCTTCATGTTCCAGCAGTGTACCCTCCCAAAACCTCCCAGAATCATATGTAATCAGTTAAGTGCACTCATCCATTTGTATTTTCAAGCTTATATCTTTTTTATCATATTAGTTACAAGTATAAAATCATTATTCTGATTTTGGTAATTAATGTTGGAAGTTAATACCTTAGAATAATTAGCTATTACTAACCCTTACATCCTTTAGTGTGCTAATTGACGAAAACCATTGAGTTTCATGATAAATATAATTACGGTATACATATAATTTTTTATTTATATATATAAATAGAGGGTGGATGCAAAATAATTGGAGAAAAAAGGGGGTTAGTAGCCATTTTTTCCCTAAATATAATAATACATAAACTTGGAGAGACATTTAGAGACACAAGTCTCATGAAAAGAACTTTTAGATAATGTGATAAGGTAAATTGTAGCTTTTTGAATCTAGTTTCTAAATATATATGTATTTGAAATAGCAAAATTAGTTTGTTATGTAGAAATTATATAATTTAATTAAAAATAATGATGCAATGTTTAAAAAATTCCATTTTTGAAAACTACATTATCCCCTCTATAAACCCATAAATTTTGTTTTAAATTAAATAATGCTGACTAATTATTGTGTCTACGATGGAAAATAAATATTCTAATATATCTAAAATTCCATACTATCCAGTCTTATCCAAGTCACAAGGCTTATGTTGAGAACAAACAAAGCGACCGAATATAGCAAGCTTGTCTACGCAGGGATTTGTAGCCATCTATTCTAAATAACTTGAATAAATGATCTACGCTATTTGCAAAGGACTCATCGAATCCTACCTCAAAAGTGGATGGAGTGAATCATAGTTTCTCAGAATACTATCAATCCCTATATGAATTACCCTGAGAATATACCCTTTGAAATATAACGATTATGCACACCTTGTATTATGAAATGATGTAGCTACTCTATTTGGATATGCTATTTAACTAGAACCCATTTGAAATCGCTAAAACCTAGTGATTCTGCGGAACAGTGGCGAATACACCCTGGTGTGTGAAACCTTATCAAAAGTAACAAGTGTGATCTCCTCGTTCATCTTTGTGCATCTACCGTGGATCCAAAAAAGTGTGTAATGCTAGCATAAAAAAACAGTAGATATTGGACACACACAGGCAGCTTACACATGCAATCACAATTTTATAGTAATTGCGAGTAGGAGAGGGATAGCGCAAGAGTCCATCAGATACATCTGGCTTTATGCAAATTCATCTAAGCGGGATTCCTAAATCTCCATGAGTCATGCATAGTATTAAATTTTGTCCAGCTACCTGAAACTATCTTGTAAATGGATGCAAGTCAAAACCTGCAAATTTAATGGCTTCACTATTGAAATCAAACTCATACCTACTCCAATTTTGACCTTTTTGGATGAAATGACATTACAACACTTTGCATTAAGGATGCAATATGTGGCTTTCTAATAGCTAAACAATGTTAACTATGACATGCTAACAAATGTAACTGCATGAATTTCCTAAACAATTATACATGGAAAGGCTAAACTATTGGACTTATGTTCTTGGAAATTACCTATTAGGCAATATTGAGGGACACATTTTTTTTCTAGTGTTAAGCACATTAGCTCAGCTAATTTATAGATATCCCATTTACCCAAAAACAATAAACCAAATTGATCTCTTATACCGTAAACAATGCCATATTAGTTACACTATGTCCAGGGAACCAGATGATGCATAAATACAAGCCCACTTCCCTTCGAAACCTTTTGATACTGATCATGACATTGTTGACTATATTATGGACATTATTATAGTTTTGATTTAGTATGATGTTAGATGTTAGAGCATAGATTATTGTTGACTTGATTCTTATATGATGCATGATGAATATTAGAGACATTTTAGATATTGATGTTGATATACTGTTTGACCGGGTTATATTATAGATGTTGTTCGGACATGTGATATTTGGATAGTTTGAGTAGACCTAGAAAATGGAGATTAATTGATGATGATATAGTTGTTGATAAAATTGCAAATGATATTGTTATTTGCCTTGATGTTGTTGTGATTCATATATATAGATGATTTTGGAATTATATTTATTTTCATTTTGGATTTCTGATGTGGCCACGAGAACGAAGGAGGCATTTGTGTTTTGCAGGTTAAAAATATCACAACACACATCGGGGGATTGGAGACCAACCACATTGGAATTCTAGATGAATTAAACAAGGTCACCATGACAACTATATTTGTTTGTGTGTGTTTGATTGTTGTTAGGGATACCCATGGGGGGATCACCTTTAAATCTGACCAAGGGAATTTATGTTTTTTCTTTTATTTGGTTCATTTGTTAATGTATTGTATGTGTTTCATAAGTGATGTGTTTTCCCTTTTCATTATTTAATTAAATTGTGGTATATAATGTGAGTAATCATATTGTTAAAATTAATTAATAAAACTGTGTCATAAGAAAGTAATTGTTAGGAGTTGTTGACCTTGTATTAAAGTGTTGTAAGAAATGTGTAAGAGATGTGTAAGAGTGTGATTTTGGAGTATGGAAACACTCCACCTTCTTTGAAATTCAAATTTTTCCTTGGAGGCTGATTTTGGAGGCTTGTGGGACAAGTTAAACTTGTCCCACACCTCTTAAATTTATGTATCAACCTTACCTATGGTTGGAGAGTTAAATTTAGACATTTTTTATGCATTTTTGTAAGTCAAGTTGTATGTTTTAATTTCACTTTCTTCATGCTTTCAATTTCAGTCCTTATGGGGTGTGGGTTTGATTTGAGTGTGTAAGTAAAACCATCATATTATTCACCGACCTATTTATTATGCATTGGAGATTAAGTTGACTTATGTGTGTTGGGGTTGAAGATGTGTGAAGTGACATCCTACATGGATCCACCTCATCCTCTTCTCTTCCCTCTTCTATAAATTTGAATTCCTTAGCTTGTTTTTGGGTTACTTCAACTTGCATTACTCATTTTGGGGGCGAATTCTTTTGGTTTGAGAGTTCTTACTTTTGGAGAAAGTTGAAGGTTGTTGAATGCTTTGGTGGATTCTTGATATCTTGGTCTGCTTTTGCATTGGAAAGCTTGTTAGTGTTACAACCTTGGAACAAACTCCATCATGGAGAGGTAAGAGCTTAGCTCTTGGAAATGCTCTTCTTTTATTTTTATGAATGTGTGAATGGTTATTTGTTTGTTTTTCTTGATGGTTGGTTGGGTAGACTACCTAGGGAAGGTGTAGGAGAAGACTATGGGGCATTTTGTTGGAGGTATAAGTGTTTTTGGGAGGTATAAGTGTGGAGGGAGTTGGCAATTTGGGTTCCACCTTACAAAGAAATAGGTTGCATTTCTTTACTTGTTATGGGGTTCCATAAGAGGTTGGGGAGGCATAAGGAAATGTGAGGAATAAGGGGTACTTGGGGGAGGCATAAGGGCATGTCAGGGTGTTGATATACTATATTTTGGTGGTTTGTAATCAGGTGGTGATACCCATTTCCCCTTTGGGAGGCATAAGTAGCATCCCCCATAGTTTCTTGCTCCTTTGGCTTGCATGATGAAGCTTGAGTTTTGTTTGTTATGTCTTAATGTGGTTGCAAACTGCATTGTGTGTTGGACTGTGTTTTAAATGTAAAATTCTGATTTTGTGTTTTGGAAGCCTTTGTTGCCATGAGTTAAAACACATCTTCTATTGCATTGTGGTTAGGGCTCGGGGGCCAATGAAGAAGGATGATTTCTCCTTTTCATTGGATGTCTTGGTTTGGTGGAGAGTGTTTCCTTTCCCCTGTTTTTTGTGATCATCAAATTGGAGAATGATGGATTCCATGTTGCTGTTCTGGAAGCAAAGGAAAAGGACAAAGTTTTGACAGTCTTTTGCTGAGTTTATTTCTTATTGTAACCATTTCCCACTTTGAAGTGGATGACCTTGTATATTTTGTGATGGAAGGATGTTTTGTATTGGCTATGAAAGTTGTAAATGAAATTTTGAAGAGATGTACCTTGTTTTAGTTTTTTTAAAGAAAATGAGAAGGCATGATTTTGTATGTTGTATATTGAAATTGAGGAATGAAAAAAAATGAGTTGTAAAAGAATCATCCAAGTCCATAGAAGTTGTTTTACCTTTACCAAAAATGATATTGTTTTCATTGGGAATATATGTTTGATATATAGTATGAAATCCCTATTTGGAAAATTGAAAATGGAATACGTATGAAGAGAATGTATTACTCTTTTCCTTTGGAATGTATTTGAAAAATTAGAACTACATTTTATTTCCACATTTTTTTGCGCAACTTGATTTGAAACAAACTTAAAACTTTAGATGTTTGAGTTGGAAATTCAATGTTATATTAAAGTTTGGCAAATAGAAAAGATAGATCCTTGTTTTGTGAATTCAAGTATAGATCCATCTTTTTTATTTCATTGTAAACTACTAGCAAATTTTTATTAAAAATGAACAGAATAACCCTGCAACCTATAAAACGAAATGTTATATTAAATTGAACATAGTATGGATAAAAATGATCCCAAATAATCTTAACACTTAAGAAATTTTTATAGAACCTTGCAAAATCAGGGTAAAAAAAACCTTTTCATATCTTTTGCTGTGTAAAATTGAGAAATCTTGAGTTGCATCTTCAATCAACAAATTGACCTTTGCTTATCCATCCTAAATTCTACCCAATTGAAATTGTCCATGTTGGTTTGGCATGTTCAAAATAAAGAATTAATGGCAAATTTAGAACAGAATACAAGTTAAAAATTACCAGTTCACTTTTTAAGTGACAGAAAAATGTTTTCTCAAAATGACCCTTGAAAATTTATCCAAAATTTAATTTTAAGATTCCTATGCAAAGAGGGAATTCGAGAGATTTCCAGAAACGTCCTCGTATTCCAAAAACTGAGTTCCCAATCAAAAGTTATGGCCTCCATGAAGTTTTTACTTCATTTGGCTTGAAAAATAATCTAACTGTCAAATTTAAATGAATAAAATATTCTTGGGTGGACCCGTGGGATAACAATTTCTTTTTTCACTTTTTTCCCAAAAAACGCAAAGTAATGAAGTTTTATGCCGCTCTGCTAATCTACAAGCCTTCATTTTTTCTAAAAATGATCTAAGATGATCAAATACTAAGAACTAATTTGGATATATACAAGGAATATGTCAAAGGACAGTTGTCATCCAATGTGACCCACTGACATCCGTACACTATAACGTATATGAAAGGCGGCATAATGCCATAAGAATTTCTGATCGCCATTTTCAAGCGGTATATATGTATATCTCACCTATAATAAAGGCTACATGATTTCCGGTATTTTGGAAATGCCCCTCCCTTTCACGAAAGTTCAACCCCTTGTACCCCAATGTTGAGAAGATCTGGATGTTGTTTTACAAGTCAAGTTCGCAGCCAAAGTCCCACGTTCGCCTTTACTTATCTATACCTCTTTCACACTTGATCAAATCCTCATCTCTCTCCTTGAAATTCTATAATTTTCTACCTTCGGCGTGATCCCTGACCAGACGAAACATTGGAAATCGAAAAGATCTTTAAATTTCCTCTCTACTTCATGGTATGGTAACAAGTACTGGGTCTGAGATTGTCTATCTAAGATACCTTCTTTAGGAAAGACGCATGGCAGAGTGCGAAGAACGAAAGTCAGCCGGAGGAAGTTCCAGTGTGTAAGCTACACAGACGAAACCCTATGCACTTGAATTGGAAGCGCATCAACGATAATGACTTAGACGGAGTCCTTGAACCTGCCAACTTTCTTGTTTGCAGCGAGGGCGAGGGCGAGGACGACTTCTCTGCCGGTGCGACCGAGCTGTCAGCGTCGACATTGTTGTAAAACCCCATGACCTTGACTTCACAAGTCTGGAACCCCAATAGGATGAGTCTTCTTGCGAGTCCTACATCACTTTGAGCACGCATTCCTGTAAGCGATCTACCCCACGACTTGAAAGCACGCTCTTGCTTGGTGTAAAATTATGTTCTTAGCTGCTTGAACCATTTGGCTAGTTTTAGTGCTTATTAATATATTTGTTTCCTTTGTTCTTTGGAATACCCATATCACGGAAGCACCGAGAAGAAAAGGAAGAGGAATTCAGAAAGTAGCTCCGAGAGGATGTCTTCATACCACTAAATCCGAAGCGGACATTTTGGAAGACGGGTATAAATGGCGAAAGTATGGAAAGAAATACAAAAAAACACCCCCAATCTCAGGTTTGCACCTAATATTTTCCCATAGCTTGTTAGGGTTTTACTTTTAAGACGAATTGCCGAGCTAGTGGTGTGCCCAACCTGGTTAGATTGATTTATATGTGCAGGAATTACTAGTACAGATAGGCTCTGATCAACAATTGTAATCTTTGTGTCCCAAGAAAAGGGTGGAACGTATCCCTGAACGCAGTTGATAAAGGAATTGTGACTAACAACATATGACGTGATAAAGCACAATCACAATGAGTCCCTCACTCGTATGACTATATCCAGAAGCCACTCCTGATTATCATCTCACAGCAATCTTCTCTCCATCAATCCTGTGATGAATTTCCATGGGACACCTCTTCCCACCTCTGGCTAGGAATAGATAGATCTTGTAAAAACCTGGGGACTTAATTGCTCTCGCCCGTATTCTGCAAAGACGATTACCAGGTTAGTAAATTGTATGTAATATATTTACTTCGCTGGTATCAGGATCCTCCTTTTCCAGATTCCCATGAAAATGTGATGCTAGTAGTTCGATGATAGAGTTATTTGAAGGGCCTAAATGTTGGAAAATGTAATCCCAACTACTTCACATGCGTCAGGCATTTAATTATGAGAGCAGACAGAATCCGACATGTCAGGTGCAAATCTTACAATAGATATAATCCAGGTGTCTACCATCATAACACATTCTACAAATTCCAAAGTCTTTAGTTTAATGGATACTTGTGTGAATCTTATTTGAGATTTGGTGGAATGGAAAATGTGCCTCACTCTTGTAAGTTTTCTATTCTGAATTTGCATCCTCTATCCAAGTCATTTTGTAATGCATAGTGTTTGAGCAAGGAAGCTATGCCAAATTAGATTTCATTAGTTCTGCTTGTTGAATAGCAATCGAAGAACTACATTCTCTTTCCCTTTCTTGTATATTATCTCAAAATCATACCCCAACATTTTTGAGACCCAATTAGGTTGTTCTTCTGATGATAAACATTGCTCTAAGAAGTATTTTACACTATCATGATCTGTCTTTAAGTTTGAAATGTGCTCCCATTAGATATGGTCTCCATTGTTTCACTGCATGAAGTATCAGCTAACATTTATTTCTCATAAGTTGGTTTAGAGTATATTCTTACCCTTGAGCTGACGGCTCTCAAAGGCAATGGGTTTACCTTCTTGCATGAGTACTATCCCACCCATACCATATGTGTGAAGCATCACATTCAACAATGAATCTTTTTTGAAAAATCTGGGGTGGCTAGAACTGGAGTGGTGCACATGTTCTTTCCTTCAACTTCTCATGGTATTGACTAGTAGCTTTCTCTTGATCAATGGAACTAGTCCTTCTTCAATAAATCTATGAGTGGTGACTAGTTCTTTGATGCTGCCATATTTCCTTACAAATCTACGATAATAACTTGTAAGCCCCAACCTTGACTCAGAGATTTTTTAGGGTTTTGGGAACCTTCCATTCAAGCATGGATTTTATCTTGTAGGATCCACTTTAACACCTTCATAAGAGACAATATGACCCAGATATTCAACCTCCTTGACACCAAAAGAACACTTAGAAGGCTTTGCATAAAGTTGATGTTGTTCGAATTGTTTTCCAACTTATTTACATGATGCAGGTGTTAGTATCCCATGTTTTGGCTATACGATTAATATATCATCAAAGAACACTAGAAACAAAATTTTGT
This sequence comes from Taxus chinensis, assembly GCA_019776745.2. Lineage (NCBI taxonomy): Eukaryota > Viridiplantae > Streptophyta > Pinopsida > Cupressales > Taxaceae > Taxus > Taxus chinensis. The sequence goes on from CM034153.1 coordinate 18,307,747, forward strand.
TTGAAATGTTCTTAAATATGGAATTCATCAAGCTTTGAAATGTGGAGGGTGCATTTGTTAGTCCAAAAGGCATTACCAAGAACTCATAGTGTCCTTCATGTGTACTCAAGTTTGTTTTATGAATATCTTGACATCGACAAGTTTGGATTCTAATCTGATGATATCCAGAATGAAGATCTATGTTTTGTAAAGTAATCCCCTTAGCTCACCATATTAACTCATCTACAAAAATCGGGAAATTTTAGGAATAGGAAACTTATCTTTAACTGTGTACTTATTGAGTTCCCTGTAATCTGTTCACATGCGCAAAATTGTCATCTTTTTTTTGTACCATCACTACATGAGAAGAGTAAGCACCTGACATTCTTGACAAATAAGTCCTGCTTCTAACATCTCTTGAACTATCTTTTCAATCTCACTCTTTTGCATATAGGGGTACCTATAAGGTCTGATGTTGGGTGGTTGACTCCCTGGTACTAGCTGGATGGCATGGTCATGGTCTCTTTTTGGAGGCAAACCCTTGGGCATTTCTCCAAACACCACTGAGTGCTCATCTATAATTGCTTGCATATCTGCGGGTATAAATGTATTGGAATGATGTGCTTCCAATGAAAATAGTTGTGCCACAAACCCTTCTGCACCCTTTCTAAGAAATTTTTGCATCTGATGAGAACTTACCATCTGTGGGGACTTTTGCTCTTAGTCCTTTTAGTTTAAAAGTCCTCCCTTCTGACTGAAATTGCATGAACAACTCTTAGAAATTCATTTCAATGGTTCCCAAGGTGGTAAGCCATTGAACTCCTAACACAATGTCTGCTCCTCCCATGGCAATGGCATACATATTGCTAGTTAGCAAGTAATCTCCCATGGTGAGATTAATGTTATGGCATTTTCCTGAATCAACTAACAGTTTTCCCATCAACGATCATGACTTGACATTCTGGAGATGGATAAACAAAGCAGTTCAAGCGTACCACCAACTTATGATTGATGAAATTGTGAGTACTTCCTGAATCAATCAACACTGTTACCCTCTGTTTTTTTAAGAATCCAACTACTTTGAGAGTTTGGGGAGTGCTAATACCAGAAATTGCATGGCATGATATTGTTGGCTGGGGATCTCCTAATTCCTCCTCTGGCTCTACCTCTTCGTCTTCTTCATTTTCTTCTTCTTCAGTAGGTCCCTCAATGTAGAACAACTTCTTTTCAACACACTTATGTCCTGGTCCAAATTTGTTGTCACAATTAAAACATAACCCTTTGGCTCTCTTTTCTTAAATTTGTTGAGGGGTCAGTCTAACTGGCCGAGGGAATGATGGTGGAAAGGTGCTACAATCTCTGATATTACTGACAGTTTGTTTCCTATTGGAAAGAAATTTTTCCTTTGCCCTACGTGCCATGATCATAGAGTCTGAAACCTTATGAGGATTAAACATACACACCTCAGTCTCAATTTGTTCTTTAAGACCCCCAAGAAATAAGTCATTCAAATTCTCTTTAGGAATATTTTCCACCCGTAAGGAAAGGTTTTGGAATTGATGGATGTAATCTTTGACTGTTCTTATTTGTCTTGGCTTTGTTAATTCACTGAAATAATTCTCTGACACAATAGAACTATAGTGCAATTGCAACTCTTCAGTGAATATTTTTCATGTAACATTAAGTCCAATATTTTGACATTGAACATATAACTATCGATACCAAATGAATTGGTTAGGTTCAAGATACAATGATGTCATGGTAACCTTTTTGTCCTGATGGAATCTAATGAAGATCAAAGAAATTATCCATCTGGTAAATCCAATTGAGTGGATATTTTCCATCAAACTTATGTATTTACACTTTTGAAATCATGTAAGGGGCTTGTAGATTGTTTGTATTTGGATTGGTCATGTTTACAGATCCACCTTGGCTAGTTTGTCTATTACTATGACCTAAAGATCCACCCTGGTTAATATGAGTATGATTGAGTTGTGGCTGATTAGGAAGGATATTATGACCCATGATATTATAACTAAATTTGTGAATGAAATCCTCCAATAGTTGTCCAATATTTTCTACATCTTCTTTGCTGGCCACTCTACCCTCGAGGTTTCACAACTCTAACTCAAGATAGCTGACCTTATGGTCACTTGAAGTAAACCCTAACCCTAAGTACTCTGTAGATACCCCTTATGACTCTAACTCCTCAACTATTATCTCATCCTTATCAGGTGTTTTACCCAGAGTGATGGGATTCTTTTTGCCTCTTGTCGAAGGCCCAGCCATGATGCCCCAAAATGGTAAGATTCAAGGATCAAGTTCGAAATTTAGGGTTTAGGATTTCAATAGGAATTCGGCCAAATTTTATAAAACTCAAAAAACGAACTCAAACTTATTTTTAATCTTATTTCTGGAAATGTAAATAACTTTGAAAAATTCCACAAATTGCACCCTATGTAGCCGAATTATGAAAAAACATAAAACCGCTATAACTTTTGCAAAACAAGTCAAAAAGTACTAAAATTTTGAGGGAAGCTTACTTGACTGATTTCGCCACACCACAAAAAAATATGTTGAAAAATTCGCTACTGATGTTGAGATATTGGCGAACCTTCAAAATTAGGGTTTGACGCAGTGCTGGCCGAGTTCAAGCTCTGATACCACTTGTAATGAAATTACTTGTATAATTCATATCATGAGCAGAAATATAACACCCAATAACACAATATTCTAGAATAATGATCTCAATATGCAATAAGAATAGCTACGCCACTTCGAGGGGGCAACCTCCAAACCATACAATAATACTCAAATGCTCCAATGATGATCAAATACTACCTACTAACCTCTATATATACTATTCCTATGTTATGGCCAACACCAAGGCCGACCCACTAATGAAAATATAACATATATGAAAGAAATACATAATGATAAGAAGTTATGATAGCCACAAGTCGGCTATATACATCCAATATAAGATATATGATTAAGGGCGTAGCAAACTTCTTTCCCGTGCCCTCTTTTCGCGCTCGGGAGAAACATTTCCTCCGTGACACCCGTATTTCATGCCCAGGAGAAAATTTTCTTCCACGCCTGTCTTTCACGCCCGGGAGAAAAAAAGCTTCTTCCACGCCCGGGAGAAATTTCTTCCCGTGCCTCGCAAGAAAATAATTTAACTATGTTCGGGATAAATTTCACCCCCTTAGTGTCTTGTAAGGTGATTTGATAATTGTTGTAATGGACTTTGGAAAATTTTCTTGGGAACACTTTTAAAATAAAATAAAATAAAATAAAATAAAAATTTATTCCATACTTTTTCTAACTAAACCTAGGTTGTTCTTGGGTCTCAAGTGGGAGATTTTAGGTGGCGTTACACTTGGTATCAGAGCAGTGGTTCAAAATATTGGACCCTTGGGCACACTAGAAAACTTGAGACATGAACATTTAAACCTAGTACAATATTAGACTTAGCACACTTTTAAATCTAGAAAACAACTTTGTTTGAAAATTTGCATATTTTAGTAAACATGTGAAACTAAGTAAAACCTAGAATGTAGAACTAACTCTTGCATTGATCTGTGTAGGAGGTACAAACAAGACGAGGGTTCATTTCACATAGACCTAGACTTACCACCACCAGATCATGTTGTAGCAACTATCCTACCACAAATTTTATAGACACTTCAGGAGGTTAATGCCGCTCTACACGGAGGGACCATAGGAGCACGTTCAGTTAGACATGATAGGGTGACATCCATTGAGGCTCGTGCATCTCCTCGGCATAGTGAGGAGCATAGAGGAGAGAAATCCCATATGGAGTCAGTCAAAGCAGAGTCACCACAACGAGGACATGGAGACCGAGTTTTAGGACACAGAGATAGGTCTCGGAGCCTCGGGCTTAGAGATGAGCATGTAGGGAGGCCTATGGGTCATCAGACTATAGCTTCAGACCACATCAGGGAGATATTGAAGCTATGACCATCACATTATTCTGGTGACATAGTGGATTTCAGGCAGAGGCCTGGTTGGTGAGCTTGAACGGATGCTTAAAGCTCTGCCCTTGTTCTAGCAAAACAAAAGCTCATGTTGCGAGCCATCTACTGAGAGACGGAGCAGGTGTCTGGTGGAGGATGGAGGAGCAAAAGCTCCATGTGGATTCTGAGACAATTAGCTAGGAGCTTTTTGAGGAGCATTTCAGGAGCAAGTATTTGTAACAAAGGTTCACAGAGCAGAGGATAGATGAGTTTCATGACCTCCGACAGGCATCTCTTATAGTGGTTGAGTATGAGATAAAATTTCTGGATCTACTCCAGTATGTGGATTACATGCATGATGAGCAGGTATGGATCCACAGATTCATCCGGGGCCTAAATCTAGACATTGGAGGTGCACTGCGGATCCATTGTCCACAAACATTAGCTGAGGCCGTTGAGAAGGCCTATATAGCAGAGGAGACTCGAGGGAAGACCCAACAGGGTAGAGACTGAGTCCGGAGCCGTATACAGTAGATGCAGGACAACAGATTGAGGGGGTCACTACCTCCTTGTCGTGGTGGAAAAGGTTCAACACATTCATCTTTTAGACCCTCGCAACAGTAACAACAACAGTCTCGCCCACCTTATAGACCTCCACAGAGATATGATGCACAAAGGGGTCGGAGTATGGGGCCTCCTCCTAGGGGTCCCATCAGGACACAGGGTGCCCAGAGGGATTAGTCAGTAGGAGCACACTAGCAGAGACTACAACAGACCAAAACTAGATCACTAGGATCCCCAACACAGACTTCTAGAGCACCAGATGGACCTGCTACTCATGGGAGAGGATCACATGGTTATTTTGGTTGTGGTGTTGCCTAACATTTTTAGAGAGAATGCCCTCAGAACCCTAATAACAAGGGTAAGACACAGATCTCAGAGCCTACCATTGGTGACATGGGGTGTAGTCATATGATTTATGCTCTGATTGAGAACCGCCAGGTTGAGCATCAAAGTATAGTTATTGAGACCACATGTAGCATTGGTGGTATTCCTACCTCCATTTTGTTTGATTCTGGTTCTTCAGATTATTTCATTGCACCATCTTTAGTAGAGCGATGCAGGCTGGTGGCAGTTAGGCAGGGTCTTAGTTGGGACGTTGAGATGGATTTTAGAGCCAAGATCTCTGTAGACTCCTTAGTTAAGGAGTGTGTTGTGGATTTGGGACCTTTCACCACTACCTCGGATCTTCGTATCCTTCCTTTGGGCTCGTATGGAGTCATCTTGGGTATGGACTGGTTGTCTGCACACATGGCCAAGATCCACATGGTGAGTTTTTCGTATGCACAGATGCTTCTTTGGTAGGAATTGGAGTTGTATTGTTGCAGGAGGGTAGAGTAGTGGCTTTTGAGTCTCGCAAACTCAAAGATTATGATCTTAATTATCCAAATCATGATCTTGAGCTTGCGGCAGTGGTTCACACCTTGATCCGATGGAGACACTTTCTTCTTGGTTAGAGATTCACACTCAAGATTGATCACTTGAGTCTTCACCACCTCTTCACGCAGCCCAATTTCAATGCTCGTCAATGACATTGGATGGAGTTGCTTTGTGAGTATGATATGGATATAGAGCATGTGAAGGGGAAGGAGAATGTGGTTGCAGATGCTCTCAACAGACGAAGACATGTGATTATGGCCACTTCAATGGGCACAAATTTGTGGAGCAAGATTCTAGAGTAGCTTCCTCTTGATAGCTTCTACATTGCAGTGAGAATAGAGATCGAATCCCAGAGACCCCTTGAGGGGAAGTTTTATGGTTTCTCATTAGAGGCAGATGGAATTCTCAGGCACAAAACTCAGATTTATGTTCCTAGAGACGGAGGTTTGAGACAGGACATCTTGGTAGAGGCACATTGTGCACCTTATTCATCCCATCCTGGGGTGAAGAAGATGCACGCTACTTTGAGATAGTTGTATCACTAGAGAGGACTTAGTAGAGACATGGCTTAGTTTGTGTCATGATTTTTAGAGTGCTAGAAAGTGAAGGCCAAGCATCAGTATCCAGCTGGCCTTCTCTTTCCTCATGCTATACCGGAATGGAAGTGGGACACTATTTCCATGGACTTCATTGTTGGGCTACCAATGTCGATATATTACTACAACTCTGTCATGGTCACGATTGATAAATTGAAAAAAGTTGCTCACTTTTCTCCGATGAAGACCACTTATACAACTAGTGTAGTGGCATAGGTATATTTGGATGATATTGTCAGGTTGCATGTGATTCTGTGGAAGATCATTAGTGACTGTGATCCCTTGTATGCTTCCCATTTCTGGACTACCATGCAGCATGCCCTCAGGATGAGAATCAACTTTAGCACACCATATCACCCCTAAGGTAGATGGATAGACTAAGAAAGTGAATCAGAATTTTAGAGTACATGTTTAGGATGTATGTGATGGATCAACAGTCAAGATAGGAGGAGTACCTGTACTTGTTGGAGTTTTCGCGTACAATAATAGTTTTCATAGTTCTATAGGCATGGACTCCTTTTCAAGCATTGTATGGTACAGAGAGTGTAGGAGACCTCTTATTTGGGACAGGTTAAAAGATAGGGTTTCTCTTGGACCAGCTTTGTTACAGGACATGAAGCAGTAGGTGGTTTTGATTAGACAAAGACTGCAGGGGGCACAAGACATGAAGAAGAAGTATGCATATCAACATAGGAATGACCATAGTTTTGATGTGGGCATGAAGGTGTTCCTTTGTGTCAGACCACATAAGAGCCCTATCCATTATGGAAAAGGTTCTAAGTTAGCTCTTAGATTCGTTGGTCCTTTTGAGATCTTGGAGCCTATCGGCCCTTTGGCCTACCATCTAGCATTGGCACCTAGCTTGTCTCACGTACATGATGTGTTTCATGTTTCAGTTCTTACGAGATACATTGTTGATCCTTATCATGTGCTGGATTGGACCTCATTGCAGGTGTAGGATCAGGGGGAGGTGATGGTGGATCCCATTCACATTATAGATCGTAGGACCTTGGGCCTTCGAGGCAGAGAGATTGATCAGGTGTGAGTGTAGTGGGGCAGATATGATGAGACTGCAGCTACATGGGAGGATGCTACTTTACTACAAGTTCAGTTCTGACATCTATTCCAGTGATTTCCAGGAGGAAGTCGAGTCTAAGGGGAGGGGGATGTAGTGCCCACTTCTTTTTGACACCTTTTGATACTGATCATGACACTGTCGACTATATTATGGGCATTATTACATTTTTGATTTAGTATGATGTTATATGTTAGAGCATAGATTATTGTTGACTTGATTCTTATATGATGCATGACGAGTATTAGAGACATTTTATATATTAATGTTGATGGATTGTTTGACCGAGTTATATTATAGATGTTGTTCAGACATGTGATATTTGGATATATTGAGTAGACCTAGAAAATGGAATTAATTGATGATGATATAGTTGTTGATGAAAATTGTAAGTGATATTGTTAATGGTCTTGATGTTGTTGTGATTCATATATATATTGATGATTTTGGAATTATAGTTATATTTGTTTAGACGTTCTGATATGGCCACGTGGCCAAAGGAGGTATTTGTGTTTTACATGTTAAAATATCACAACACACATTGGGGGATTGGAGACCAACCACATTGGAATTCTAGATGAATTCAACAAGGTCACCATGACAACTGTATTTGTTTCTGTGTGTTTGATTGTGTTAGGGATTCCCATGGGGGGGATCACCTTTAAATGTGACCAAGGGACTTAGTGTATTTCTTTTATTTGGTTCCTTTGTTTAGTATGTATGTGTTTTTTGAGCGATGTGTTTCCCTTTTAACTAAATAGATTGGAGTAAAGTAATGTGAGTAATCATATTGTTAAAAGTTAATTAATCAAATTGGGTCATAAGAAAGTAATTATTAGAGTTGTTGGCTCTTGTATTAAATGTTGTAAGTAATGTGTTAGCAATGTGTAAGAGACATGTAAGTTGATTTTGGAGTATGAAACACTCCACCTTCTTTGCAATTCGAATTTGTCCTTGGAGGCTGATTTTGGAGGCTTGTGGGACAAGTTAAGCTTGTCCCACACCTCTTAAATTTTTTACCAACCTTACCTATGGTTGGAGAGTTAAATTTAGATTTTTTATGCATTTTTGTAAGCCAAGTTGTATGTTTTAATTGCACTTTCCTCACACTTTCAATTTCAGTCCTTATGGGGTGTGGGCTTGATTTGAGTGTGCAAGTAAAACTGTCATATTTTCACCTACTTATTTATTATGCCTTGGAGATTGAAGTTGACTTATGTGGTGGAGTTGAGAATGTGTGAAGTGGCATCCTACATGAATCAACCTCATCCTCTTCTCTTCCCTCTTCTATAAATTCAAATTCCTTAGCTTGTTTTTGGGTTACTTCAACTTACATTGCTCATTTTGGGGGTGACTTCTTTTGGTTTGAGAGTTCTTGCTTTTAGAAAAAGTTGGAGATTGTTGAATGTTGGTGGATTGTTGATCTTGGACTATTTTGTATTGGAAAGCTTGCTGTGTTACAAACTTGGAACAAACTCCATCATGGAGAGGTAAGAGCTTAGCTCTTGGAAATGCTCTTCTTTTATTTTTATGAATGGTTATTTGTTTATTTTTCTTTATGGCTGGCTGGGTAGATTGCCTAGGGAAGGTGTAGGAGAAGACTATGGGGCATTTTTGTGGGAGACATAAGTATTTTTTGGGGAGGTATAAGTGTGGAGGGAGTTGGGATTTGGGTTCCACCTTACAAAGAAATATCTTGCATTTCTTTACTCGTCATGGGGTGCCATAAGAGATTGGGGAGGCATAAGGAAATGTGAGGAATAAGGGGTACTTGGGGGAGGCATAAGGGTATGTCAGGGTGTTGATATACTATATTTTGGCGGTTTGTAATCAGGTGGTGATACCCATTTCCCCTTTGGGAGGCATAAGTAGCATCCCCCATAGTTTCTTGCTCCTTTGACTTGCATGATGAAACCTAAGTTTTGTTTGTTATGTCTTAATGTGGTTATAAACTACATTTTTTTTTGGACTGTGTTTTAAATGTGAAATCCTATTTGTGTGTTGTGGAAGACTTTGTTGCCATGAGTTGAAGCACATATTCTATTGCATTGTGGTTTGGGCTCAGGGTCCAATGAAGAAGGATGGATTCTCCTTTTCATTGGATGTCTTGGTTGGGTGGAGAGCGTTGTCTTTCCCCCTATTTTGCTGTGATCAAAATTGGAGAATGATGGATTTGCATGTTGCTGTTCTGGAGCAAAGGAAAAGACAATTTTGACAAACCTTGCTGAGTTTATTTCTGATTGTAACCCTTTCCCACTTTGAAGTGGATGACCTTGTATATTTTGTGATGGAAGGATGTTTTGTATTGGCTATGAAAGTTGTAAATCGAAATGTGAAAGAGATGTACTCTATTTTCTGTTTTTTTAAATGAATGAGAAGGAAATCGTATTCTATAAATTGAAATTGAGGAATGAAAAAAAAAGGTTGTAAAAGAATCATCCAAGTCCATAGAATTGTTTTTTTACCAAAAATAATATAGTTTTCATTGGGAATTTGTGTTTGAAATAAAATATGAAATCTCTATTTGGAAGATTGAAAAGGGAATACGTATGAAGAGAATGTATTACTCTTTTCCTTGGGAATGTATGATGTGAAAATTAGAACTACATTTTGGCTTTTTTTTGCACAACTTAATTTGAAAAAAATTTGACATTTTAGATTTGAGTTGGAAATGAATGCATATATTAATGTTTGGTAAATAGAAATATATCTGTTTGTGTTCAAGTATAGATTCTATTTTGTTTCACTGTAAACTCTGTAAATTTTAATTAAAAATGGACAGAATGACCCTGTAACCTGGGAAAACGAAATGTCATATTAAATTGTACATAGTATGGATAAAACGACCCTAGATAGACCTTACCACTTGAGAAATTTTTATAGAAACTTTCAAAATTGGGCTCAAACCTTTTCACAGTCATTGTGCTGTCAAATTGAGAAATTTCGAATCGATCTTCAATCAAACAAATTAACCCTTGCCATCCATCCTAAATTTACCCAAGTGCAATCCTCCATGTCTGTTCGGTATGTTGGGAAATAAAGAATATTGTATTAGAACAGAATGGTGCAAGTTAAAAAGAAAAAAATTACCAGTTCTCCTTTTAGTGATAGAAAAAAGTTTTCTCAAAATCAACCCTTAACTTTATCCAAATTTAATTTTTAAGGTTGCTATGCAAAGAGGGCGTTGAGATATTTCCAGAAAGTCCTCGTGCGCTAGAAACCAAGTTCCCTATCAAACGTTATGGCCTCTGGAAGCTTTTACTTCATTTGCTTCAAAATAATCTAAGTTCGAAAAAGGGAAAACTTGGTAATGTTTTTCTCTGCACCCCATCTCCACACCCCTCCTCACGCGCAGGGAAACTTCTTTCCCACGCCCTCCTTTCGCGCTCGGGAGAAAAGTTTCCTCCATGGCGCCCGTCTTTCACGCCCAAAAGAAAAGTTTCTTCTGCGCTTGGGAGAAACAAATATTCTTCTACGCCCTCCTTCCGCGCCCAGGAGAAATTTCTTCCCGTGCCCCGTAAGAAGACAATTTAACTGTGCTCGGGATAGCTTTCACCCCCTTAGTGTCTTGTAAGGTGATTTGATAATTGTTGTAATGGATTCTGGAAAATTTTATTGGGAACACTTAAAAAAAATAAAAATAAAATAAAATAAAAAATTATTCCATACTTTTTCTAACTAAACCTAGGTTGTTCTTGGGTCTCAAGTGGGAGATTTTAGGTGGCGTTACAGCTTCCATATAAATCCTTTTAGTAGAGGTGTGTGCTCAAAAGGTTCTATACTTCCCTGTCCTTTATTCGAGGTCTTGTTCCATTTTGGTGTGTGATTTGTAGTTATACTAAATCATTTGGCTTAAGTGTATTTTTCATCTACTCATGCTGCCAAATTCAAGGTTAGCTTTCCTCTTCATCTTTCACATCTCAACTATGTGCTCTTGTATGGCTTGATTTAGTCCTCCCGTCTCTAAAATCAATCTTTAGTTGGTTCACTTCCTACTTTTTTTGTTAGTTAGTTAGTAACAAGTTACACACATTATTATTCACATAGAGTTCTTAACAACTTATGCACATTATATCTAATTGTTACAAAATAAATTGTTTTGTGATTCGAATAGTTGACCTCTTAATTTGTAGCTGTAAAATACTTGCAAAATTGCACCGACTGTTTTAAAATAATTATCCTATAGATATAAATTATATGATATACATTAATATATATTATTGTCTACATAAATTATAGTGATATACATTAATATATATCAACTATATCAACATAAATAAATGTAAACTCTTTTATTTTGATTTAAATTTGGAATCAATTAATTATTTCGATGAAATTTTGTATCAATTACCATTAGTGTATGAATAATTAGTCTTAGTATCTATTGTATTGATCCTTGAAAATTTGAACCAAGTGTACAATATTTTTGATATCTTATAGGATTTGTATCTTAGTGGATTGTGAAACAAATAAATTTATACCATTATATGCACTGGTGGACTACAACCTAATTAATAAATGCTACCTTTGATTATTTCATTCAAAAACTGCGATGGGAGAAGTTGCGACTTGGGCTGCAAAATTGTTCAAAGATGCACATAGGGAACCAACCAAGCTTTTTCCATCATGGAAAGATTCAAAGCTGTAGTTGGAAATCCCAAGATCAATCATCGACAAGGATAAAACTAGATTCAGAATTGTGCTTATTGGCAGGTTTGAGACCGAACATTGATTTAAAGAGAGATTGGTGTAGAAGGAAATGGACCTGCAGGCTCGATGTCAGGGCACTTGTAGGTGAAGGTTTTATTTTCTGCTTCTAAAATGAACTGGAGATGCATAAAGGTTTTTTGGGAGATCATTAGTTTTATGGAAATGCAACTCTTTGGCTCCACTGATGGGAGCCAGGAATGTCTCATAATTTAACTTTTTAGGCCCTTTCTGTCTGGATTTGGCTCCCTACTCTGCCTTTGGAGTTCTAGGAATGAAGTCCTTATGGGGATTTCTACATCCATGGGTGTCTTGATAGCTGTTGATCCTGCAACTAAGTCTCGTGCCAGATTGGTTGCTGCCCGACTGTGTGTTAATGTCCCGGTGGGTTCCAAAATCCCAAAAAGATTTTTTCTAAACTCCCTAAAGGGCACATGAGAACAACAGATCGACGTGGAGAGCTCCTTAATCTTCTGCAATAAGTGTAGGAGGGTCAGGTATCAACGAAAGTCATGTTGTTCTGATCTTGAGCCACTGCACGAGATTGTGATCACTCAAATGGATGATGCCTCGTCGGTGGAGGAGTGGAATACATAGGAGGAGGTAATATACCCAAATGTTTGCACTCCTGTTTTCTCTCCTGGGGCGGTTTCCCTGGACCACGACAAGGTTATCATGGAAGCTTGCGTAGGGTAGACGATGGAAGACGGGGATGGTGGTGGGCGTGTGCTGAATACCGATTCACCTGATCACATTGTGCTCCTGTCCGACGTGGATTTGGTACTGCTCACGAAGGATCGAACCCTAGTAGACGAAGGGGTGGTTGAGGAGACAGGTGCTGATGGTAAGATTGAATGGGAGGGTAGATTCAGTGGGTGGGAAAACAAGATTCAAATTTTCCCTCCAGTGGACAGGTCTGCATTGAATATGACTCGGGAGGAGCTGGATGGGCCATGGGTGGGGTGGAATCAGCCCCCCACTCGGTGGAAGCACATGTGTATTAAATGGAAAACTCGAAGTGATCCTCGGTCTCGACAATGCTTCTTTGTTAGGATCTTCTTCTCACGGGCATGATGGAGATGGATGGACGAAGGTCTATCACAAGAAACATATGACACGAAGTCGCTCTAGGACGATTTCTTGTGGTGAGCCTTAGTATGAATTTTATCTTCTGTTTGGGCCAAGTATCCTTGACTCGCCCTTAGGTTTAGCTTACTTTGGCTTAGTATTCTTCTCTTCTTACCACTGGTAGAGGTCATTTCTTTTATTCCTCATCATTTCATCTTTTGCTCCTTTCTGTCTCTCACAATGTATCTTTTTTGTATGGCCTCTAGGAGCCACGATCCTTGTTTTTATTACCCTATCTAATTAAAAAACTAAAAATATATTTTAAAACCAAGTCTTATTTTTTCTAAATCAATACTAGTGAAGGTGATCCAATCAACCGCAGGTGCATGACTCAACTAAATTGAGTTTCTAGTTAGAAGGAATTTATAATGACAGGCAACAACTTTCAACCTCTTCCTTAGTATAGGATTGGAAATGCCAACTAAAAATGATCAAATCTTTCTCATGAATCCTATTCCCTCCACCAAGTTATTGTGATTTTAATACTACATATACATCGAAAGAGTAAAAATAACAAAACATTAAATAAATTCATGTTAGAGAAGAAAAATATGAAAGTAATGGATTACAATCACCATTCATTATCTCTACTAAAACACGCTTACAATTTGTTTTTTCTAAATGGGATACTTTATCTTTTAATTATTACCCGAAAAAAAGTCATTATGTTAATTACTATACTCATGGTGCTCAACTTGATGTGACTTAAATAATCACATGTACAAAACTCATAAAAATTGAATCCTCTATTAATATATTCGTAAAATTGTTCAACTTAACATTAAATGAATGACAAAAAAAGCCCCTTCTTATGTGTTGGAAGCCTCTCACACTATGAATCATTATATAGCCTAAAACAACCCTTCATAACATCTTTTTTTGTTGATGTTTTGAAAAACATAGTTCTTATTTTTTATTTTATTTTTAAAATTATTAAGCTACTTGGAATTGTTTTGGTTATATTTATATCATTCTTGAAAGGAAAATGCTTGCAATCTATAATATTAACAATTTCATTTTTTTATAAAATGATCACATTTGTTTGTATTCAACTTGTGTAGATGGGTTGTGAATTAAAACCAAGAAAACTTAAATACAGACCAATCTTCGAACTTCACATCATTTGAAGATCTAGGCTTACCTTAAGCAAAATTTGTAATATATAATATCCACGTTCACATCCAACATTCCAATTTGTTTCCTGATTTCCGTTTTTTAAGAAAGTATTTCTTGATTAACTTAATGCATTCAACTTCTCATTTTGTGTTACAATGTTGTGTCCTACAACTCTATTAAGACCATAAGGTAATTCATTGAAATTAATCAAATATTTTGGCACTACTTTAGGAGTCTTTATAGGGCTTTGATTGATGTATGAGTGACCAACACATAGACTTATCCTAGAAGGAAGTTTATTCTTCAATTTTGCCACTTCGTCACCTGTCTTGATAGGGCCATTGTTTATGTATGCATGAAAAAATATTTGACTTGGCCCACAATATCGTCACTCCCTCACTTGTCTTGACAGAGCCAACATTGATGTATGCATGACCAATGCCTAAAACTAACCCAGAAGGAAGTTTTTCTTCAATATTGTCATTGTCGCAACTGTTTTGACATGACTGACATTGATGTATGCATAATCAACACCTCGACATGACCCAAAAGGAATTTTTATTTTCAATATTATCAATTCCTCAACTTTCTTGAAAGGGTCAACATTGATGTGTGCATGACTAACATATGTAATCAACCAAGACGAAAGTTTGGTCTTCAATATTATCACTGCCTCAGACATCTTGACAAGACCAATGTTGATGTATGCATGACTAATAGGATTGATAAAAATAAAACAACTAAAAAGCTAAAAACATGCATGAGAGCAAACTGCTGTTTGTTTGAAATAAATAAGGATGAAATTAAGTGCTTTTTCTAACATAAAATAAATTATATGGAAATCTCAAATCCTTACATATAGTGCTGAAATTTTAATTTAAACATTGTTTCTTTCTCCCTTTTTTTAATTATGCCAAACACATTCCCCTTAAGGAAAGGGCTTTGCGAACATTCACGGGACTATGTCGAATTTGATGGCTGTTAAATGGAAACAACAACGATTACAGTGTGCATGGAAGTGCTTTGGGTGCAAAAGAGGTTTCTCGAGATTTCATCCAATGATTTTAAGAACATTCTATTTTTTTGGAACAACCATTGGAGTCAACATGTTAAAAAGGGTGCGGTTGTTGAAGCAAAGTGGACAACTAAACTTGGTGAGTATGAAAATAAATACCCTGTGGAAGATGTAGAGTTCAACACTTTAATTTCTGGAAAATTTACTGAAGGATGGGAGAAGGCACTCTCGGTAAGAATTTGGGGCTGTTTTTTTACTACTAATGAATATTCCTGTCAAATTCAGCTGGCTATGGTGTTTTTTGGGTCATAAAGTTTCCTGGCGAGTTGTATATTTGTCTTTTACAAATAAATTATATGCATTGTTTAAATCTGAGTTTTATTTGCATTTTCAGACGTACACCCCAGAGAGCCCTGCTGAAGCTACGTGAAACTTGTCTCGACAATGTTTAAAAGCACTTGCAAGGGTTCTTCCAGGCTTCTTAGCCATTTTGACGTTTTGTGTGAGTTTGGCACCCTAAAAATAGGATTTGGATTTGATATCTCTGTTTAGGTTTGAAAATTTCAGAAGGGTTTAAAATTGAAGTCTGGAATGTTTTCCCTGGGTCACCCACGACATCAGCCTCCCGCCACCAATCCAAAAATTTAAAATTACATTGTATTTCAAGCCAATAGAAATACAATTAAACACATTATAGTTATTTGTTTTCATGTTTTAACATTATTATCATGTCTAAAACAAAAACTGTGATGTAACAGGCCAGGTTTTCCTTCCAGCAGCTAATTTCTGGGGTCAGCTACTGCCATTCCAAGTTTAAATTTTTCTAGCTGTTTTGAAGATATTTTAGTTCTGTGGTTTTTATTTTGGTTCTGCGGTTTATTTTGATAGTGAAAATTGTGTACTGATCTAGGGAAAATTTGCAGCAAGTTTGTCACCATGATCTTAAGCTGTAAAATACATTACCGTATGGAAGTCCTGCACCTCGGCTGAAAATTTGTGACTTTGGATACTCAAAGGTAAATTTATTTTTGGGCCATAATTACTGTGTACCTTGTGCATGTCTTCACTATTATTAATTCTTTTAGGTTGTGTGTATGCCCAGAGTAAATGCTATAATTAATAACAATAATGTTTGTAAGTACATTCTGTGTTATATTTAATATTTGTAATTTTTTTCTTTCAAAAACTGTTGTATACATTGTTTATATTGATCTTTCATTTTGTATGTTTTCTGTATATCTATCTATTGTGCATAACTTCAGCATCTTGTTTTCACAGATATACATTTTGTATATTTTTAGCATTCTTTTGTATGGTTGCTGCGTATACTTCCATTAGCGTTATCAATGTGTTGTGTAATGTTATCATTTATCTATAATTGTTGTATATACATTGTACATACCTTCATACTTTGTTTTCTTCATATTTTTTAGATATATTGTGTATGTCTTTGGCATTCATATCCTCATAATACCTGTATATACATTGTTTAAATGCATTCTCTTTGTTCACAATTTCTATGTATGAATTTATATATCTTATGTTCTTTTTTATAATTTTTGTATGTACATTTTGGTTATATATTCAATATTTTTCCATAATTGTGGCATACACATTTTATGTCCAGTGCTCTCTTCTCCAATCACGGCCCAAATCAACGGTAGGGACTCCTGCCTACATCACCCCTGAGGTTTTATCCATTTGAGGACCAAGAGGATCCCAAAAACTTCAGGAAGACAATATAGGTAAACTTTTGTTTCTCATTATTAATTGTGTTGAATTCATCTACAAAGTTGCTAGCAAGTTTGAGGTAAGTGCACCATTTTTTCAAAATGCTACAGAAACAAATATTTGAAAATTGAAACATTTAAAAAGATTTTGATATGTCCTGCAGACCATAGGAAGAATCTTCTAAAGAAGTAAACACACTTTGATACTTCATACAAATCATATCTTATTTGACATGTCAGCGCATAATGAGCGTTCAATACACTATCCCAAACTATGTGCATGTGTCCCCCGAATGCAAGCAAATTCTTGCCCGAATTTTTGTGGCCAATCCTACTAAGGTATTGCCCCTCCCCTTATTTTCATTCTCTATTTCTGCTTAGTTGTGAAATGGTTGAGTTGAGTTACAAACTTTTCATTGTATGTATATTCACTGTATGTTAGTTCTAAAGTTAATGAGCTGAATTGGATAATTCAGAGGATTACCATTCAAGAGATAAAGAGTCACCCATGGTTCAGAAAGAACTTTCCTAGGGAACTCATGGAAGGTGCAGAAGTAAACTACCAATATGGCGATCCTAGTAACCCTCCTCAAAGTATATAAGAAATTGTCAAGATCTTAGAAGAGACAAAAACAACCCCTCCATAGCAGAAGCCTGCCGATATTTTCTTGTGGGAGGAGGATGATAATGAGGAAAATGAAATTTCACCAAGGATTTAACAAGAGCTAGAGGGAGAGGGAAGTGAAGAATATGACGAATGTTATTATGATCCTAGCTATGAGGATCCAAAACACTATGAGGATCCCAAGAACTATGATGATTCCAAACACTATGGCCCCAAATGAAGTTTTTTGAAATCAAATAGAGTATTGGACTGTATAAACAAATTTCCCTTTTTTCATGATTGGAAGTCTTGATTTCCCTAATAAATGCAACCATAAATCCTCTTGTTGAAGTGTTTTATCCAATTTTTCTATTATCAATCACTTGGAAAAGGTTTGAAGGGAGCAAGCATGTTGTCTTACATAATCTAGAAATGACTATTTGTAGAATAGAATGCTTCTTGGCTAGAGCAAATGCCAACAAAAAAAGGGGTGTGAGAGTGCCATTTCTCACAAAAATTGGTCCACATTGCATATGGTATGATTTACTTGGTTGTGGATAGAAGACAATATGTACTATAAAACTTTGTTCTTTGTAACTTCGTTCATTCATGGAGCTTATATGTATTGCATTATTTAGCTTTTGTGTTTCTGTACTTGATCATATAGGCTCCATCAGATGCGTTATCTCAATCAAATGCTTTGAATAAGTACATTGTTTTCATTTCATTTAAAACTAAAACATAAATCAATTCATGATGGATGATCTCATAGAAGTTTGGTTTAAGTACGCTCTATGTGGAACATGCAATGAAGGATGACTTTGAAGGATTCAGTGTTTGAGGTTTTCTTCTTTATTTGACCCTTGCCATTGTTGGGATGGATTTCTTAAATGAAGAATTATCTTAAGGCCAATCACTTGTTTCAAATTTCTGAATGTGATTCAAGATGTATCATTGAAATATATTTGGTTTGCTTTCTGATGTGGAATGAGATTCATAGTATTGGTTATGCATGGATGCATATTCAAATGATCCTTTACTATTCATATTGTTTGAAAAGTTTTTAATTTTTTTTTGTTATCATCTGTACTCGTCATGTTTTGGGCATTCACAAGTTCTTCATTTCGAATTTTGTTCATCATTATTTAGCATATCTTCAGCTTCAATAGAATTTATATACATTGATGAGTACATGCGTATTTAAATTATTAAATCTACAAATATGAAGAACCACAAAATTAATGCTCATGGGTGTAATTCCTATGCAGAAGGTTCTTTAGATCTTATTTCTTCTTATAACACAAGGAGACACCCTCAATATTAAAAGAAATGCCATCAAATTTGAAGTGTCAGTAAAATGATTACAAACAAACATTAACTTAATTTTGTAGACACCACCATCAGTTAAAAATCCAAAGGTGCGGAAAACTACATAGGAAACGATGTTAGGAATTCTCAAATTTTTGGGTATATACATAAAGAATGTTGTAACGCCCGCTAAAACGACCACTCGAGACCCAAGAACAACCTAGGTTTAGTTAGAAAAATTAAGGAATATTTTTTTTAAGAGCGTGATTAATCCAAACATAGTTAAACTTCTCCTAGGTGTTAATTTAATAAATAATTAAATTAACACTATATTTAAATGTTCCTCAATTAATTTTGGAGGGTCAAAGGGGCCAACACAATTAAATGCCCAGGGTATTTAATTTCACTAGGTTTAAACAATAACCAAGGTTCTTATTTGCATGGGATATAATAACATTCCCTTATCCCCTAACGCGACCCCTGAAAAGGTCAACCCATGCTTTAGAATTATACATTTAAGTTAATAAGGGGTAATTTCACATTTACCCACTCTCAGGCTCATCTTTGCAGTTCAACCTTATTTTTCACATATTTTCCGCACTTAAGGTTTCCTAAATTTTTTTCCATTAGATAGGGAATTTCTTCCCCTTTCCAATGATATAAAGAAGTCCTCCTAACTCCTCATATTTCTTAAGTTACAGGCCGGCAAGCCTAGGGAGGAAAATTTTCCCAAAGGCGGGCTTGCGGGCTTGGGGAAGAAAATTTTCCCTAAAGGCGGGCCTGTGGGCCCAGGGAAGAAAATTTTCCCTAAGGTCGGGCCTGCAGATCCAAGGAAGAAAACTTTCCCTAAGGGTGGGCCTGCGGGCCCAGGGAAGAAAATTTTCCCTAAGGGCGGGCCTGTGGGCCCAGGGAAGAAAATTTTCCCAAGCCACAAGGGACACGTGGCACGTTGTTAAGCCCATGTGGGAAGGCAGGTCGTAGGAGGTAATTTAGATTTTAACTCTTTTTGTTTGAAGGGCAAAAATATTCAAAAACCCTCGCGTCTCCGCCGATGCTCAGGGACGCCACGTGTCCTGCCCAAAATCTCAAGCAGGGAAGTAGACCGTCGGGGAAAACTTAGAAATGTTGAATTTTGTGTTAAAAAGCGTGAAGGTTAAAAACAACCCGTGCCTCTGCCGATGCCTAGCGAAGCCACATGTCAGTCTAACTGTGACCTGCAGAAAGGCGGGCCGGTGGAAAAACTTAGGATTTTTTTGGCAATCTTTTCCAAAGGCGAAAAGGTCAGAAACAATCCACGCCTCTGCCAACGCCTAAAGAATCCACGTGTCAGACATACAGTGATAGGTGGGGAAGCGGACCAGCGGGAGACTTAAGATTTTTTTTTCGCTGTTTTTTTTCAAAAAGGGTAAAATTTGAAGGTGCGAGCCCGCGAACCCGCGGAGGCGTTTTCCCAAAAGCGAATTGGCGGGGCTGCAGGGCCGCCGGGGAATTGTGAATTTTTGCTTTTTTTTTTTGAAAAAAGTTCCCTAAGTTATTTTCGGGCCCGTGGGTCCGATTTAAAAATATTTCCCTCTCTTTTTTATAAAGAAAAAACTAAGCGAAGTAAAAACTTTAGAAGGCCATAACTTTCGACCGGAAGCTCGAATTTGGGAAAATGAGGAGTTTTTGGAAAGGAATCAAACTACTCTTTGCATAGAAACTATAAAAAATTATTTTTGACAAACTTAAGTGCATGAATCTGATGAAAATGTCTTTCCTGCCATTAAAAAGTGAATAAAACTTTTTCAACTACCAGACTTGATTCGATTCGCCATTCTTTCTTCTTCAACATGCCAAAAAAACATGGAGAAACACACTTGAAGTATTTCAAACAGATTGCAAGGATAAAATATTAATGGTTGAGTTTCAAAACGAGTTTCCCCCCTTTTACTTCAAAACGTTTGAGTTTTGGTCTACGTCTAATTAATTGAAGTCCGATAAATTTTCTTGAGCAATTCAACTATTTGAAAGGCGTTTTGATCTTCATTAACTTACATTATTATTTCAAATTGTCTTTCAAGTTGTAGAGTACTTTGTAAATTTTTCTGATAAATATTTGCAGTTTTACAGTGAATAAAAAAATAGAAATCATGCTTAAAATTGAATGGATCTACTTTTCGTTATCATCCTCTAAATATTTAAATTCATTCAAATCTAATTTACAAAGTTTAACTTTACTTCAATCAATGCGTGAAAACCCAAAATGTAGTTCTACTTTCAAATCATGGATTTTGAATGAAACAAAGAAATATAATATTTCTTCATGCTTTTTTTTTTGTCAATTTTCAAACAGAGATTTCAAAATATATTTCAAACACAGCTTTCAAATGAAAACCATACCATTTGTGATAATTAAAACAACTTCTATTGAACTCCAATAATTCTCTACAACTTCCTTTTTCATTCATCAATTACAACTTATAGAATATACATCTTTCACATTCGAAAGCAGATTCCATTTCAAAAACAGAGCAACTTTCCACCACAATTAATATTACAATGCCATCCACTTCAAGTGGGAAATTTTTACAATAAGGAAACCCCAAGGGGATTGCGAAATTTGTCTTCATCCTCAGCTCCAGAACAACAACAATAAGATCCTCCATATATCTTTTGATCACAACAAAAAAGGAGGAGAGATAAAGCTCTCCACCTAACCGAGAATTCCAATGAAGAGGAGAATCCATCCTCCTCATTGGCCCCCGAGCCCCAACCACAAAGCAATAAGAAATGTATTTAAACTCATGGAAATAATTAGGCTTCCACAACACAAAAACAATTTTCACATATAGAACACAATCCAAATACATATTGTAGTTTGCCACAACAGGAAGAACAACAAACAATACTCAGGCTTCATCATGCACAAGCCAAAGGAGCAAGACCTATGGGGGAAGCTACTTATACCTCCCAATGGGGAAATGGGTGTCCTCCTTAAGATAAACCCACCAATATATATATATATATATATATATATATATATATATATATATATATATATATATATATATATATATATAAACCTCTACATGCCCTTATGCCTCCCCCAAGTACCCCTTATACCTCCCATTTTCTTATGCCTCCCCACACTCTTATGGCACCCCATAACGAGTAAAGAAATGCAAGCTATTTCTTTCACAAGGTGGAACCCAATCCCAAAGTCCCTCCCCAATAACAATTATACCTCCCCAAAACTCTTATGCCTCCCCACAAGAGATCCCCATACTCTTCTCCTACACCATACCTAGGCAATCTACCACACCAGCAAACAACATACCAAAATATTCAAAGCATTCACATATGCATAAATAGAAGAAGAACATTTTAAAGAGCCAAGCTCCTACCTCTCCATGGTAGAGTTTGCTCCAAAAGTTCAACAACAAGCTTTTTTTCCAATCCAAACATTCCAAAAGCTCTAGCAATCCACAAGCATTCAACAAAAATCTCTAACTCTCCTCAAAATTACAAGAGATCAAAACCAAAAGAAATAACCCCAAAACAAGCCAAGGAATTCAAATAAATAGAAAAGGGAGAGAGGAGGATGATATGGGTCCATGTAGGATGCCACATCATTATTATCATGTGTAAAATAGAAATTGTGATGTAATAGGCCACGTTTTCCTTCCAGCAGCTAATTTCTGGTGTCAGCTACTGCCATTCCAAGTTTAAATTTTTGTAGCTGTTTCAAAGATATTTTAGTTCTGTGGTTTTTATTTTGGTTATGTAGTTTATTTTGGTAGTGAAAATTGTGAAATGCCTTCATGTTATCTAGAATTGTGTACTGATCTAGGGAAAATTTGCAGCAAGTTTCTCACCATGATCTTAAGCTGGAAAATACATTACTGGATGGAAGTCCTGCACCTCGGCTGAAAATTTGTGGCTTTGGATACTCAAAGGTAAATTTATTTTTGGGCCATAATTACTGTGTACCTTGTGCATGTCTTCACTATTATTAATTCTTTTAGGTTGTGTGTATGCCCAGAGTAAATGCTATAATTAATAACAATAATGTTTGTAAGTACATTCTGTGTTATATTTAATATTTGTAATTTTTTTCTTTCAAAAACTGTTGTATACATTGTTTATATTGATCTTTCATTTTGTATGTTTTCTGTATATCTATCTATTGTGCATAACTTCAGCATCTTGTTTTCACAGATATACATTTTGTATATTTTTAGCATTCTTTTGTATGGTTGCTGCGTATACTTCCATTAGCGTTATCAATGTGTTGTGTAATGTTATCATTTATCTATAATTGTTGTATATACATTGTACATACCTTCATACTTTGTTTTCTTCATATTTTTTAGATATATTGTGTATGTCTTTGGCATTCATATCCTCATAATACCCTGTATATACATTGTTTAAATGTATTCTCTTTGTTCACAATTTCTATGTATGAATTTATATATCTTATGTTCTTTTTTATAATTTTTGTATGTACATTTTGGTTTATATATTCAATATTTTTCCATAATTGTGGCATACACATTTTATGTCCAGTGCTCTCTTCTCCAATCACGGCCCAAATCAACGGTAGGGACTCCTGCCTACATCGCCCCTGAGGTTTTATCCATTTAAGGACCAAGAGGATCCCAAAAACTTCAGGAAGACAATATAGGTAAACTTTTGTTTCTCATTATTAATTGTGTTGAATTCATCTACAAAGTTGCTAGCAAGTTTGAGGTAAGTGCACCATTTTTTCAAAATGCTACAGAAACAAATATTTGAAAATTGAAACATTTAAAAAGATTTTGATATGTCCTGCAGACCATAGGAAGAATCTTAGAAAGAAGTAAACACAATTTGAAACTTCATACAAATCATATCTTATTTGACATGTCAGCGCATAATGAACATTCAATGCACTATCCCAGACTATGTGCATGTGTCCCCCGAATGCAATCAAATTCGTGCCCAAATTTTTATGGCTAATCCTACTAAGGTATTTCCCCTCTCCTTATTTTAATTCTATGTTTCTCCTTAGTTATGAAGTGGTTGAGTTGAGTTACAAACTTTCCATTTTATGTATATTCACTGTATGTTAGTTCTAAAGTTAATGAGTTGAATTGGATAATTCAGAGGATTACCATTCAGCCATGGTTTAGAAAGAACTTGCCTAGGGAACTCATGGAAGGTGCAGAAGTAAACTACCGATCCTAGTAACCCTCCTCAAATTATAGAATACATTGTCAAGATCTTAGAAGAGGTAAAAAAAAACCCCTCCATATCAGAATCCTGCCTATATTTTTTTGTGAGAGGAGGATGATGATGAGGAAGATGAAATTGCACCAAGGATTTAACAAGAGGTAGAGGGAGAGGGAAGTGGAGAAAATGACAAATTTTATTATGATCCCAGCTATGAGGATCCAAAACACTACGAGGATCCCAAGAACTATGATGATTCCAAACACTATGGCCCCAAATGAAGTTTTTTGAATTCAAATAGAGTATTGGATTGTATAAACATATTTCCCTTTTTTCAGCTTGGAAGTATTGATTTCCCTAATAACTACAACCATAAATCCTCTTGATGAAGTGTTTTATCCAATTTTTCTATTATCAATAACTTGGAAAAGGTTTGAAGGGAGCAAGCATGTTGTCTTACATAATCTAGAAATAACTGTTTGTAGAATAGAATGCTTCTTGGCTAGAGAAAATGCCAACA
Source organism: Taxus chinensis (assembly GCA_019776745.2). Taxonomy (NCBI): domain Eukaryota; kingdom Viridiplantae; phylum Streptophyta; class Pinopsida; order Cupressales; family Taxaceae; genus Taxus; species Taxus chinensis. The sequence goes on from CM034153.1 coordinate 18,332,138, forward strand.
AAAAGGGGTGTGAGAGTGTCATTTCTCACAAAAATTGGTTCACATTGCAGAGTTGTGGATAGAAGACAATATGTACTATAAAAATTTGTTCTTTGTAACTTTGCTCATTCATGGAGCTTATATATATTGCATTATTTAGCTTTTGTGTTTCTGTACTTGATCATATAGGCTCCATCAGATGCATTATCTCAATCAAATGCTCTGAATAAGTACATTGTTTTCATTTTATTTAAAACTAAAACATAAATCGATTGATGATGGATGATCTTATAGAAGTTTGGTTTAAGTACGCTCTATGTGGAACATGCAATGAAGGATGACTTTGAAGGATTCAGTGTTTGAGGTTTTCTTCTTTATTTGACCCTTGCCATTGTTGGGATGGATTTCTTAAATGAAGAATTATCTTAAGGCCAATCACTTGTTTCAAATTTCTGAATGTGATTCAAGATGTATCATTGAAATATATTTGGTTTGCTTTTTGATGTGGAATGAGATTCATAGTATTAGTTATGCATGGATGCATATTCAAATGATCCTTTACTATTCATATTGTTTGAAAAGTTTTTAATTTTTTTTTTTGTTATCATCTGTACTTGTCATGTTTTGGGCATTCACAAGTTCTTCATTTCAAATTTTGTTCATCATTATTTAGCCTATATTCAACTTCAATAGAATTTATATACATTAATGAGTACATGCGTATTTAAATTATTAAATTTCAAAATATGAAGAAGCAGAAAATTAATGCTCATGGGTGTAATTCCTATGCAGAAGGTTCTTTGGAACTTATTTATTCTTATAACACAAGGAGACACCCTCAATATTAAAAGAAATGCCAACAAATTTTGTAGTGTCAGTAAAATGATTAAAATAAAACATTAACTTAATTTTTGTAGACAACACCATCAGTTAAAAATCCCAGGGTGTAGAAAACTACATAAGAAATGATGATAGGAATTCTCAAATTTATGAGTATATACATAAAGAATGTAGTCAAATTTGTGGTCCTCATGGCAAGATTGAAACTTTATTTGATAAGGTGGCTAGAAGAAAATCTTGTGTCAAGGTTATCAAAGAAAATATTGGGAAAATTGAGGCATATTCAATCATAAAATATCCAAAAAAATAAAAACATATTGACTTGCAAGATGCCAAACAAAGGGTTGTTTATCTTGAAACAGTTTGGTTCTAAAACTTAGAAAGAGGAAGTTGGAAGTTAAAGATTTGGTTCTACTTTGAAAAATTCATCTATGGGGTGGATTGGTAAAGCTTTGTTAACTGTTGAGTTGGTCGGTATTGGAGTATTTGTAAGGATCATTGATAGAAAAATAAGTGCAGACATAGTAAAATACAATCTTTAGCTAATATTTCCTTAGATAAATTTTATGCGTTTTTAAGGAGGGAGTTGCAATGTTCTACAGTAAAAAGGCTATCTTGAAGGCGACTATTGGACCATGACAAGACTTCAGTGGAAAATTGTGTTGTAGATCTTTGACTAAGGATTTTCATTGTTAGGTTTTCTAAACCGGTTTTAGGATTTCTCAATTTTGTATCATTGGATTTTGTTTTTAGGTTCATGGAAATGAAATGTAACGACATGTTCCTTTGATACTTGTTTCAGTAACTATGGCGTCATAGATTATCAAGGATTCACCAACAAGTGGAATACATCCAGAGAGAACCCAAAAAATAGTAGGATTGAAATACATTGATTTGATCGAATAAAAATGGCAATGCAAGGATAAAATGTTAATTTTTTTTTCCTGATATGTGAGTTCATGAAGCAGCGGTAGAAAAAATCCTTGATCCATGTCCCAATGGTTAAGAGAAAACTATTTTGCAGAGTACACAATGGTGATTTGTCCTAAAATTATGTTTAATCCCTGGGTCACCCAAAACATCTGCCTCCTGTCACCCATCCATGCCCCCTACTTGAGAATTTCTCTACAGTTTATCTTTGAATTCCGACACCATGATAAGATAACATTTAAGGACAGAGCATCACCAACCTTAAAATAGGATCACCCGAAAATATAAATGTGTAGGTCATTTATATTTTGTGGCCTACAGAATTGTGAAGCACACGATTTTGGAAACGCTACGATTTAAACCCTAGTTAAACATTTGTATTAAATGATCTTAATGTTTTATTTGGATTGGATTGATAATTGCCAATTGTATAAACCTAAAAGTCTGATCAACATAATTGTGTTTTCCAATTTATTCTAAACATAAATGATTAATAGATCCTTTTGTGAAATGGTCGATAACACAGGTAGACCTTGCTAATGATAAGGGCTAAGACATAGCCATAGGATGAAATTTCTCAATCTATGTGCTTTGTTTATATTAAAATGGTCACATGCACAATTGCTATGTTTTAAACTAACAATACTTGTTGAGTTGGATCCTACAAATACTACTCCTTATGTTCTTCTGTCAAACATATATGCCATAGAAGACAATACGCACTACAAGATATCACCGTCAATATTTCGGTGTTCACATCATACATTTCGCAAGGTCTAACATTCACAACTTTCTCCAGAGTTCCCTTGTTTGCCAATCTGCACATTTCCCCTCCTTTTTCATTCAAAAGATACTAAAAAATGGTGCATGTACCAACACTTGGAGCATGAAGAAAGGAGAAGTCAAGACTATTATCACTCAACCAAAACAACCCCTTATAAATACTACCCTCTACTTTGATAGCACCTCCACTACTACTTTACTCAACACTTCTTGTATCCAAAGCGGCAATGCCATTCAATGGGTATCAAATGTATTAATGTTTAGTGCAAATAAAATTGGCCACAAAAGGCTACCACTCATGATATAAAATCTGCAAATGTACGAAGGTATTCATGTATTCATGTTTAGCTCAAGTCTCATGATATAAGATTTGCAAATGTATATGTACGAATTTGTAACAAATTTGATATGTACACATAGAACCTTTCAATCTAATGTATCATCTATATTCCTACACTTCCACTAACAATCACACCCCATATCAACATGTTATCGACATTATAAAATAGGTTTTTTCAACAAGAACCCAACCAAACAACCAATGCAACCACTGTCTCAAACATGTTACAATACTAACACAATTTCCCCCAAATAATAACTATCCCTGTAAAGCATATAACATATTATACCGTTCAACATTAACATTACATTGTGCACATGTGATTACTAGTGTTTAAAATTGTTAAGGAAAGACGGAGACATTGACTTTCAAAGTTGTGAGACATTGACTTTTAAAGTTGTGAAACATTGACTTTTAAAGTTGTTATAAACAACTTGGAGTTTGAAGAATTGTGTTTGAAATTTCATACCAAACATAGTTTCTTTCTCCTTTCTCCTTTCTACCCACAAGTCAATAGTACGACAAAAGCCACCAACAAAACAATAAAGTCCATTATGCTTAAATTGTGAAGGAAAGATAGAGAGATTGACATTAAAGATGTTCTGAATTTTGGGCTTATAATTGTTTATAGTGCAGAGGAAGTCTTACATAAATATAATTATTACATTTTATTTATCTATTTGCCATGATTCCTACCGCTCAATGTAAATTGTAGTTTTTTATCTTTTACATTTGATAGTATTTAAAATGTTGATTTGAGTTTGATTTCTTTTGGTTTTTATGTATATTGGAATATTTTGGGCAGATTTCTAAAGTCAGATGATATGCAATGTATCTTCATCTATCTTCAAATCTTTGTAGAGATTGATCTTGCTAAAGATCTTCTAGACAAAATATTTGTAAAACATAACAATTTCGAATGGATGCACATCTTGAATTATGAAAATACAGCATTTAAATGGCAGTATTGTCATCAAATAGGCCAGCTTCAAGATTATGTCCTCAAACAAGAGAAAAGAAGCAACCATTCAAATCTAAAAGCTGACAGTCTTTTAAGCCTTGTGTTTTTGTTGGAAATATGCATGTGATGCATATTTAATTCCAACTATAGCTTTTTTAGGAAAGCTAATTTTAGCTTTAGTCTTGCTTTAGTTTGCTTTAGTTAAGTTAGCTTTATCTTATTTTTATCATTAGATTTAATTCAAATAAATCTGTTTTAAATCATGCATAGCATGCAACTGTTTTAAATCATGAGTTTAGATTTAGAATGCTCAGTTGAAGAGCTGTTAGTGGGTGAGTTATTCTATTTAAATAACAGCAATTGTAATTGCTTTGTATGCACACACAAAGGTGTGAAATCTGCACAAACAAGGAAGGATGTGCATTGAAAGCACACAGCTGTACGCACAACTTGATTGTAAAGAGCTGAAGCTCTGAATATGATGAAGATTTTATTAATGGAGATTATGCACAGCAGTGCTGGTTTGAATATTCATATGTTTATGCAAGCTATTTAAGTATTCTGTTTATTTCTTTTATGTTGTTTGTTGTATAAAGACTGCAGATTTTCTACAAATTGGTATCAGAGCAAGGTTATTCCAGCAACTTATTAAATTGGTAGCAAGCTATGGCTTCTACATCCGGTATGCAGACACCGCAATTTAATGGAAAGAATTACGAATACTGGTCGTTGACCATGAAGGCGCTATTCAGATCTCAAGGCGTGTGGGAGATCGTTGAAGATGGGTACACAGAGCCCGCAAATACAGCAGCATATATTGCACTTTCTCAAGCAGAGAAAGATACTTTGAAGGAGTTACGAAAGAAGGACGGAAAAGCTCTTTTCTATATTCATCAGGGAATGCATGAAAGCATTCTTCCAAGAGTGGCAGCAGCTAGTCAAGCAAAGACTGCATGGGATACTTTACAAGTTGCATATCAAGGTAAGGAGAAAGTAAAAACCGCCAAGCTACAGTTACTTCGTAGAGATTTTGAGAATTTAGCAATGAAAGATTTAGATTCTGTAGAATCATTTTTTACTTATGTAGTTGGCTTAGTCAATCAAATCAAATCTCATGGTGAGACTCTTGAGGACAGAAGGATTATTGAAAAATTGCTTAGAAGTTTGCCTACAAAATTTGATCCTTTAGTTGTTGCTATTGAAGAAACTAAGGATCTGAGTCAGTTTTCTATTGATGAGTTGCATGCATCACTAATCAATCATGAACAGAGGATGAATAGATCACATGCAAGTGTAGATCAGGCTTTTGCATCTCAGACAGCAGGTAGTCATGGCAAAAGAAGAGGAAGTTTCAGCCCAAGAGGCAGAGGAAGAAGTCCATCCAGAGGACGTGGGCAGCAGTTCATCATACTCAAGTGGAAGAGGACATAATCAAGAACAGAGTTATGGTCAGAGACAAGATAAGTCTCATGTTCAGTGTCATTATTGCAAGAAGTATGGGCACTATGCTTATGATTGCAAGAAAAAGCAATATGATCAAGAGAGACAAAATCAAAATCAGGTTGGAAGTTCTATTTCTAAACCTATGTTTATTGCATGCACAAGGATTGCTGAAGCAATACCTTCTTTATCCCCTATTGAATGTAATTTGTCAAAAGAGAGTCCATGTGATGTATGGTATTTAGATTCAGGTTGCAGTAATCACATGACAGGTAATCTAGATTTGTTTTCTAGTTTGGATGATTCAGTTAAGAGTGATGTAACTCTTGGAAATAACAATATTGTGTCTGTGAAAGGAAAAGGCACGGTTAGTATTCTAACAAGACAGGGGGAGCAAACAAGTATGCAAGATGTTTACTATGTTGCAGGTTTGAAACATAACCTTATGAGTATTGGACAACTGGTACAGAAAGGATATCGAGTCTATATGGAAGACAATGAGTGCGTGATTGTGGACAAAGCTCCTAGCACTCAGTTGATTGCAAAAGTGAAGATGAGCAGCAATAGGATGTTTCCATTGATTTTGAAACCTGGAAAGAAGAAGAAATCAGATCTGTTTGCAGCAAAGTCATGCGTTAAGCCAAATCAATCTTTTGTTGAGTCCTGCACTCAAACAGATGAGTCATGCGCCAATGAAAATCAAGTCTGCGCTGAAGGAACACAATCAGCTTTTCATTCAGTTATGAAGGATGAAACATGGCTTTGGCATCTAAGGTATGGACATTTGAATTTTGGAGGTTTGAATTTATTATATAGAAAAAATATGGTTAAAGGTTTGCCATTGATTCAGAAACCTGAAAGGGTATGTGAAGGTTGTATTTTGGGAAAGCAACACAGAGATTCATTTCCAGTTGGCAAAACAGCAAGAGCAAGTGCACCACTTGAGATTGTACATTCAGATTTATGTGGACCTATGCAAACAGCTTCTATTGGAGGTTGTATTTATTTTATGACATTCATTGATGATTACACAAGGAAGACATGGGTTTATTTCCTGAGAAATAAATCAAATGCCTTTGATACATTTCAGCAGTTCAAGGCATTAGTGGAGAAGCAAAGTGGATACTACATCAAAGTTCTCAGAACGGACAGAGGAGGTGAGTATGTTTCTAATGAGTTTATGAATTTTTGCAGATATCATGGTATACACAAGCAGTTTACTACCAAGTATACACCACAACAGAACGGTGTGGCAGAGAGGAAAAATAGAACCATCATGGAGATGGCAAGAAGCATGTTGAAGGCAAAACATCTTCCAAATGAGTATTGGGCAGAAGCAGTAGCAACTTCTGTTTATATTTTGAACAGGTGTCCAACGAAACTTGTTAGGAACATGGTTCCTCAACAAGCATGGACTAATAGGAAACACAGTGTTTCACATTTCAGAGTTTTTGGTTGTGTAGCATATGCACATGTACCTGATGAACTAAGGAAGAAGTTAGACAACAAAGGAGAAAAATGTATTTTTGTTGGGTATTCAGAGAATACAAAAGCATACAAGTTGTACAATCCAGTCACTGGAAAGGTTGTGATCAGCAGGGATGTACAGTTTATTGAGAATGAAGCATGGGATGGAAGTATAGAGAAAACAGTGAGTATAGCAACATCTATTCCACATGATGATATGACAGATGAAACTTTAGAGCAACAAGCTACTGTATCTACAAATCTTGGACATGCACCACAAGTTGTAGCACAAGCTACACCTCCATCTACAGTCAGGAGGTCACCAAGATTTCAGCCATCTTCAGTCATGCAAGAGACACCACAGGGAACACCAGAAGCTACTCCATCACCAGAAAGTGGTCCTGCATTGAATACTCCTGTGCAGCGGAAAACAAGAAGTCTAAGTGAGATTTATAATGTTGATACAACTAATTCATTTTCAATTTTTGCATTATTTTCTCAAGCTGCAGATCCAGTATATTACGAAGAGGCTATAAAGAATGAAGTTTGGGAAAAAGCCATGGATAATTAGATTGATGCTATAGAGAAGAATCAGACATGGGAGCTAATGGATCTTCCAAAAGGAAAGGACGTGATAGGAGTCAAGTGGGTCTACAAGACAAAATACAATGCTGATGGAAAAGTACAAAAGCACAAAGCAAGACTGGTTGCAAGAGGTTTTACGCAGCAATATGGAGTTGACTACAACGAAACATTTGCACCAGTAGCACGTTTGGATACAGTAAGAATAGTTTTATCAATTGCAGCTCAAAACAAATGGCCTATTTATCAGATGGATGTTAAATCGGCATTCTTAAATGGATTCCTTGAAGAGGAAGTTTATATAAATCAGCCAGAAGGTTATGAGATTGAAGGTCATGAAGGAAAAGTATACAGATTGAAGAAAGCACTCTATGGTCTCAAGCAAGCACCTAGAGCTTGGTACAGCAGAATAGATTCTTATTTGATTGAGAATGGTTTCAGTAGAAGCAGCAGTGAGCCTACCTTATACACCAAGATAAATGAGCAAGGTAAAATTTTAATTGTTTGTTTATATGTAGATGATTTGATCATTACTGGAAATCTATCTACAGAGTCATTCAAATCAGCCATGAAGAAGGAGTTTGAGATGACAGATCTTGGTCTTATGCATTACTTTTTGGGTATTGAAGTTCAACAATCAGAAGGTGAAGTTTTTATCTCACAAGCAAAGTATGCAAGTGACGTTTTGAAAAGGTTTAACATGTTGAATTGTAAGCCTAGCACCAACACCAGTTGCAGTAGGTTTGAAGTTGAGCAAAGAGGATGAAGGATCGTTTGTGGATCCAACATTGTTTAAAAAGTTGGTTGGAAGTCTTATGTATTTGACGGCCACAAGGCCTGATATCATGTATGGTGTGAGCCTCATATCAAGGTTCATGGAATCTCCAAAAGATTCACATTGGCAAGCTGGAAAAAGAATTTTGAGGTATGTACGTGGAACAAGAAATCATGGAATTCTTTATTCAAGTTCAAATGAGTTCAAACTCATTGGTTTTACAGATAGTGACAATGCTGGAAGTATAGATGATCGGAAAAGTACATCCGGCTATACTTTTCACTTTGGATCAGGAGTGGTTTCATGGGCATCAAAGAAGCAGCCCATTGTCACGTTATCTTCAGCAGAAGCAGAGTATGTAGCAGCAACAGGAGCAGCATGTCAAGCTGTTTGGATGAGAAGAGTGTTGACAGATTTACAACAGAAACAAATGGAAGCTACACAGATTTTTTGTGACAACAACTCAGCCATAGCGTTGTCCAAAAATCATGTTTTTCATAAGAGGAGCAAGCATATTGATACGAGGTATCATTTCATCAGGGATCTGGTAAACAACAAGGAAATTCATCTTGAATTTTGTAGATCTGAAGATCAGTTTGCAGACATTTTTACAAAAGCTTTAGCAAAAGAAGTTTTTGAATATTTGAGAGATTGTTTGGGAGTATGTGATCCCGCACATGGCAGATCTGAAAAAGCAAACACAACTCTAGAAGAGTGAAAGCTATAGTTTGAAATTAAGGGGGAGTGTTGGAAATATGCATGTGATGCATATTTAATTCCAACTATAGCTTTTTTTAGGAAAGCTAATTTTAGCTTTAGTCTTGCTTTAGTTTGCTTTAGTTAAGTTAGCTTTATCTTATTTTTTATCATTAGATTTAATTCAAATAAATCTGTTTTAAATCATGCATAGCATGCAACTGTTTTAAATCATGAGTTTAGATTTAGAATGCTCAGTTGAAGAGCTGTTAGTGGGTGAGTTATTCTATTTAAATAACAGCAATTGTAATTGCCCCCCCCTTTGTATGCACACACAAAGGTGTGAAATCTGCACAAACAAGGAAGGATGTGCATTGAAAGCACACAGCTGTACGCACAACTTGATTGTAAAGAGCTGAAGCTCTGAATATGATGAAGATTTTATTAATGGAGATTATGCACAGCAGTGCTGGTTTGAATATTCATATGTTTATGCAAGCTATTTAAGTATTCTGTTTATTTCTTTTATGTTGTTTGTTGTATAAGACTGCAGATTTTCTACAGTTTTGACAGTCGAAAATAATAAAATAACAGAATCTTTACATGTTTCTGAGGCGAAGAAAGAAAAAGTTGAAGGCACAAAAACTTTAAGCCAAACATCAGAGATCCCAGACGAAATAATAAATGTGGGAGATTTCTCCCAGCCAGAGCTGATAGTAATTGAAGCTCCACTAAGAGTACTGAAGAGAACCATATATATATCAACCAATATGAGATCACTGATTTTTTTAAGAATTTTGCATTTGAGATGTTCTTGAACTCGTGCTCACAGCTCTTTAATGTTTTCAAAGTCTTTGCTTCGTAATATTTTGGTTATGTTTTGTAAAACATAGTTCTCATTTTATACAATTTTTTTGTTTGTTTGTGGAAATATTAAATGCTTGCGATAAAAACTATTGATAATTTCATTTCTTATAAAACGGATACATTTGCTTGCATTCAACCTGTGTATTTAAATCAAGAACATATAAATACAGGTCATTCTCCGACCTTCACATCGTTTGAAGATCTACGGTTAGCTTAAACAAATTCTGCAAAACATAATCTCCACATTCTCATTCAACATTCCAATCCAGTTTCTTGTTTCTCAGTTGCTTAAAAAAATCGCTCTGGCAATTCATTCAAATTAATCACTTATTTTGGCACTACTTTACCAGACTTAACAGGCCGGTATTAATGTATGAGTGACCAACACCTGGACTCGGCCCAGAAGAAAGTTTGTTCTTCAATATTGTCACTGCCTCACCTGTGTTGACAGAACCAGTGTTGACATACGCATGACCAACACCTGGACTCGGCCCAGAAGGAAGTTTGTTCTTCAATATTGTCACTGCCTCACTTGTCTTGACAGGGCCAGCATTGATGTATGCATGACCAATACCTGGACTTGGCCCAGAAGGAAGTTTGTTCTTCAAAATAGTAACTGCCTCAACTGTCTTGACAGGGCCAGCATTGATGTATGCATGACCAACACCTGGACTTGGCCCAGAAGGAAGTTTGTTCTTCAATATCATAACTGCCTCAACTGTTTTGACAGGGCCAACGTTGATGTATGCATGGCCAACACCTGGACTTGGCCCAGAAGGAAGTTTGTTCTTCAAAATAGTAACTGCCTCAACTGTCTTGACAGGGCCAGAGTTGATGTATGCATGACCAACACCTGGACTTGGCCCAGAAGGAAGTTTGTTCTTCAATATCCTAACTGTCTCAACTGTCTTGACAGGGCCAGAGTTGATGTATGCATGACCAACACCTGGACTTGGCCCAGAAGGAAGTTTGTTCTTCAATATCATAACTGCCTCAACTGTCTTGACAGGGCCAGCGTTGATGTATGCATGACCAACACCTGGACTTGGCCCAGAAGGAAGTTTGTTCTTCAATATCGTAACTGCCTCCACTGTCTTGACAGGGCCAGCGTTGATATATGCATGACCAACACCTGGACTTGGCCCAGAAGGAAGTTTGTTCTTCAATATCGTAACTGCCTCAACTGTCTTGACAGGGCCAGCATTGATATATGCATGACCAACACCTGGACTTGGCCCAGAAGGAAGTTTGTTCTTCAATATCGTAACTGCCTCAACTGTCTTGACAGGGCCAGCGTTGATGTATGCATTACCAACACCTAGACTTGGCCCAGAAGGAAGTTTGTTCTTCAATATCGTAACTGCCTCCACTGTCTTGACAGGGCCAGCGTTGATATATGCATGACCAACACCTGGACTTGGCCCAGAAGGAAGTTTGTTCCTCAATATGATCATTGCCTCAACTGTCTTGACAGGACCAGCATTGAGGTATGAATGACCAACCCCTGGACTCGGCCCAGAAGAAAATTTGTTCTTCAATATTTTAGTTGCCTCACCTGTTATCATAGTGCCAGTGTTGATATATGCATGACCCACTGGAGGGCTGGGACCAAAAGAAAGCTTATTCTTTGATATGCTTGCCAGTCTCCCTTTGCAGGCAGCTTGAACTTTTCCTTGTTCTTGCTTTAGGATTCGACCTGCATCAGCATTTTCTATATGAAATGCTACTGTAATCATGATAAGCATCATCGTCACGATCGAATAACTTCTTTCCATTACAGCAGTTAGCGATCAGTACCAAAATAGTGTATGATCAATTGATCTGGTTTTGGGGAGATTGAAAAAAAGCAGCAAGGAGGCTAACCTTAATTGTACTGAGAATGGATTTGCAGAAAAGAGGAAGAGATAAATGATTCGCTTTTGTCGCTCTTGAATTGAATGGATGTGGCGGATACGAATCAAATGGGCGACTATATATTTATAGACTGTAGAGGGAGGGGAAGATCGCTTTATTTAAGTAGGGGATGGAATTTCGTACGTAAAAATGGCAATGTGGAAGCGATTTCGTGTTTGAATAGTTTTGCTTGGTGAGGTCAAACACTGACCGATTCTTGTGAGTACTTGTAGTTGTGTTTGATGAAAAGAACGTTGAATTGCGTTACGTTTTTTTATGTTTACTGGTTTTCATTGAGAGAGAGTTGAGATTTTTGAAAGCTATCAACATATTGAGTATTAAAATAGTTAAAACTGCGGTCTTTCTATTGAATAGGCGTGCTGAGCAAAGACTGGAAATTGGAACGAGTTTTTACCGTGACTTTTTCAAATCGCCTTTTAAATTCAACATTCAAAAATATTTACGAAGAGTAAAACCGCTTACTTTTTTTTAATTATGTCTTAGCAAGTTTCTTCATTTTTTTAATTATGCTGGAAGGCGTTTTCACAGGTAGAAACTTGCGCCTCTCCTCCCCTCTCCCCCTGACTCTAACAAATGCGATCGGGCATTGAACTTGGCAGTTGGTAGGCTCTAATTAGAGTTTCCAAACCCGTCACTAATAAATGAAGGAATTGGGCATAGAACGAGACTTTAAATTTTATAGTTTGCCGACTTTACTTAGAAACTTGCCATGTTCTTCATTTATTGAAACAAATGATTTGAGTTTTTAATCAAACTATAAATTTTTGTAGTTGGCAAGAATTGAGCTTAGTAGGGATGCGACATTCATTCTACAAGCAAGGCATCCAAGAGACAAAGACACCATGATTATGCAAGTAGGAGAATCAAAATACGAAGATTTTTCAACCCACAAGAGGTCGCGATTAGCCAAGAACTTATTCCACCATTTTATAGAGGATACTATCAATGCAACGTAGATTACATCGACTTACGCTTCACCGCCTTATCCGTTGTAAAAAAGATACTTTTATTTGTCACAAGCACGTTTCTTCAATTTATACGACGAATGCAGATACGACCGTACATACGCTTAATGTAAATACATAAAGCTTGAGTATACAGTGGGTTGGGTAAAAACATATATTAGTAGACAGGTTGTTCAGGTTGGGTAACAGTCTAAGTAATACTTGAAGTTGTTGATGTGTGAATAAAGTAAAATATGTATGTACGTATTGAGAGGAGATGGTCACCCTGGAGTTTTTCGGAGGTGGTATTTATAGTGATAATGTTCTATGTATAAATATAATAAATGTATATGTGGAGATTCTTTCAAGGTCCAAAAAATCACCGTTTGGTCAGAAGAAAATATGGTCCGTTTATGTCCATGTTCATGTCCATGTCCATGTAAACTTGTAATTACGTCGAAATGCATTTTCATAGCTAGAAACTTGCACCCCCTCTGACTGTATAAGGCTGCACGCGAAAAGCTAGATCATAGATTTTGTGGACCATATCAACGTCCTTTGATGAATATGAGTCATAGATTTTTGTATATGCTACTTTACAATTTGGAATGCAGTTTTTGGAAATAGTATACAAGGTTGCAAATGACAGGTATGATTTGTGTCTTCCTCTACATCTGGTTTGGGCAGAAACTTTCAATCAAACAAATCTAATCGATAAAATTCCAGAGGATTCTTTACATGTCGACAGAAAATGCCAGAGATATTTTATTGGGGGTCGCATTTAACTCGTGATTTGACGTTTCTCTTAGCTGGGAAATATTAATATTTCTTTAAAGGAGTTGTTTTACATGTCATTTTCTTCAGTTTATAATTTATTGCTGACTTTTCATTTTTGGATTTCCTTGATTTAGATCCTCCTAAGTTAGATCTTAGGGATTGGATACTCAAACATTTAATAGAGCCTCCACATAAAAAATCCCATGATGGGATACTTAGAGATACTCATTCTTACCTCGAACCTAGTTTGGAGAGTATCCTATAAAGACCCAGAAAGATGCTAAGAAGATGTCGGTTTTATTTTAGAAGAACAAGGATGTTGTTGACAATTTGTGCACTTGTGCAAAAATGGGCAACTCAAAAACTTCGTTACGATGGATAACATTGGTGAAGTATACCTAAGCTAGGGGAGTTTCTTTCAGATATATTGTTACTGCTGAATTAATTAACGATTACATGAAATCTGTAGCTATGTTTGCTGTTACAAAACCTAACATATCACATAGCTTACAATTTCATGCTATCTTCAGCAAAAGAACACAAGGCCCCGAAGGACAGATGTGTTGTCTTGATGAAGACACTGAATTGCAGAATAGATGAAGTGTTAAGTTTTGAAACAACAATCAAATGTAGATTGCTACTAAAATCAGAGTTTATTACTGGATGTTACAGGTATTCTTTAATGTTCTTTCCTTCATGATTAATATATTCAATTATATTACTGGGCTATTTAGCTCATCATACAATCCATTCAGAAATCAGAAATGCAGAAAGAAATACACAACTCAATTTCATAATTCAATGTTTTATTTTTTAAGGAATTTCAAATGTTCCCACACAAACTGTGGGGTGTAACTGGAAATTAAAGTACAACTACTGAAATAAGAGGTACACATGCATGAAAGAGAAAATAAAGGAGTATGAGTGAACCCATCATTGCCTTGAGGTTTCTTCCTTCGGTTGATGCATCCTCATCTTCAACTTTGTTCCCTCTTTATCTTCATCACTGAGAGCACTACACTTGAAAACAGAAAAAGAGGAAACTATCAGTTATGAGCTCAGGGTACAATCCATATTCCCATACTATCCTAATTCGTGCACATGGATCTCTGATAACAAGAGATATAGATTACTTGAAGATCAAATAATATACATGATTTACTCACACAGAAGGAAATAAAGAGAAGAAAAGAAAAAAAACCATGGACATAAGAGAGGCCAAAAAGCGTAAATATTTTCTAACTGTTTTCTTAAGTGTGTAGGTACAGGTTGCAGCCAAGAAGAAATAAATAAATTCTTTCAACAAAGATTGCAGAGTTCAATGACTTCTATCCTATGGCATAAAGCAGTTAAGTCATTAAGTACATGCTGGAATGAAGGAAGAATACAACTCAAGTTTCAGTAACTGTCATACAAATAGAAGAAGTTATAGTACAAAAGAGAGACTGACAAATAAAAGTACGTGTTTCGAATTGCAACTAAAGAAGAAGAATTAGATTTCAAGAAGCTGAAGTTAACCGAAATGAGATAAAATTGCAGCTGAAACATAATGGATAAGGAAATTTGAGAAAATTTTGATAGGGCTTCGCCATGTAAAATGGATATTTTAAATTTTTTAGCATACATACTAAAGCTGTAATGAAGCTCAAATACAATATTGAAGCAGAGAAGAAATGAAACTACAACATTTCAACAAAACTTCAATGTTTATCACACAGGAATTTGTGAACAGAAATTTCCAAAAATAATATGTCCTTTCCAGGTTCTCAAATAAAAATAAATGATTAACTTCTACAATTTTCAATTTTCAGAATCAAAATTTCAAAACCATTTTACAACTGAAAATGAGGAAGGATGTCCAGTACAAAGTTACAATTCACAATGCAACCAGTTCAATATTCAGTTACATAATCAACTTCAGAATCAAAGAGTGCGAATGCAACCAGTTCAGTATTCAGTTACAGAATCAACTTCAGAATCAAAGAGTGAAAATGCAACTACAGGTTACAAGAGATCAATCCAAAAGGTGAACTGAAGAGAGAGATATATAAAAGAATGCAGAGTTTCAGGCAAGCCATTTTAGTTACAGACTTTATCAAAGTCAAGCTAACTAATTTCAAGGAACAAATTGTCTCTTAGAAAGCATACAACTGTAACACTATGAACTCAATGAGTAGAATTCATATTCAAATGGTTAGTCTTTACACGGAAACAAGACCACTTAAAACCTAAAGATAAATGCACATCATGCTATGCTACAGATTGAAGTACAACCCAGTGAACAAAAGAGGCAAAATTCTACAACATAGGTACAAATTCAAATCAAAGCATAATCCAATTTGACAAAGTAAGGATCAAAGTAAGCTATATCCCATATGCAAAGATGGTTCTCATCAAGAAGGGTTTCAATGAACATATTGATGAGATTTTGAAGAAAACACACAGCTTGAGCCCGAAAAGAATATAACAGTTTATGTTCTCAAACCCATATTGGTTAAATGGGTGCAACTTTCAGGAAAATACAGACCCGAGTTAGCAAACGAAGTAATAAAACCTTTAAAAGGTACAAGTGTGTTATTTGAAGTTCACAAATAAGGAAGCATGAATCTTACATAAGGCAGTGGGTTTCATTCACAAAAGAAAGAGTACATCATTATAAAATATACAACTTTTCATCAGGTTATCATTGTTGTTAAAGTGGGGCTATTAGCCAGTACAAAAGGTACACTTATATTGGTACAAGTTGAAGAGTTATCACAATAAAGTTATAGATCTATGAGTACCCATGTCTCAGAAATCCCAGATCCTAGCCAATGAATGATGAATTCAAATCCAGATTTGAAAGCCTTTATTATGAGAAAATAACAGAGGTTTCAAAGAAGAGTTTACCCATGACATATGAAAGAATAATGGTGAACCAACTGAGAAAAATAGAAATCGAAACCCACAATGAAGAATCATATATCGATGCAAAATCTCCAAGAAAAACACAGAAACCAGAGCTTGAAATGCTCGGTAAGAAATAGCCCAAAGGACTTCCACGAAAATCTCTAACAGGGAGATTACAACAAAGAAAGAAGTCGAACACAAAACCCCTCCACAGAGATTCTTCACGAGTTTCAGAATGATAACCCAATAGACAGTCAGAGCTCCAAATTATTCAAGGATCAAATTCATGGCATAGATCTAAGGAAATAAAGAGTGCAAGATCGAAATACCAGGTCATTGGTCAAGCCATTCAAAGTCTTTTAGCAAGTGTAAAGAAGATGGAATGCAAAGAATAATCAAGAATATCCAGGGTTTCAGAAAAGGCTCAAGGATTGACTTAGAACAAACTTTGAATCAGAGACACATGTAACCCCATGAAGATATAACGGCCATGAATAGAAGCACATTCAGAATAGAAGGGAACTCCTTAAAGAGAAAATATGAAACCCATTTTTTAGCTAGTTATTGCAAACAAAACCAAATACTCACGACAGGCCAGAGTTTTATCAGGTGAACCTAAAAAAACAAAAAGAATAACGATAGAGATTCAAACGTCCTTCCAATTAAGGACACAATGTGATTTAAGGCTGAGCTACATGATAGAAATAATATCTTGAATCACATTATAAATTCACAGATTCTAGCCAATGAACGAAGACCCATTAATGGGTAGAGAGGAATCAGAGTAATAACAGAACTTACCAATTAACATGGAGTTGTCAAGTACTCAAAAAATGATGAAGCTTAAGATCTCAGAAAATGCAGAGGCTAAAGGATGACATAGTTTCCATGCTCGAAATGTCAATTTCTCACCATGGTGGAAAACATCCACAAACCACCTTACTTAGAGAGCTCAAACAGAGAAGAAAAAGAAAGATGTAGATCCAATCGAGCTCAGAGAACCATTTATACAGAGGGGTTGGGTTTAAAAAGTACCCACAATGGAAAAGTACAGTGATTCAAAAGGCCACAAGAAACTGAAGCTCGAACATACAACCATTGACCATCCCACTTAGAAAGCTCAAGAGAAGATCATAGACAGAGAATAAAGATGCTTCAAATGTAGATGTTTCAGTGCTCAGAAGAACTGAAAAGGGGAACTGAATCCGAGCTTCAACACATCCACAATGGCGGAACTGTAACAATTTCACTAGGGCTTCGCTACCCTCTGAACCAGATGCAAAAGAATGACCAAATGAATGGGGTTTGGGTACCTTTTAACTCACCCACATAACTGTGCGACTTAACCTAACTCACTCGGAGTTAGTGATCAAACGATCCAAGATTCGACAAGTACACAGATCGACAGGCTGAAGATCGATCTACAATATTCAAAGCAAACCATCATGATCAAGTTACCACTGACCATATTAAATGCGATACCAAAACCCTAACCACAGGTTTGGTGATCGACGGTTTGTAATCAAATAGTATAGAGATCGACGACCCTATCATCGACTAGACCTAACTCAAACTGAGTTAATTCATCACCGACAAAGCCACAAAGGATCAGATCACCACGGAGAGGGAGACCGTCCCTATTATTAAATAATCATTATATGCCTTGACTTCCTAAGGTCATGATCATATGATATGCCAAACAAAATATTGAACATAATGATGCGAAGAGTGATCCAATATCATGCAAAAGGTTTCAATTGATGTTCTAAAGTCATAAATCAAATAATTATCACTGAGGGCTCAAATCAAATAAGGTCCAAGGAGTTGTCGGTTTAAGGCATAAGGCATCACTTTATAATGTGCATCGACCTTATAAGGTTTAGAAACCAAAACTCATGCAACATTTCCAAACCTTGTAAGGAATTGAATTTTAGTGGGAAGGTTCAAACTCAAGTGGATCCCCACAACAAAGCTAGCCAGGGAGTATTTTGCATGCCTTCACAAGAGGACACAACAGACAAGGAGACAAATTTGCATGGTCAAGGAAGGAGACTTGCCTAGCAAGCAAGATTTATTATTAGCAAATTATTCACCCTTGTTTTTCTTAAAAATAGAACAGTTAACTACAGTTTGACTGTAATGTAATCAAGGCTATTAATGCCTCTTTGTACTAGTTTTTATTTTATTTTATTCCTTTATTTATTATTAAATAAAGGATAAAAATAGGATGCATGGGTGAGTACAGCCTTAGTCTATTTTTAGGAAGGGTGGGTAAATCAAATTTGCTATATATTGTGTGCTTTGACAAAGCACAAAGGAGGACTTTTTAGATACAGGAGTGTTGAAGCAATTTTCTACAATTTTTACCCTTTGAATGTGAAGTATTTTCTGCCTTTCCAATTATTTGGAGTCTTGTGTATGTTTTCCATTAATCTTGTGAATATTAAATTCCCTGATTAATCATCTTACCCTGTTACAAATTTAGTAATATCTGCATGATATTAATGTTTATGTGTAACTTAGCAGTATAGTTGTGATTCTATCCCTCAATACATCAAAGTTTTTATCCTTAATTATCTTCAGAAATATGTTGGCCTGTGCATCAGAAGTTCATTCCATATCAATTTTGCATGTACTTAGTCAAAGACCTCATACAAGTTTGGTGTATCACCTTAGTTTTAATTCATTTTTTACACTCATCTTTTACCCTTAAACCTCATAAATCAGTTTAGGATACATCAATAAGAAACCGGCCTTGATACCGAAGACTCACCTAAAAATAGGTATACCCACAGACCTGAGGTGTTTCCATTGTATCTACGAAAGAGAGAGATAAAATTTGCAAGCTTAGAACACCTGTAACCATCTCTCTACAGGGTGCACTTTCAAGAGATAACAGATGGATTGTTTTTTTTATTGGTGTTGATATGTACAATAAGGAGCCACATTTGTCTTCCATGGTGAAGAAACATAAAATAAATATTTAGGTGCAACTTCGGATTCTTTTTTATTTAATTTTGTTTTTCTATAAGTTCACTAATACATACGGTGGTGTTCAGAGACATATATTAGAGACAAAACTACGATATCATCTCTAACATACCTTCCTAATATTATTTTAATAATATAAGAACATTTTTTGGGACAAGTGGGACATGCGAAATAATATGAGGAAAGGGTTAGCGATGGAGAAATAACACATGGAAAGGGTTTAAGGGACCATAATCTCCTAGTATCCAATCTTTGGCTTGTCTCTTAATCTACAATAATCCCCATACAAAATTTCTAGGGGAAATAAGGAGAAGATTACAATCAACTCATGTTGTGTGATCTGGAAAAATAATTTCAAAGACTATTGAGAATAGTCCATTGAGAATATATTTGGGGTTTTTCCTCCAAAAAAGGTACACTTTCATAGTATATCAGTTTTCATACGTATTCATTTTGTTAACAAGTTTTCTATTTCATTTTTCCCATTTCTTTAAATTCACTTTCTAGAGAGACAAAAATGATATTGTCTCTAGAGATACACAATAAGTAGTATTCTATTTTGTCTCTAGAGAGACAATCTTTTGAGGCATTAATTAGAGACACTTACTTTAAGAAAATAGTTGAGACAATATAAAACTTTTTTGGTTTCAACTTGAGACAATTTATTCAATTTTTGTCTCAAATATTGTCAAAACACAAATGCTTGTAGTATTGATTATTATAAAACACACCCTCTTATGGGGATTTCAACTAAACTCATAGTTACCTAGAGCTCAACATAAAATGGATAATGCATCATAAAACCCAGTACATCTATTGACTGAAAATCTATACCCAATAATGTTTTAATTACTCTTATCACCTATGTTGATAGTGAGGTGATTTTGTTAAGTCCCAACCTTGATAACATGACTTTTGTTTTGTGTACGATATATCATTTTTTTTTTTACTCTATCTTGACCGCTTAGACACACATGGTTCAAGAGATCAGGGTGCGTCTTGTTATACTTTGAATGACATCCCCACAACAAAATTTTTTTATGCCAAGTGATTTTCAAAACTTAGGCCTTTTGCTTGATTTGTCTACTATTTGATTTTTCATTGTGGTGCAATGGGAAACAATTTTTTTGTTATTTTTTATTTTTTGTAGTGAAATAAAAGGGTAATGACCTAAATATAATTATTGGTTTGTGGGATTGGATGTTTGTGCAAAATTAAGGGATTATATCTAGGCCTTTTAATTTTTGGAATCCCATGCTTGGATAATGTTAATAGTTAAAGATTTGTTGAAGATAGATTCCAACATATATATGTAGCTAAAACACTAATTATTGTTATCCTTTGCTTTTATTTAGTTTGGCTCTCTTATTTTGTTAGATCCAATATCAAGAAAATGTAATAATAAACATGTAATTTGTTGTTTGGTGGGTATATATAAATATAATAGATATAAATAGAAACAATGGATAAATAAAAACAAATCTTGTGCCCAAGAAAGTGAAAGGAACATGCAAGCATGCAGAGATATGGCCTTACACACCCTACAATATGGTTATGAATCATGTTGTGAGTGTAAAAACATATGATGTCATAAACTTAACTTTTGGATAGTTTCCATTGTCATCCCCATCCCAATCTTGCACAAATTTGTCTATGGTCGTCCATTAGTCACTTATACTCTTAACTCTCTTTTGCAAGTACTCATGATTCAACTTTAAATTCTATATGTGGTCAAAACATTATTACCAAGGAAAATATATAATGACCCTAAATGCACACATAATAGTCCTCCTATATTAATCAAAATATTGTTTTTGTAATTTTTATAAGTCTATATGATCATAGTATCGCCATCACATGACTACTTTTCCTACATTGTTTGAACTACACTCAAATTTCATATACCCCATCAAAACAGTTTTAAATAACAATGCATTTATTCACACAATTAGAATTACCGAAAAACTCATAGACCTTCAACTAGACAACTCCACTTCTTCCTTTGCTACGCCACTCCACATTTTATTTGTCCAACTCTTCCCTTTCAACGTTCACATCGAATTGCTTGCGTGTGATTGCTAGTTATATTGATAGGCTTTCATTTAACTGGGTATGGGTGGCTTCTTTTAACAGATGATAAAAGATCAATAGGCGTGCTCACAGAGTGGTTAACATATGGTTAAAGGGTATCTTGTGGTGGTTGACATGTGTAGACACCAATTTTTGGTATAGCGCCCCTCCGTCATCTCACATTCATTCTACTCTCACTCTCACTTTTAGTTTTCTTAAATTTCAATAAATCTCATCCTTTTATTCACCCAAATTTAATTAATTATTAAATGGAATCCATATAAACCCATTTAATAATTAAATTTTGGCATCTCTCACAAATTATTCAATTCATGGGCAATAATACACCCATCCGACACTCCACTCTTAATTTCAAAGAATGGAATCTATTATTTCAACTAATCATGTCATTTCATCTTTCCCTAATCCATATCACATTCTTGTCTTTTTAACCATAAGTCAAAATTGTGATCCCCGCCGAATCACGTCACCTATTTTAATCAAGGTTACTTTACCCAACCCTGAGTATCTTTTAACCTGCAATCTAACCTCACCATTAGGCTATAAATATGGGCTTTCCCCTCTTCAGAAAGTTAAGGTTAGAAAATTTGGAAAAATGTTGTTTTGAATTCTAAGCTTCTTGTTTATCATTTATATCCTCATGATGTCCTTGTAACGACACTGTAATCCCCACAATACTTTGGTCGTGATTTGTTAGTTCCTGTAGCATGGTTCTTGTTGCACATTGTGTTTGGATTAGGTCAATAACACCATCTACATACCAGCATCATCGGGTTCCTTTGTTCATCAGCTTGTATGTTATTTGTTTATCTTGCATTTCATCATTATTCTTTATCACACGGGGGTTAACAACCACTGAAGAAGTTAACGCTTCTCGAATCTTCTTTGTCAGGCAACCCCCGCATTAAATATCTAAACAATATTTTTCTAGTGTCTGTGAGCTACAAGTTTGCTGAGATTGACAGCGAGGAGTTTAGACATCGAATTTGCGCCCGTATCAGCCATCACCATCTCTAAGGTATTAAGCCCTTGTATACTCAACGTTGTTTTGTGTTTGTTTATTTCACGTACTCTAATCTGGACAGGAAGCAAGAAAATTTGATCAACATTTGGCATGCCCAGCGGGACTAGACCCTAGTTCTGGTCATTATTTTGTTCCTGTTACTCATCTTGCACATGTGTTGTCAAGTATAACAGTTATTCATAACTCCCGTCAATTGAGATATCGTCTTGCAAATATTTCATTTTCCCGACTCACCTATTTACATGATTTAGTATTATCTCCCTCTGTGGGGTGTCATCTTTACATTCAATGTAGTTTTGGTCATCTTGGAGGTAAGTACTTATGGTTTTGAATCAGCTTGTTCGATTTGGCCATTTATAATTCTTATCGAGCGTATTTTTATTATTAATCATCAATAATGTTCTTAATATTAATTACATAAATAAATTAAAAACAAATCCTACTTATCCTAAAGTACCCACCCCCTACCTATCAACCCATTTAACCCTATACCCAACTCCCATCTCCTCTCCTGATTGAACCATCCTTGCACTTCATCTGATCCATTTTCACCTCTACACCACTCCTCATCCACTCTACCTGACTCACCACCTCCCTCTCACCCACAACTCACCAAATTACCATCCTCCCAACCCGGCTCGTCCTCCACATTCCCTACTCCGCTCTCTTCTCGCTTCCCAACTCCAATCTACCTGGTCTATCCTCCACATTCCCTACTCTGCTCTCTACCCGAGCTACCATCCTCCCACCGACATGAGCTCCCATCTCCCCTAGATACCATCCCCACATACCACCTGAGTTCTTCACATCCAACTCAGCCACTTTCTCCTGCAGACCCCTTCATATCCCTACTTCCCACTCGATCTCCATTCCACCTGTCCACCACCTCTCTCCACTCCTCTCGGCGTCAACCCATCTACCACCTCCCTCTCACCCATGACTCGCCAAGTTACCATCCTCTCACCACGAGGTATCCCATCCACCACCTCCCAACACACTTCTCTCTAATTTCCATTCGACTCCCACTCCCCCACTCCACCGAGTTGCTTCCTTTCTAACCACTCAGTCCCCAACTCACTTGACCTAGCGAGCTCATTCAATTCCCCACTGAGTCCTCCACATCCCCTCTCCACACGACTGAGCTCTACCTAAGTAGTTACCAACATTTCTTTCCCCATGGCATTTTATCCTCACACTCAACTCGCCATCCTCCTCTGCCTCAACTCCCATCCGTCACATTCACGCACACATCCACTAACCAGATTCAAAATCTTTCAATGATTTTTTTGCTTCCAACTGTTTCCAACTCGGTTACAAATTCACACAAACTTTGTGGTAGTGGCTGAAAATTATCTTCACAATGAATGGCTTCCAATTTTGCACCATATCCAATTATATATTTCTGTAATTTTCACTATATCTTTGTACATCTGTAGATCTAAATCTGTGTGCGGCAGAACATCCAACACCCCACCGCCACTGCTACACCACCAAACACCTACATGTGTCGTCCCCGAGCCTCCTTTCTTCTTACTCACTCTCCTCAATTCAATTTCACCCTACACTAGCCATTTATCTCTTCCACAATTTGTTCCTGTCGAAGCAAAATTTGTTGACAGCTTGTTAATTTTCAGGTCTGCTGCAATCTCTCACATTAACCAACTTACCTACTCATCAAAATTGTTTGACTTTTAACACCACCTTTCAAATACATTATTTTTTATCTTCAAATTCCACATCATCTATTTTGTTTCTAATAAGCCACTTATCTTGAAAGTATACAATAATCCACATCATTTATTTTGTCCATCATCTTTTCTTTAGAAAGTTAATAATAGTCCATGTCACTTACTGTGTTTATATGAGTCTATGTCATTTAGTTAGTATTTCGATTACCAAATCTTTTCTTTATTTCATAATTTAGTCTAACTTGTGTGTTAGTTTATATTAATCGATCATATTAGCTTATATTTTTGGTTATTCAATTTGTTTTTATAAACCCTACACTCTTGTCGTCTTTTATTTATATCTATCACACACCATTGGTCTATAGCTATATATAGTTTTCTTTTGGATCTTGTAATTGTATCTATCGTAATTTTTATAATCATATTACTTAATCATTCTCTTTTATTTTGCAAGCAACCACTCCGTGGTTGCACCCATTTCATTTCATTGTCAAAGACATAAGTTCATAATGCTTACACAACCCAACTATATCTCGTCGAGAACATAAAAAAGAAAAATGATATACAGGGTACCCAGACGTTCCCATCTGCTGATCATTGGTTTTGGATACCATGCTATCAAGTATGATCCAATAATGAGGGAAAGATTTCTCCTATGTTTCTTTAGCATTTGTTATCATTTTCTCACTTTGCAACTTGTCAACTGATTGTTTGGAGCACACTCCTTGTTTTCCTCAACTTGCTGCTAGATAAAAAGGAAAAGTGATATACAAGTATTCTTCATTTTTCCCTATTTCCTCTTTTTTGCATGGTAATGTCATTTTCTGGGTGATTGTTTACATTTAACTCAATATTTTGAGTTTGGTCTAAAACAAACCCCGTGCATCCTGCCTGCTCATATAGCTTAATTAGGGATTTAACTCTTAGCATCACACATTTTACCATACGCTGCCTCAAACTGGACACATTAATTAACGCACCGAAACATTCCTTTCACTTGGTTCACTGATTGGGATTTGATCATCCAACAAGAAACCATTCCAGACATTTCCTAGCCATAACTTACCTGAAACCAAACATAGTTTATCCTCTTCTAGGTCCTCTTCCAACCATTTTCTCTTTCACACACGTGTTTTTAACCAAGTAAAAAAGAAAAAGAAAATAAAATAAATAAATTTTGTTTACCTCACTTGTTTTTTAATATAATAAGTAACTTTTATGATTGTGATAACTCGATCCTATACTAAAAATATGGAACACAACCTCGCACTTCACATAGTACTTCATCCCAACCAGATCACTATCCTCAGCAACGTCATCATCCATGCCTCTCTCTACTCCCCTCATAGGCACACATTCTCTCGCTATTATACCTCACCAGATATCCTTCGAACATACTTAGGTATTAGAACCATATTCAATCCCATCTAGGCCATCCACTCCACGTTATGTCAAATCAAAGCCTATTGGTACTCTCATCTTCCCTCTCGGTGATCCAAAATTTCAACAAATTCTTGACACCAATCCTGTGGCTCTTCAAGACTATCTTCTAATAAAATACATACACGTTCCTCTAGAAGGTCCACCACTCTAGAAAGTTTATCCTTATAGTACTAGTTTTGAAATTCCTTCCATCCACAACCATACGTGATTTTGCCTCATCCTCTACCAACCCACCAGCCCAGTAGACGACTCAAATAGTCACACCCATTCCGCCTAAACTTCCCCAAATCAACACAACCATTATAACTAATGTCCCCATCACTACTATAGCTGCAACTATCACCAGTGCTCTTGTCCAACCATCCCCATGTGTCATATCCAATATCCAAACAGCAAGTCCCGCTCACATCACAAGTCTACGCCATTACTTCTCAACCTCCTCCAACGATACCTTTGCAACACACAGTGTCACTTCTATTCTATCAACCCCTCTATACCTATATCCCCACTCAGTAGTTACAACAACAAGTTGCACAATCCCAACAATCATACCATGCCCCTGTTTCTCACCAACACACATTATATCAACCTCCACCTCAACCACAACCCATAATTTACACTCACCCATACCAAGTTCCTCAGACACCCACCCATTCACAAATTCAACCACCACCTCTCATTTCTCAACAGGAGCTTCTTAATGATCCTATGCAAATCTTAATAGGTCAGTTAGCCAACCTAGAGGCTGTTACGTTAGGGTCCAAAGTTACATTGTCTTACGAACAAATATGTAACGAACCCATTCATCCATTTGTACCAATGAAACCATATTCTCCATACTGGTAATTGCCAATTTTCACCAAATTTAACAGCAAGGAGGACCCTCAACAACATCTCTAAGAATTTAAACATGTGTGTGTTATCTCATCGTGCACGACCAATATTTTATGCTCTGTACATTCCCCATGTCTTTGACTACCCCTACTTTAGATTGGTATAATAATATTCCTCAATACTCCATATTTTCTTTCTCTCAGCTTGCGCAATTATTTCTTGAGCACTTCTCCATTAATACTGCATGCACAAGGTAACCATCAACGATCTGTATACCATCAGCCAATTCGAAGATGAATCCATCATGGATTTCGTCGCACAATGGTACAATATTATAAACCAATTATACTTTCCACTTCCTCAAACTGACCTCATCGAGCTCTTTGCACGCTCTTGGTTGAAGCATATTTCATCAACTTTACAAATCCAATCATTTCACACTTTTGAATAAGTTTTCACCATGGCTCGCAAGCTTGAGACACATGCCCTAGAACATGGGCATTTAAAATTAAAGTCTAATAAGCCCATAACAGAATTTTTTAGACCATCCACATCAAATGATAAGTCAAAGACAACTGCCAGCGCTGTCATTGTCAAATCATCTCCTACACCAACATCTACTGCAGTAACTCAACAACGATCCACATGACCAATTCCCAATTATACTCCCCTAGGATAATCATACAGCACCATATTTTACAAATTGATAACAAAACATTTGATCACACTGCCACCTATCCAACCTGTTAACAAATCTAGACCACGAACTGTGTGGTATCGTGAGGACTATTACTGCAAGTACCATCAAGTACGAGGACATGACATAGAGAGATGTTGGACTTTCAAGGATTCAGTCCAAAGACTCATTGATCAAGGAGAACTTCAAGTGGATAACCCAAATGCTTCACCTAATCAACTATTAGATATTTTTAAACAACCATTTCCAAATCATACACCCACATCGACAAACCAAATTGCCTCTACTTCTATATCTAAAACTCCCAATACCCACACCATAAACACTATCCACGTTGGTGATATTAATCTAACATCATCCACAAATTTACCATCTTCATCAAACATTACACATGTCCCCTTAGACACACTCCCTACATCCAAAAACTCATCAACATTCATCTCTACACCAACATCAGTCACATCCATGCCCACTTCGGTGTCCCTTCCTACACCCACGCCTATTTCCACACCTACCACCCCTTCCCCATTTACAAATATTGTTCTTGTTTTGTCACCTCTTACACTTACTCCATCAAATCCAATTACCTTACCATAAATCATCCCACCTTTACCTATTATCCCATCCTTAGCCTCGCGTCCATTCCCTCTTTCCGCACTTTTACCAACACCAACAACATCTACTATTGTACATTCATCTATCTCACCTTCCTCTTACATGGCCATGTCATTACTTGATGATTTTTGGCAAAAATTACAACTTTCCTTGACTTCGAATTATTGTCCCATTTCCTCTATACCATTAGATACTCACACATCCAATCAATCCTTGCACATATCCACTTTAATATCATCTTCATTTCCTTCTATATAAATTCTTGTTATTCCTTCTAACAGTCCCCTTTAACAGACAATATCTAGGCCCCCATTTCTCAAATGTCCTCCTTCACATCCTTGTCGAAAAGTGGACCTCAATATTCCCAATACTAATTCCCTTGAGGCCACACCATCTCTTTCTATTTTAGGACCACACCCCTCATCATCCTCTTCCATTCTAGGAGCCTCCCCTTCATCAATAACCCACACTACTACTAGAACAACACAACCACCCTTTTCCAACCAATATCTTAAAATAGATTCAAAGGCGTCTGCGTCTTCCACCAATATCCCACATCAAACACATTCATCTCCCCTTCCCAAATCTAAAACAATGTCCAAAGCTATTATTACATCACCACATACCTAGACATCATTCCAAGGTCCTCCGTCGATAACATCAGGATATTATACCACCATGTTTCACCAACTACTCCAAGCCTCGGCCATTACCTTACCACCAATTAAATATTTTGACCCAAGCATGCCAAGACCTTTATGGTTTAATTATAATATTGTCTATGTATTTCACCGTGCCCCTGGACATGACATTGAACTTTACAAATCTCTCTAAGACATTGTGCATCATTTTGTCAATGAAAATATTAACAAAGAAAAACCAACTCTATCACCTCCCCCACCAACTTCCACATCCCAACATGCATCTGTCAAAACATCTTGACCACCCCTTTCATTAAGAAATCTTGTCATTACTCTGCCACCAAAATAAGATACAACCAATGATACCACAAACACACTACCAAAGGAGGATGATCCTAAGGATCGTCCTCCTCTTTTAATCAATGTTGTTTGGATAACCACCCGTTTGAGACCATATAACCTTGACTCTACCTCACCATCCACCCCCAAATACTTTTGTCGCTATCCCTCAACCTAAGGAACTTGCTACCTCTGCACCTCTGTCATGGCCAAAGGTTGTCATCGCTGCTCCTACCAATCATCCCACATCAGCATCTTCATCTTCTTCTAAAGCCAAGGTATCTGTTCTGGCCGCCCCAAATCCTTCTCCCATCGAACACACCATTATTAAACAACTTCATCAGGGTCCTATCAAAATGTCACTTTATGAGCTTATTCAAATCTCTCCACACCATAAAAAAGCTCTTATGGAAGTCTTACAACACATCCCAGTATCATCTGATGAGCCCCAACCTTTCGCGGCTTTAGCTCACGCCTTCGCAGCGTCTGCCACTGTATCATTTGAAAGTTCAGAAATCCCTAGGATACCACAAGAAGAACATGATCTACCTCTTTTCATCATAGTCCACATCAATGAAACCTGCATCCGACGAACCATGATTGATAACGGTGCCAGTATCAATATCATTTCTTATCATACCTTCAATCAGCTCAAATTTCCTAATACCATTATTGCCAAGTCTCCTACCATTCTTCACAGCTTTAACGATGTTGTCACTCCCACATTAGGAACACTTGTTCTTCCCATCCGTGTTGGCCATAAACTCCTCCACGAGCTTTTCTACATCATTGAAGGAGAATTCCAATATAATATCTTACTTGGACATCCTTGGATTCATGCCATGCATTGCATCCCATCTACTCTTCATCGATGTATGAAATATGAACATGAAGGGACCACTTATGCTCTTCTGGCCGAGGTCCCTCCTTCCAAGACATGTCACATGATCTACAGACCTAAGGATGTCCTTGTTCCTAAAACTAATTTTTCTTCTGATGCATCGACCAGTTCTTCTGTACCTCCATCTACGTTACCTCATAATGACTCTTCTGATACTATAATGCAAAATCTTGCTTTAGGGGAATATCAACTCCTCACTCTCAATACCCTTCCTTCTCCCAACCACCTCGGCTGCCCTGATAAGGTCCCCTATGTATCAATCAAATGTTGGGGAAATTTTCTCGTTTGGCCCTTCCTCTCTCAAAACTAACTTAGTCTATGGTGGCCTTGATCAACCTTCTTCTCATACTGAGAATTTCCTTTATGCCAAACAATATACAAATGATTTTGGATGTCTTAGTAAACCATCTTTCGCTCACACATATCTCTATCATTGTGCATGGAAGGGGTTTGGCTTGGGGTGCTATGAACAAGGCCCTCATGGAAATATCTTTTCCCAAACCCATGAATCATGCCAAAAATTTGGCTTGGGATATAACGATTCCACCATACACCCTTCCGGCACATCTTCATATTCTCCCATCTACCTTGATTCATCCACTTCTTCTCCATCTGGCTATACTACTAATTCAGAAGACACTTCTTCTCCATCTGACTATCCTACTAATTCAGATAATATCTCATCTCCATCCAACTATCCTTCCAGTTTAGATAATAATTTTTCTCCATCCAATTATCTCATAGATCCAAATCAAGATGACATTGTCCACGTTCCCCCTAACTTCTTCTTTTTTATTTCCACCATCTTTCATGGATTGATGACTTACCAAGTTGAAAATGAAACCCAATATTTTCCCCTTAAGCATCTAGAGATGGTAGAGGAATATTACCCTATCATTGACATTCTTCAATGTGATGATGACACTTCCATTATTTCCTACATGGGAGCCGAAGCTTCTCATGACAAGAAAACCCTTCCTCCTGACATGTCCAACATCTTGAATGAATCCACTATCGACATTACTATTGGAACTCCTCAAGAGCACCACATCTTTAAAGTAGGCCAGTCCTTGAAACCTCAAGAGCTCAAAGCCTTCACCTCATTCTTGTCCAAACATAGCCAGGAATTTGCATGGTCATACTTGGACATGCCTGGTCTTGATCCCTCCATCATCATCCACAACATCATTTTCATCCCCAACACCAGAACGGTTAGCCATAAGCTTCTTCGAATACATCCTTGAATTGCTCTTCTTGTGAAAGAAGAATTGCAACGTCTCCTATCTTCCAACTTCATCATTCCCATTGATTATCCCCAACGGGTTGCTAACATCAATACTCATTGCCAAAGCATCTGGAAAGCTTCGTATATGTACTGAATTTCGAGATCTTAACCTCTTGTGTCCTAAATATGATTTTCCTATTCCAAGTATTGATCAAATTTTAGATCTTACTGCAGGACATGAGATGCTCTCTTTAATGAATAGTTTTTCTAGTTATAACTAAATTTTGATTGCACCACAAGATCAACACAAGACATCTTTTATCATCCGATGGGGTACCTTTTGTTATCATGCCATGCCCTTTGGTTTAAAGAATGCTGGGGCCACATATTAACGAGCCATGACGTATATCTTTCATGACCTCATACATTAAACTGTAGAATTCTATGTTGATTACCTCTTAGAAAAATCTAGACATCGGTGTGATCATCTCTCAGTCCTTGAAATAATTTTTGAGCGTCTCATTCGTTTCTTCCTTCAACTCAATCCAGAAAAGTGTGTTTTGGGAGTTCTTACTGGGAAAATCCTTGGCTTCATTATCTCTATCAGAGGAATTGAGGTTGACCCGGAAAAAATCAAAGAAATTATCGAAATGCCCCCTCCTTCCAATATTATGCAACTTTGCAGTCTTCAAGGTCGACTCCAATCTGTTCGTCGGTCATATCATAACTTTCAAATCTTTGTCAACCCTTTTATCGCCTTCTTTGAAAAGACATAAAATTTGATTAGGACCACAATTTTCAAAAGGATTTTGAATATATTAAGCGATACCTTTTATCTTTTCCGATACTCACACCTCCATGTGAGGGGGATCCCTTTTATTTATATATTTCTGTAACTGATCATGCTCTAGGAGATATGT
This sequence comes from Taxus chinensis, assembly GCA_019776745.2. NCBI lineage: Eukaryota > Viridiplantae > Streptophyta > Pinopsida > Cupressales > Taxaceae > Taxus > Taxus chinensis. The sequence continues at coordinate 18,363,731 of CM034153.1, forward strand.
TAGCACATACTGTGATGATCAAGGACATGAATAGGCCATTTATTATATTAGTCATACTCTCCACAACTATGAAACATGATACACTGAAGCTAAAAAATTATGTTGCGTTATTTATTTGTTGCATCAAAACTTCGACACTATCTTATTAATTACAAAACCTATATTCTTACTAACTTCCAACCTCTTAAAGTAATGCATTATAAGCCATATCACAACAATCGCATCACCCAATGGCTTATGATCATGGCAGAATTTGACCTGGAATTCATTCTTTAAAAATCAATTAAGGGTCAAGCTATCACCAACCAATTAGCAGAAGTCCCTCTTCCCAATACCCAGACTCCTCATAATCACTTCCCAGATAAATCAATCAATCAATTTCATCATCATCCCCTTAAAATTACTCTTTTCTTCGATGGTTCTAAATGCCAAAAAGGTAGAGGGGAAGGTGTTGTTCTTATTCCTCCTGGGGATGCCCTATCTCTATAGCTTTCAAATTATATTTTGAATGTACAAACAATATAGCAGAATACGAGGCCCTTATACTAGGACTAGAAATTGCTATATTTCTAGGTGTCCATATTCTTGACATTTTTGGTGATTCTGAACTAGTAATAAAGCAAGTCACTGGAGAGTATCAGTGTAGAAATGATATTCTACAACAATATCATGACATTTCTCATCATTTTCTTAAAGCCTTTGATTATTACACTATTCAACCTGTCCCTCATTTGACCTATCATTTTGCTGATAGAATGGAATCCCTTGTAGCCCTTATCCCTTGGACAACACAAGAGCCCAAAATTTCAGTTATTATACATCATTATAAACAACCATTCTTTGACATACCTCAAATTCATTAGGTCGAATTTAATTTTTGAGATCTCTGGTATTCGTAAATTTTCAATTATTTATCCAAATCCATTACTCCCCTTGATATTTCTAAAAATGCCAGAATATATTTTATCCAACGTGCTACTCGTTATGTGATCCTTGGTGGTAATCTTTATACATGTGGGTTTGATGGTGTCCTTCTCTAGTGATTTTAATCCCATGAAGCCTCTAAAGCTATCCAAGAAGTCCATGATGGTATATGTGGTGGGAATTTTAGTGGATTATCTATTGCCAAATGTGTTCTTTGTCTTAGATATTATTGGCCTTCTATTAACCACAATTGTTGTGAGTATGTCAAGAAGTGTGTAAGATGTCAACAACACTCTAATATTATCTGTGTTCCTAGCCAAGCTTTACACCTTGCCCAAGATCTATGGCCCTTTTCACAATGGGGCCTTGATCTTATTGGTCTAATAAATCCCCATTCATCACAACAACATCATTCTATCATCACTGCTACTGAATATTTCACTAAATGGGTGGAGGAAATCCCACTCAGCTCTACTAAATCTGGCCCATTCATTAATTTTATATAACACATCATCTGCCGCTTTGGTGTTCCACATAAACTTATTATGGAAAATGGGAAGTTATTTAAAAACAAGGACCTTAAAAAAATCAGTGATGCATTTAAGATCCGACTTAGCTTTTCTTCCCCGTATTATCCTCAAGCTAATGACCAAGCAGAGGTCACTAATACAATTCTTTGAAATATCTTGACCAAGACTATTGACCAAGCGGGACGAAATTGGCATCTCCAACTTCCCTTTCCTCTATGGGCCTATCGCAATACCATTCACACTTCCACAGGGGCTACTCCATTTTCTCTAGTGTATGGCTCCAAAGCCATTCTTCCCCTTGAAATTCAAATTCCATCATTACGTGTGTCTCTTCGCAACTTCATTTCTGATGAAGAATATCACAAGGAACGTCTAATGTAACTTGAGTTATTAGACGAGCATCTCCTTCTCGCTCTTGAGCACCATCATGTGTATCAAGAGTGTATCCAATGGGCCTATAAAAAAAACATCAAAGAGAAAGATTTTAAAATAGGTGATGGTGTTTTAAAGGAAAATCAAAATGTCACTACCTTAGAAAGGAGCCAATGGGGAAAATTTTCTCCCAACTGGATCAAACCATATATTATCACACATAAGTATGGGTTAGGGGCTTGTTGCTTGGATTCTCTTGATGGTAAACCAGAGATCGAACCCCTTAATGCATTGCACTTATGGCCATTATGTTGTTAGTACATGCACTTATGAGCATGGTCCTATCTTTAGACTATGTCTCCACCATGTCTCCACTTCCATCTATCATGGTAATGATATGAACTGTGTGTTCTACCATCACTACTTTGATATGACCTTGAATATGAGTACCACGACTCTACTCATAACATATTCATTATGGATAAGTTCTCCCATTTGGTGAGAACCTCATAATCATTACATCCATCACCTTCTCATTTTCTTATGATAGTCATGTAAAGGGTATAGGGGTGTCTCTTGTATAGTCATTATCCCCTCCTAAGTGGTCTACTTTGCTATATATAGCTCTCCCCCATGAGAAGCTAACATCTATGCATGCAAAAAGAAATCAAAGTTATCCAAAAATAGACTAATCCCTAGAAGGAAAACTGTGCATACAAAACACAAAAGGTAGAATAAAAAGAAAATCATGCAAATTAAAATCGAAATCAAAGCAAAAATAAAAATAAATAGAATGATCCCTCGAAGGAAAACTATCATTATTTCCATCCATGTTATATATATAGTAGACCATACCCTCAAAGGATGGATACTCTTTTGTTATGGCATTCGGAGAGCTTCCCGCATTGATCAACTTTCTTCTATTATTGTTCTTTCCCTTTCCTAGAGCTGGGGCATAGACTTAAGAAACACCACCTTTGGAGAACCTTCTTCCCGCATACAAGTTACATCTCAAATCCCTTGTCATGTCAATATTAGGATTATGAGAATCTTTCATCTATATCCCCTCTTGGTCTTTTAGTATAATCACATGTCATTGGTTAAGTACTAACACTTGCTATTAGCTGCTAGTGCAATGCTTTGAGTAGGGCCTTTTCTTGTCTACTTCCTATCCGGTTAAAAGCATAACTTTCTTACATGGCCCTTGCTATGGTTATGTGACACCCATCTCATCAAAATCATATTTTATTACAATTATGTTTTTAGAAATCAAATTTCATATCATCAAATCTGCATCTATATTTTTAATCTTTAGGATGTTCCCTATTAACATCATCCATAAATCCATGAAATATGTTATTGTTTGTACACACTCTCTTTGATAAACTATTTGGTTTGGGAATTCTACTTGATCTCTATTGCAATTTCTGAATTATACTTGAGATTATCTCTCAAGTAGCATTCATTAGTCGACAACTTCTCATCCCCCATCATGACCGATGTTATCTTTCTCCAATCATACACCCATTATCCTTCTCATCGCTCTTCTTTTTGTTTATCATATAGTGCAGAAATCATATTCTTCATCATCATAGGCCTTTCATCCCCAGCTTGGCACGCTTGCATAACTCCCCACGCAAAATAAAAATCCTACTCGAGGTAGACCTATCATTCTGGACAAGGTCTCATTCGTAATCGCACCTGTTGACCATTACTTCCTCCTAGTCTCCTTTGTCAATCCAATTTTAAACTTAAAATTCACCCCATCTCATTCTCCACTGCTCTTCTCACCCACTTCATCCTTCTTCATTGTTTCTTTGATACTTCACATGTCTTCCATCCAGGAAATTATTTTTTGTTTTTCTCTTAATATCCTTTTACTGGCATCTATTTTATTATTCCATTTCTATTTCATTCTTATTTTGGCTTGATGATATTACTTAACCACCCATTTCACGTAGGTTTCTTAATCAAAATGCATCTCTTTCTTAAGATCCTGCCACTGTAGAAACTCCTCCACCATTTTCTATTCCATTCAACACTAGAAACACCTTCCCACTCCACAACTTCTGTTTAACGCTCTGGCATCATCACTTGCACAACATAGGAATTATAATTAAGAATTCCCCTTACACTCTCCATCCTAAACTTCTCCATCCACTCATGTCACATTGCTTTTTCTCCTTATTATCACCTCTTTTTATCTCTCGTTCCATTTCGGTATACACCACTCAGTATTTTCATCATTCTTCTTCTTCTTCGGCTTGACGATTCTACTTAACCATTCTTATGGCATGACGATCTTACTTAAGAGTCTATCTTAAGAATGATATGTCTTCTTACCTTTCCCCTTTACTCCATATTCCCACCATCCGTAGTTTCTCTTCATTCCCCATAAACACATCCTCTTCCCTCCTTTTTTTTCTCACACAAAATATCTCAAACTTCCTCAAATATCATCTCTATCATCCCTCATTCAGAAATCTAACTTAACCACTTCATAGCATTTCTTACTATGTCTCATTCCTTCATCTTTACTTCCTTCATCTTCATCCACATTCTCATGCCTTACATCCTCTCCTCATCATCCTCTCCACACCAATCATTATCCCTCATTTCTTTACTCTTTCCACTCCATTTTCTAGAGTACTCCCACATATCTACCACCATACTTACTTGTCATTATCATTGTTCATCTCTTAACATCATGTCATCATCATCTTCCATTTTCACGCTAAGAATTATCGGTTGACTTCTCCTAAAATTCATTTATCCCCATTCTACACGTACCATTTTAGTCCTTTTTACCTCCTCCATTTTCTCTTCCTTCCTTTTTGCTTTTGTGCCCTCTGATCATTATCGAAGGATTTCTCCTAACATCCCTCTGTTGGTATTGTCTTTCCATCTTCCATTTGCCTTCTTCAATATCTCTACTGTCTTCATCATACATTTCTGTTGCATCATTTTCTCTGTTTTCCTCTCCTCCTTTCTACCCCTGATTTTATTTCATTTCCTCCGTATCATCTTCATCCCCTCTTCTCCTTACAATTTTGTCCTACTTCTCCATTGATAATTGACTCACCGACATTGTCCCATATTTTTAATCATCCCACCATCCACATACATTTCCATGCATTCTGTTTCATCTTCTTTATCTGGGTCTTACCCCTTACACTAGGATTCAATTCCCTTCATGTTTCGGCTCTATCATCTCTTCTTTCCCTCCTATTTCCATTTCCCCATTACTGAAATTATTTCTCTACCACCCCTATCTTATTCCATCTCTATACATAAGTTTATTTTCCATTGTTTCATCTCCTCTATAGTCTCATAGCTCCTCATTGTTCCTTTCTTTCTCTTTTCTATTCTACTTCCTCTCCTATCTTCTTTAACTTCTTCATCTTCTTCATCTCCTTCATATTTACATCCTTCTATTCTAATTAATCTTTCATATCATCCTTCTCTAATATTCTTCACCTCTTATCTTTCTCAGCTCTGTCATCTCTTTTGTGATCCTTTCTTTCTCACCCTTTATTTTTGATCTCCATCTCCCTTTCACCCTCTCTCTTATCATTTTCTTTTCTTCTTCTTCTTTTTCCTTCATAATTTATTTCTTCCAATATCTCTCATATTTATTATATCGGCTTCTTCTTTAGTAAGATACATCTATGTACATTCACCATATCCTTCAATCTCCTTTCCCTTCTCATCCTGTCTTCTTCTTGTTTAATCTTCCTCCTTCCCTTCTTCTCCAGCTCTCTTTCTCTATTTTCTTTTTCTCTAGGTTCATCACACCTTCCCTATTTCTTTACCCCTTATCTTTTCCCACTACCTTCTTATTAACTATCATTCTATCTCTTTTGTGCTTTCATCTATCTTCTCACCTCTCTTATCATCCTTATCTACTATTTGCTTCCTCTTCTCCACCACGTCCGCTCTACTCCAACCATGTCCACTTTCTCTTATCTCTGTCATCTATCATATATCATCTACATCCTTCATCCCATCTTCTTGTGACATTTTTGTCTTAGAGGATACCATAACGACCATCACCTATATGATCTTGTTCTCTTCCATGAATATTTTCTCTGCTTTTGTTTTTTCGCAAAAGTATCTTGACTTCTTATCCTACTTATCGAACAAGTGGGACTGCTTTTTCTTTTTCACCTTCTAGTTTTCTAACACTTATACATATTTCCTATGAAACATGACTACCATCATATTTATCACCCTTTTAGGGAATTTTATCTCACCCTTTTATCCTATTTTCTCATCATGTGCACATTTATGATTATTCCCCCTGGGGCATTTTTATTTACACATCCATCTCCCATTATGTCATCATTTTTCCCTATCATGGGGCACCTTTTCATCCTTGTACTTGTTGATGCATATAACTCAATTTTTTCCCTCTCATGCCTGGTGCTGGGGCATCATTATTTTCATCCTCGTCCCTTTTGTAGACGCATGATTTTTTGCTTGATTCCTCGTAGACAAAGGATTTCGTATACCTTTCGCATTCAGTTGCACACATTTTTATATTTTCCTATGACCCATTGGTCATCGTGGTTTACATCCATACTGCATTGGTCTTCACCCACTCACTGGTCTTTAGAACGTTGTCATCTGTCTCCGTTGAGATCAAAATTTTCCTCTACCGATGTGATATTGGAGTCACCGCCATATTTTTCATAGATATTGTGATCTTTTGTGCCTTGGGAATCTTTCCTTTGGTCATGTTTTTATGCATCCCCATCCCTTTTGTCAAAGAAGTGGGACTCCTTTTCTTCTTCTTCACCCCATTTTTCATATGCCTTCAACCACAAAACTTGTCTTAAGAAACATGTTTTCAACATCCTATTTAACACCCTCTTGGGGCATTTTATCTAATCTTTTCTTCATATTCCTCACAATGGTTGCACATTAATGATTATTCCTATTCCCCCTGGGGCATTTTTTATTTACACATCCATCTCCCATTATGTCATGCAATTTTTCCCCTTATCATGGGGCACCTTTTCATGCCTTGTACTTGTTTATCATATAACTCAATTTTTTTCCCTCGTAGTGCCTGTTGCTGGGGCAACCAAAAAAATAACCAAAATTTTTTCACATCCTCGTCCCGTGTTTGTAGACGCATGATCTTTTGGGCTTGATTCCTCGTAGACAACGGATTTCGTATACTTGTCTCCGCATCAACTCAGTTGTCACACATTTTTATATTTTCCTATGACGCACATTGGTCATCCGTGGTTTACATCCATACTGCATTGGTCTTCACCCACTCACTGTTCACTTTAGAACGTTGTCATCTGTCCTCCGTTGAGATCAAATTCTTCCTCTACCGATGTGACTATTGGTCAATTGGTCATGTTTTTATGCATCCCCATCCCTTTTATATCTAACCCTTTTTGTTTTTGTCTTGTTGCTTGCTATTGCAAACCACTCAACAAAAAGGGGCAAATGTAGACACAAATTTTTGGTATAGCACCCCTTAGCCATCTCACACTCATTCAATTCTCACTCTCACTTTTCTTTTTCTTAAATTTAAATAAATCCCATTCTTTTATTCACCCAAATTTAATTAATTATTAAATGGGCTCCATATAAACCCATTTAATAATTGAATTTTGGCATCTCTCACAAATGATTCAATTCATGGGCAATAATACACCCATCCGACACTCCACTCTTAATTTCAAGAATGGAATCTATTATTTCACCTAACCATGTCATTAATCTTTCCCACTCCATATCACATCCTTTTATTTTTAACCATAAGTCAAATTACAAGCCCCACCGAATCACATCACCTCTTTTAATCAGGGTTACTTTACCCAACCCTGAGTATCTTTTAACCTATAGTCTAACCTCACCATTAGGCTATAAATATGGGCTTCCCCCCTTTGGAAAGTTAAGTTAGAAAATTTGGAAAAATGCTGTTTTGAATTATAAGCTTCTTGTTTATCATTTATATCCTCATGATGTCCTTGTAACGACACTGTAATTTCGATGATACTCTACTCATGATTCGTTAGTTCACTTAGTGTGGTTCTTGTTACACGTTGTGTTTGGATCAGATCAATAACACCATCTACATACCCACATCGTCAAGCTACTTTGTTTATTAGCTTGCACGTTATTTGTTTATATTATATTTTATCATTATTCTTTATCACTCGGGGTTGACAACCACCAATGAAGTTAACGCTTCATGGATCTACTTTTTCAGGCAGCCCCTGCATAAAATCTCTAATCAATCTTTCTCTAGTGTCTGTGAGCTGTAGATTTACCGAGATCACATCAAGGAGTTCGGCATCAATTTTGTGCCTGTATCATCCATCACCATCTCCAAGGTACTAAGCTCTTGCATACTCGACGTTGTTTTGTGTTTGTTGATTTCTCGTACACTAATTTGGACAAGAAGCAAGAAACTCTGATCAACAACACATCCTCTACATTATCCTTTATGCTTATTCATAACATCGTAAGGAATTATATCTCTTGTGAGATAACATCTATACTTCATGGTGGCCCCCTTATAATGGCGTCATTCAGCACTAGCCCCTGTTTTTCATTTTTTGTTAGTATTGCTTGATATAGTGCAAGTATTGAACAATATTTATGTAAGTTCTTGGTGTGATGAACATGTTTTTTCCTTTTAATTTTTGTATATGTGTTCCCTATGTTCCTTTCCATCCCACATATTTTTTTTATTAATAATAATAAAGTTTCGAATTTGCTACAACTTTTACAATATGTGTCGAAATTTACTCTTAATATACCGTGTTTTTTATTATGAGGAATTTTTTATTTTCATCAAGTTTACATAATTTTTTGTTGTACTACTTAAATTTTTATAGTATTAAAACATATATTAATGTAATTGTAGCAATCCCAAAAAGTTAAATATCCATAAAAAAGTTACGTTTTTAAGGTTGGAGGCTATGAACATAGATTTTTTTAATTGGTAAATGAGGGTTAGTGTATCCCTCACCCTTTTATTAATATCATAGAATATGGTTACAAATATTACATTGGATGTAAATGAGCAACCATCTTGACAGGTGGCTAACATTTTAGCTTTAGAAGCAAAAAAAAGTTGTGCAACAAATAGAAATTAAAAAAATTGGTTTCAATTCCACATCTCTAGAAAATGCTACTAAAGAAACATCCACACACGTGCAAGAAAAGAATAGAATTTACCAAGTATGAAAGATTCTAAGAACTATTCCCACATAGAAATGTTACTGAGGAGAGACATGGCCCAACTTTGAAGACATCCCGCTTAGTGACTATTCTGAAGCATCCCACCCTTTGAATTCTCCAAATTTCCTTTTTTTAAGACCACAATCATCAAAATATTATGATATGTAGCATTACTAGTTCTTCCTACATCCCTAAACACCACACCTAAGTCTTCTTCAATCTATAACGACCCTTGAGTCTCGACCAACCATTTGAGTAAGAGCTAATGATAGAAGAGAAATGATCCAAACATGTTCCTGCAGTCGTAAGCATATTTGCAGCGCCATTTGCTTTAGGAATAACATGTTAAAAAGAAATGGAATATTTTTTTTGGACAAAATATGCTCTCTTTGCAGTATCTAAATTGGTTTCGAACTAGGACTATCTCCTTTGTTCATTCAGGCATTGATTATAACCATGTAATCCCCTTCAACAAGGATTTCCCTATACCCTTTCTTTGTAGCCAAACACAAGCCTTCCAAAAGGATTAAATATTCTACTTCCTTAGTTGTGGCCACGATATATAGAAAGATCTAGTCCATAACACGTGATGAAAATGGTTACAAAGAACACAACTTGTACCCCCAATTCTTGGATTACCTTTGAATGTGCCATCAAAATTTAACTTGATCTTCTTGTTATGTGTTGGTTTCCATCTAAACCCTTATTGCGTGAGCTTAAAAGATTGATTTTTTTTTAGGAGTTATGTAAGGAATTTTTTATAGGATCCATAGATCATTTCTTTACAACATATACTTCTTAAATTTAGAAGGGAATGATATATAATTGAAAATAGGTAATTCAATTTTAACCCAAAACAGGCAATGGAATAAAACCATTGGACAAAAGATGTTTTCCTTGTAGTATTTTATTTGGTTTCCAACCGGGGTAGAGTTTAAGATATTAACTGAAAAATATCTATAAATGACTTTCAAAATCTTTGCCAATGCTATGAATTGAAAGGAAATGCTGTCAGCTAGTACAACAGTTGGTTGGCATAATTAGGCTACCAAACGGTTGCAAATTTATCTTTTATACACATGTTAAAGGGGATTTAAATATAAAAATTTGGATAATACTGTAAATGGTAGGTGAATCAACCCAAAAAATTAACTTGTACCAAAAAATTTAGGTGAAATAGCAAGTCACCTAACCCCCCAAAATTAGCCAAATCTAAATTTAAAAAACCAAATATTCATGAATTAACAAAGATTAGCTACTAAAATTTACACTATTCCCTATTGGGTGTAGCCCTTTTGTTCATGGCATTGATTATAACCATGTAATCCCATTCAAGAAGGATGCCCTTAGACCCTTTCTCGTACCCAAACCTAAGCCTTCCAAAAGGATTGTTGCTTCTACTTCATTGTTTGTGGCCATGAGATGTGGAAATATCTAACCCATAACATGTGACCAAAATGGTTACAAAGAATGCAACTTGCACCCCCATTTTATGGATTGCCTTTAAATGCTCCATTAAAATTTGTTATGCCCCTCCATTTCAGTCCTTGAGCCATTTAGTGATAGATTGAATAAAAAAGGGATTCCTCAACCTTGGAAAAACGTTTATGGGATGTGTGCAAATGGGGGAAAGGTATTTTCAATGTTTAATTTTTTGTTTATATTAGTTGAGAGCCACTTTCTTAGGGATTATGTAAGGTTATCTTCTCAAACTGTGTACGCATCCTCCTAGCTTGTAAAAATATGCTAGCCTCACCTCCTAAGATGATTTATCAAACATTTCTTTGATCTTTTAGTCTCGCCATCAAATTCTCAAAGAAGAGATGATGAACAAAAGTTCTCTTCTACCATTAGATACCAATACTAGCAGTGCAAAACAATTACACTCTAGTAAATTAAAACTTCCCACTGGAAGTGTTTTGGAAAATATAGTGTCAACTTATCTATTTGTTCCGGATGGCCATTTGAAGGAGGATGCAGTATTGGTTAAATGCGAGTCTGCTTCCAGTTGTGTTGAGAAGATTGAAACAGATCTTCATGATGGCTACAAATTTGGTTGATATTTTGGAGGAAAGAAAATTCTTTGGGTTTGTGGCTGTGAAATGTCTCCTACACCCAGACACACTACTATGAAGAAAAATAAAATGTACCTGCTATCTAACAAAATGATTCCAAGAAATGGCATTTATTTTGTTTGCAAGTTTCTTTTGTTACTGTCTAGTTAAATTGTGGACGCCCATTATAACATGTTGGGGACAAATCCAATTAATTTTTTATTTTCTAAGAATAGATGTAAACCTAAATTCAAGCCTCTTTTAGCATCCCCCATATTTGCGCCAAAGCTGGTTGTAGGATATACATATAATGGGTGTGTTAAATATAGCTTGGAGACATGCATGTATGCAAAACGTGACAGAATACACAAGGTCCGTGAACTATTTGACAAAATGTCTCCAAAGAAGCATAGAAAAGGCATATGAACTGTTTTATTGAATGTCCCAAATAAATGCATTTCATGGAATGCCATGATTTCAGGTTTTTCACAAAATGGTTTTGTTGAAAAGGATTTATAAATTGTCTAGTAAATACAAGGGGCAGGTGGAATCCAAGTTCAACAATCTTTGTTGGTTTCCGTGTGTGCAACTACATGCTTAGTGGATGGAGGATGTAAATAAAACCATGCATTAACTTTATTGATCTACATATGCAATTTATCATTTTTTCTGAATAATTTACCCTCTTGTAGACACAAAATCACGCAATTTAGGCATTATTTAGACCACTCTTATACTACTATTTAGAAGGTTCTCAAGTCAATAAAGTACTAATTAATCCCACCTTTGGCCATCTTTATTTTATATTTTATTTCATCATGCCACATATTTTTTGCACATATTAGTCCATTTCACAACTCCCCCTTTCATTCTAGCTCGAAATCAAGGCACCTCGACCAATACTGGGGCACCCCGGGGTGCCTTAGTCCCACCTTGGGCACCTCAATCTATGTGTCTCTTTTCCCGCTTCTTTTTGGGGCCTTTCTATTTGTTTTTAATCCTGATCATTTTCCTAGTTGACCATGTCAGGAATAATTACGAAATTAAACTTGAGAACCCTATAAATATAAAGTTACAAGACCACAATGGGAGGTCCTAGCATCACATACTACTATCACTCCATCTAGAGTTGCATCCATTGCATCACTTGTATCTACATAGTTCCGTGCATCAAGGCTATGAGATCTGCATCACACACAACATAAGGGGAGGGATTCTATTCTATTCCATGCACACATGCTACTACATTTTCTATAGTTATTATTGCTCGCTACTTCATAAAGTGTGATTGGCATAAGAACACCTAGGGAACAACATACACACACTCACCAAAACTACATCCCGGTCTGAAATGTAGTGCAATTCTCAGTGATAAGACCACTAGTTTGGTGGCTGAGGTAAATTCGAACCATTCATTTTGCATATATATTTTTCCTAGGGTTTAATACTTCCTTTTGTAGTACAGGTCATTATTCAACTCATCTAGAGAATCCAGTGCAATAGACATACAAAAGTTTAGATCAACTTGTGACCATACCAAACTCATATCTAGAGCTTTTACAAAGATTAGGGCACTTAATCTATAGACTAGGGTGCCCCGATACCTTCCTAGGCGCCCCTGTAAGTTCAAATCTTCCAAATCCGGCCTTCGCAGGATTTCAGAGTGATTGTCTGCACTTCCAGATTCTATTTCCAGACCTGTGACAACCTGCGATAGTCTCTTTGAATCAGCTAAGTCATCTTCCCCTCTTTACTTGCATACTTAGAGTTTCATTTTACTTAGAATAATTATTTACTATTGTTTCCATACTACTTTAGTTTATTTATACAACGTTTTAGTCCTCCTAATTAGATTAACAATAGTGGCTATACTCCCATAGGTAGTTTATATCCCCATTAGTTTGGTTTCATTTTGATGAACCCAACCTTCTCCTTATCACCTTCTAGGGCTTTCTATTTCCATTCATTTTGTCATTATGCTTTTTCACATCTCTTTTTCATTCTTATACCCCACTTATTCGCCGTTATTGCTACCTTCTATATTTCCATAGTTATTGCTACACTCAATTCACCATGAGCATATCTATTCACGTGTACCTAAAAAAACACATAGATTGCCTCCTTTACCTTTAAAAATACTTAGCTACCCATTATATCTCTCCACATGTATCGCCATAATATGTTTACCTTAAGTCTATTTCAGCTTTATCCCTTAACAAAGATAAAATCACTTTCACATCCGATCATCTACCGCCATAAGAGTTCCTAGCCCATGACCCTCCCTTATATATCTAGGTTTGCATTAACAAAGCAGGTGTTAAGCGTACCTTAGTAGACAATGGATATGGCCTCAACATTTCTAACATCAATTTTCTTCAATATATTGGCATGACTCCAACATCCCTTGCCCATTCCGCCATTTATATTCGTGGTTTTGATAACACCCCAAAATGTGTTTTAGGTACTATTAATTTACCCATTACCATCGGCCCATGTACAATTACCATCCCATGCCATGTCATGCTCAATGATATTAACTATAACATTCTCCTTGGTAGGCCTTGGATCCATGGTATGCATGCGGTTCCTTCTACTCTCCATGTGCGGCTTAAGTTCCATTACCATGACACTATCTATGATGTTCCCACTGACCCTTCCCTTTTTGAGTATTATAACTCTACTGAAAACCCTTTGGAGCTACCTACTTCCCCTCACATTAGCACAGATGTCTCTAAATATGGGTTAGGATACGACTATCTTTGTCGCTTTGGTTTCTCTCACTAACAAGACCACAAAGTCATAGAACTTTGGGACCTCCCCACATGTCCACATAAGTTTGGCCTCAGATATTAGCCTTCTTTCCCACTGCCTTTAGAGATACATGAAACATGTCATGTTGCGTCTGTTGGGGTTAGTATAAGGTTGTACAAATAATATATCAGATCTAAGCATACATGCAATAAAATCAGATATTCTACCAGAAGAAATATACAAAACAAGAGATATAAATCAACACTAGATTTAATGTGGTTCACCTAGTGTGGGATACATCCACCAAGAAACAAGCCAATCTATTATCCAAAGATTTCAGAAGATATACAATTGAATATCTACAATCTTCCACACCTCTCATGATGTATAATACTTTCTTTCTCTCAAGCTTCTCCTTCTTCTCCAAGAATTATCTCTCTCACAATTATTTTCACAATAATCATCAATTCTTATAATCCTTTCTTCTAAACCCTATCTTTTATGCTTATATAGGCATATAAAAACTTAGGGCACTTAGCCATGCAATTACAATCAATAGATCTACTTTAATACTAAAATTAGATCTAATTCTCGTGAGTTAAATAAAACACTCATACATAGGTAACTGACGTCGGTTAGCCCTAACTGATGCCGATTCCTACTTGCCTGACTGATGCCAGTCATAGGTGACCAATGTCTGTCCCTTCATAACTGATGTCGGTGATTGTGTTTTCCTGCAAGTTTAATATAACATGCTAAATTGAACTAATTGAGCTCCACAACTCAACAATCTCCCACTTGGAGATAAATTACTGCACTATACCTGTACAACATCATTCTTGGATCCTTTCCTTAGCTTTGTTTCTTCCTCTTCAAGTCTCAAACTTGAAGACCAACATAAGTGGAGTGTAGCTCCAACTTCTCTTTTGCTAATGGCTTCATTAGCATATCTGTAGGGTTTTCACTTGTATGAATCTTCTCCAGTTTCAGCTGCCCATCCTCTAATACCTGCTGTATGAAGTGATACCTCAACTAAATGTGTTTCATTCTAGAATGAAACATTGAGTTCTTTGCCAAATGAATTTCACTCTGACTGTCACTGAACAATTTGCAATCATCTTTCTCCTTTCCCAACTCTTCATGAACCTGCTCATCCATATCATCTCTTTTCTAGCCTCTGTAGCTACAACATACTCTACCTCTGTAGTAGAAAAAGCCACAACCTTTTGCAATCTTGATATCTAACTAATTTTCGTCCCACCTACTGTGAAAATATATCCAGTAGTGCTCCTTCTACCATCCAGATCTCTAGCCATATCCAAATCAACATAGCCACATAAATAAATATCCAAACCTCCATAACATAACTGCATGCTAGATGTCCCTCTCAAATACTTGAGTATCCATTGGACTACTTTCCAATGCTCTTTACCTTGGATTGGCCATAAATCTACTCACAATTCCCACTACCTGTGCAATGTCTGGTCTGGTACAAACCATAACATACATGAGACTCCCAACTGCTGAAGTATATGGTACTCATGTCATGTATTTGACCTCCTCATGTGATGAAGGACACTGATCTTTTCTCAATTTGAAGTGTCCATCCATAGGTGTACTTACATGTTTTGAATGTTGCATGTTAAACCTTTCCAACACCTTATTGATATAAGCCTATTGAGACAAATACAATTTCTTGTTCTTCCTGTCTCTGTGTATTTGTATGCCAAGGATTCTTTTTACAACTCCTAAATCCTTCATAGAAAATGTGTGAGCTAGCTTTCCCTTAAGCTCACCAATTTCCTGCATACTAGATCCTGCAATAAGCATATCATCCACATACAGATAACAAAATAATATAGCTCCCATTTTCAAGACTTCTTGAAATAAACACAATGATCAGATTCAAATCTCAAGTAACCATGCTCATGCATGAAACTATCAAACCTCATGTACCATTTCCTTGGAGCTTGCTTGAGTCCCATATAGAGCTCTTTTTCAACCTGCACACTAATTTCTCCTTACCCTTGACTTCATACCCAAGTGGCTGCTGCATATAAATATCTTCATCCAAATCACCATGAAGGAAATCCATCTTCACATCTAGTTGCTCTAAATGTAAATCATGTACTGCAACTATACTCAATACAATATGAATGGAAGTCATTTTAACAATAGGAGAAAATATTTCACCAAATTCAATACCTTCTTTTAGTGTAAATCCATTTACTACAAGCCTTTCCTTGTACATTTTCTGTCCACCCTCTTCTTCCTTGATCTGTAAACCCATTTTTTCTACAATGTCCTCTTACCTGCTGGAAACTTAACCAAATCCCAAGTCTAGTTTTGTTCCAAGGAGTCCATCTCCTCATCCATGCCATGCTCCCACTTCATGTGGGTCTTATCCTACATTTCTTCTTCAAAACTTTTTGGTTCACCATTATCAGTCAATAATAAATAAGATAGAAAAGGTGTAAATCTTTCTGGAGGTTTACTTACTTTTTGTGACCTTCTCACAGAAGTTTGGGGTACCAGAGGCTCATTCTGGACAACCTGGACATTTGTTTCCAATTATGATAGTGACCGAATGCTAGTCACCTATAACCGATGCTGAGTTCTACTAACTAATGTCTGGTTTGGATTATTCTGTAACCGATACCCGGTTCAGCTGGACCGATGTCCGGTCAAGGGTCAACTGATACCGGTTACTTGTGTAACCATGTAGGTATGAATTTTAAATCTAATAGTTCATTTTCATTCACAAAATTCTAAACCGGTTTGTCCTTGGGTGCCAAAATTTGATCGCTATACATTCTCTTTTCATTCCATTCAACATCACAAATCCTAACAATTTTAGAATTCTCTAAATCCCAAAAATGAAATTTGAAATCACCAGATCCATAACCAATGAAAGTGCATCTCTTGGATTTTGCATCCAACTTTTTCCTATTTTCCTTATCAATATGCACAAAAGCTTCTAAACCAAAAACTTTAAGAAAATAAAGATCTACCTCTTTTCTGGTCCAAGCTTCCTCTAGTATTCCTCCATCTAGTGAACTTGAAGGCCCACAGTTAATCAAATAAACTATTGTATCAACTGCTTCTACCCAAAATTGTAAGGGCAATCCAACATGTATCCTCATACTTCTAGCACATTCCATGATTTTCCTATTCATTCTTTTTACAACACCATTTTCTTGTGGTGTTCTTGGAACCATCCTTTATCTACGTATTCCATTTGCTAAACAATAATTATTGAAATCCTTGCTACACTATTCACCACCATTGTCAAATCTAAGGCACTTTAACTTTGAATTTGATTCATTCTCAACAAGGGATTTCCATCTTTTAAAAGTCTCAAAAACATCATATTTATGTTTAATACAATAAACCCATACCTTTCTTGTAGCATCATCAATGAAAGTAACATAATATTGGGATACTCCATGAGAAGCTACCTGGGCTGATCCCCACACATCTGAGTGTACAAACTCCAAGTTTTTCCCCTTCTTAGTTACCCCAACTTTGAGAAATCTCAGTCTCTTTTTCTTTCCACAAACACAATGCTCACAAAAATTAATATCTTAATCTTTCAAATATGATAACTTACCCTTAACCTTTAAGATATGTATTCCTTTTTGACTCATATGGCCCAACCGATTATGCCACATGCATGCATCTGAATCTGAAGTAGATAACACATAAAATGAATCAATAATGCAGGTAGATAAATATAACATTCCTACCTTTTTACCTCTTTCCACAACAAAGACACCCTTGGTGACTTTCCAAGAGTTCTGCTATGAATGTAACCATGCAACCAGACTTCACCTAGTTTCCCTGCATAGAAATAAGATTCCTCTTGAGGCTTGGACACATGCCTCACATATTTCAATAACCATGTAATTTCATTCTATCAATTTCAGATGAACTTCCCCTTTACCAATAATACTGCAAGGTTCATCATCACCCAAATAAACATGCCCAAAATTTCCCTTGACATAATTTCTAAAATAACCCTTATTAGGGGTTGCATGGAAAGAAGCTCCTGAATCTAAAACCCATGATTCTATTCTATTATCCAAAGAAAGAATAAGAGCATCTTGCATTACCTTTGTTGCAATATTTTCCTCTTTATTTGCCTTTTTACCTTTTTCTGAGTGTTGGTTCTCTTTATCCTTTGACAAACAATATTTCTTTGCATGTCCTTTCTTTCCACAATTCCAACAGGTAATTCCCTTACCTCTGGATTTAGATATGCCATTCCTTGACTTTGATTTTCCATTATTCTTAATCTTGGATCTCTCCTTCTGCTTACCTCTGCTTTCTACATTCAAAGAATTCCCAGATGATGATTCCTCTATACTTTTCCTATGAATTTATTCATTCAAGATTATACTAACCACATCATCAAACTTCAAAATATTATTAGTAGATGTTATATTACTAACAACCATTACCAAGTTATCCTAACTATTAGGCAAAGAACATAAGAATAAAAGTACTTTCACTTCATCATCAAATGGAATATCAACTGATTTTAACTGATTTACAATAGATCAGAAATCATTCAAATGACTAGATGTAGATCCACCTTCATGCATCTTAGAACTAAATATTTTCTTCATCAAATAAAATTTATTTGAAGCACTAGGTTTTTCATATAAATTAGCAAGAGATTTCATTAACTCTACCATAGATGTCTACTTCTATAATATTGGAAGCCACAGATGTTGTCAAGGCTCAATATTATAGATCCCAAAGCATTTCTTTCAAGAATTTTCCATTCTTCATCAGTCATCTTTGTAGGTCTAGATTTTTCATCCAACGGTAAGTACAAATCTCTTTAATATAGATAATCCTCAATCTGCATCTTCCATAATTGATAATTTCAGCCATCAAACTTCTCTACCTTGTATTTTTTTCTTCTTCCATTGTTGTAGCTCCCACTCAATCAGAAAACCCTCTGTGAGTAAATTTGTCAACACACAAAACCCTCAAACAAACCTCTGATACTAGTTGTTGGGGTTAGCACAAGGTTGTACAGATAATATATCAGATCTAAGCATACATGTAATAAAAGTGGATATTCTACTAGAAGAAATATACAAAACAAGAGATATAAATCAACACCAAATTTAACGTGGTTCACCCAGTGTGGGCTACATCCACCAAGAAACAAGCCAATCTATTATCCAAAGCTTTCAGAAGATATACAATTGAAGATCTACAATCTTCCACACCTCTCACGATGTACAATACTTTATTTCTCTCAAGCTTCTCCTTCTTCTCCAAGAATTCTCTCTCTTACAATTATTTTCACAATAATCATCAATTCTTACAATCCTTTCTTCTAAAACCTAGCTTTATGCTTATATAGGCATATACAAACTTAGGGCACTTAGCCATGTAATTACAATCAATAGATCTGTTTTAATACTAAATTTAGATCTAATTCCTGTGATTTAAATAAAACACTCATACACAAGTAATCAATGCCGGTTATCCCTAACCGATGTTGGTTCCTACTTTCTTGACTGATACCGGTCATAAGTGACCGATGTTAGTCCCTTCATAACCGATGCCAGTTACTGTGCTTTCCTGTAAGTTTAATAAAGCATGCTAGTTTGAAGTAATTGAGTTCAACAACTCAAAAACGTCTCTACCCTTGCTACACCCCGAGATTATTAGTAACAACACCCCTTTCTTTTGGGGTAGTACCAATAATTTTCCTACTAACGATGAATTACTTGATCATATGGGTGCTTATGCTGATCTCCCTTCTTTTCACCATAAACGACACCGCTCTCTTTCGTATGTTAATATGGTTTTATTGGGAGAATCTGATAACCTCACTGATAATTCCAATCCAATTGAAACTTTTCCCACTAATCCATACATTAAGGACCATTCCACACTTATAAATGAAGAAACCATCCAGCATAACTTAGGAACATCTGATAGTCCACGTATAGTCTTGTTGGCCGCTTCTCTTACCCTTGCTGAGTAAAAGGATCTCAAGCAAGTCCTCCATGATTTCTCTGACATTTTTTCCTGGGACTATAGCGACATGGTAGGTATCGATACATTTGTCGCAATGCATAATATCGTCCTTAACCCTAGTTCCAAACCTGTTTAATAGAAGATCCGTAAGATGCATCCTAAGGTATCACTCTTAGTCAAGGAAGAAATCTAAAAACTATTAGATACCGGTTTTATACACGCTATTGATTATTCTGAATGGGTATCTAATAATGTTCCCGTAAAGAAACTTGATGGTCATGTACATTGTTGTACTAATTTTTGTGATTTAAATAAAGCCTGCCCTAAGGATAGTTTTCCCCTCCCACACATTGATTCCATTTTAGACTCTACCGCTGGGTAGGACATACTCTCCTTTATGGACGGTTTAGAGGGTTATAATCAAATCAAGATCAATCTGGTTGACCGTAAAAAAACCTCTTTCACCACACCATGGGGTACATTCTACTATACTATTATGCCATTTGGCCTTAAGAATGTAGGGGTTACCTATCAAAGCGTGATGACCCATATTTTTCATGACTTAATCCACAATATCCTTGAGGATTATGTGGAAGATATTATAAAAAAGTCTCAGTGGTGTTTGTCTCACGTAAGTGACCTTTGTGTGCTATTCGTATGATTATGCCAATACAGTGTATGCCTAAACCAAAAAAATGTGTTTTTGGGGTAACCACAGGAAAGATGCTTGGATACATTATTTCATAACTTGGCATTTAAATTTACCCAACCAAAATCAAATCCATTATTGACATGTCTCCACCAAAAATCCTTCACCAACTCCACTCTTTACAAGGTAAAATTCAAGCTATTTGACATTTTACTGCACAATTGGTTGAAAAACACAACCATTCACATGCCTCATGAAGAAAAAAATCAAGTTCGTTTGGGATGAACAATACCAACAAACATTAAATAACATAAAACCTTATTTACTCAACCCACTTGTCTTAGTTCCGCTCGTTGCAGACCACCCCCTTTTGTTGTATATTTCTGCTACATTTCATGCCTTAGGCGCACTATTGGCACATCATGACAGTACCCATTGTGAGTGAGCCATCTATTACATTAGTCGTACACTTATCTCTTATGAATGTAATTACAACTACATCTAAAAATTGTGCCTTGGATTTGTGTTCATTGCAGACAAGTTACGTCATTATCTACTTAACCACAAGGTTCACATTATCACCAAGGTAGACCTTCTACGCTCTATTTTGTCCTACACTCACCTATCATGATTTTTAGCTCGTTGGGTCATGCTCCTTACATAATTTGACTTTAATTTTATCCCTCAAAAATTAATTAAGGGGTAGGTCATCGCTGATTAGTCGGCCGCTGCCCCTCTCTTGGATGCTTCCCCTATTTCTGATTCCTTCCACGATGATTTGAATGCCTATACCATTGAATCACATATGTGGACAATGTACTTCGATGGTTCATGCTTCCACTCTGGTGCTGATGCCGGTGTGGTCTTTATTACCCCACATGGTGACCCACTTTCCTTTGCATACCGACTATAATTTTTTTGCACAAATAATATTGCTGAATATGAAGTGTAGACACCTAAACTATGATTACACCTAGCATTTCCTCGAATTGAGCTGATTGAAATTTTTTTTTCAATTAGCTACTCTTCGCTCCATTCTCAGATTCCCGATTATGACACCTTATTGGTTGTATTCCTCCTATATTCGACCCATTTGGTTAATAAACCCCCTTTTATTAGCTAACCATCTTCCTAATCTCCTCTGAACCACTTGTGCAAGCTTCCTAGGCTATCTATCAATCACATAGGGTTAATTTAACTCCTACCATCTCTCAATGAGTCTCTAATCACTCACTAATCATGCTTAACTAGCCTAAACCAATCTTAACTAAGCCTAAAGTATGTTTATGCTAATCTAATATAAAAGTGATTTTTGGACTTTTGTCCCACATGCCTTAGAATTCCAAACTCTCCCATATGGAAAACTATAAATGCAAGGCTAAGCCTTCCCATTTAACCTTATACCTTCACACTTAGTATATCTTATTAACACTAAGAACACCTTACTTTAGGATCTCATTTGTATCAGCTTTAAGCTAATTATAAATTTGATCTTAAGCTTACTTCCTCCATTGATCTTGAGCTAATACCTCCATTTGAATCCATTAAACCAAGTTTTAAGTAAATAGAGAGAACCATATGGCCTTATAGCCATTAATGGTGAGACTCCACTCTTGAAAAATTGAGAACCATAAAAAACTAATCACCACTTTGATTTCTAAGTTGATCTTCTTAGGTTCAATGTTTCATTAGTGATCTAAAGAGTAGAGAGTAGCACATATTATGTTAGTTTAAATTTAATATAATTTTATGAAATGATAGAAGTTGTTATTGTTTACCTCTATTTATGATGGTTTAGTATAGATTAGGTTCATGATTTTGAGGTTACATGTTTTAGCTTCATTTCCATAGCATAACTAATTTATTCATGAACACATGGAGCCCTTACTTTAGGTTTACTTATAGCTAAAAAAATCCCCATTCCTAACATGTGCATCCATGGGGACTCTTAATTAGTCATTAATCATGTCAATGACGTATATCACACTAAGGAGGAACATCTTATCACGTACAATGATTTTGTAAAAGACCTTTTAATTACCTTTTAGTCTTATTCCATTTCATCCCTTGCAAATATAATCACCATGCCGATGCCATGGCCCGTGCAACCTCACTTATCCCAAAAGATGTCACTGATGACCAGACCACTTTCATCATTACTCATTTACGATGGCCTTTTATCTCCACCATACCTATCGCAGGCTACGCCATCACCCGTAGTCACGACACCATTGAATGGTTTACACCTATTTATAACTACCTGTATAAAAAACTATCCCTAATACTTTGCAGCCTCATGAATCCTGTTGGTTACGTCGCGAAGCCACTCGTTATGTTATCATCATCTCTAGATTGTTCAAACGTGCTCTTGATGGTCGTCTTCTCTGTTGTGTTCCACTTATCGATATCCCTACGAAAATATCTAACATTCATGATAGTATCTGTGGTGGCAATTTTTTGGGTAAAGCCATAACACAGAAACTCCTACGTAAAGGATATTATTGTCTGACAATGGAGAAGTATTTCCTTGATTATGCTAAGCATTGCGACAAGTTTCAGAAACATGGTAACCTCCATCATTCACCTGCATATGATCTTCACACCCATTGTGCCCACAGTGGCCTTTCTCCCTCTGGGGATTTGACTTAATTGGCCTCATCAACCCAGAATCTACTGATGGCCAACAATTCATAATTACTACCATAGAATACTTCACCAAGTGGGTTGAAGTTGCACCCTTACATACAACCACTAGTACCGACATTTTTCATTTTCTTACCATGCACATTATCACACGCTTTGGAGTATCGTATTCCATTATTATTGATAATTGATCCTCCAAAAATAAATATGTCAATAAATTTTGGGCTAAGTTTAAGATAGAGAAATCATTTTCCACACCTTATTATCTGCAAGGCAATGGCCAAGCTGAAGCTACAAACAAAACTATTTTCAAAATCCTACGTAAGATTGTTGACTCTAGTGGCACTGATTGGCATAATCAAATCTTCTACGAATTATGGGCTTATCGCACTAGCATTCATACTCCTACTAATGCTACCCCCTTCTCCCTCGTTTATGACACTGAGGAAGTTATTCCATTAGAACTTGAAATACCAACCCTACGAATTTATCTTAAGGGAATCCTTAAAGACAATGAATATCGCAAAAATCATTTACACAAATTAGAAATGTTGGATTATCGTCATGTCCAAGCATTGGAAAACCTCCGTGCATACCAATCCCGCATTTCACACGCTTACAATTGCAAGAAATGTTCTTTGAGAATTCAATATCAGTGACCTCGTCTTAAAAGAAAACCAGAAAAATACAAAGGCCGAAGAAGCGCTCAAAGGTAAACTTAATCCCAACTAGCTTGGCCCTTATGTTATCACAATTAAGATTAGTGGTGGTGTTTACCACGTTTCCACCCTTCTCATAAAACCACTTAAAAACCCATTAAATTTCATGCACCTCAAGAAATACTACACTTAAATTGACGCACTGCACTCATCATCCTATGTCGCACTCTAGTTCCTCAGTCCATACTCGACTTCCAAGATTTTACCAATAAAATGGACCTTACATTCACCAATGCGACATTTTCCTCATCCACCATTTTACACGTTAGTGACATACACCTTAGGTTAAATTTTCACCCATTCTTATCATCTTGTAGTGGTATACACTTTAGGCTAAATCACCACCCTCATTTTATCATCTTGTAGTGGCATACACCTTAGGTTACACCACCAATCCCTTCTTATTCATCTTATAATGACATACACTTTATGTTAAGTTGTCACCCATGCTCACCTTTTCATTTCATAGTCATATACGCTTAGGGATAAATCATCACTCTATCATTCAAACAAGTTATGGTATACGCTTAGGCTATATGGTCCACACATATCTTTCCATTTATCTCCTCACCATCCACTCATTCTATAGTGATATACGCTTAGGGATAAATCATCACTCCTCCATTCAAAAGATTTGTGATATATGCTTTAGTTATAGGGTTCACGCACATCTCTTCCCATGTTGCATTTCATCACCATTACATACACACATTCATCACAATGCACTAGATACAACCTACACTACTCGACCATTTCCCAATGATGCACTCTCCTTTATGGTCCATTCTTGATTGTTGATAGGGAAAAAAAAATGAACCTCATTGCATACATACACTTCCATCCACTCGGGGGGACGTTTCTCCTATCATTTCATCTTGCATTCCATTCCATCCATCCACAACATATTGCATTATCTTGGGGGTAGTTTACTTTTACTTACTAGTGTTTTACATGCTCACTTTTTTACACATGTTAGCTTTCTTTCTTATATGACTTTATCATACACACATACATGTTCACACCTTTGTTTAGTGTGATCGTAGATACATGACTCTACACATAGCATGGATGCTCGCCTTCTACCCTTCCTATACCGTTCGTCACTAGGGGCATCCACATTCATCTTATCCAGGTGCTATTGTTCCATTTTGTACTTAGCATATTATACTACTTATACATGTTTTGACATATTGATTATCACTCTAACATGCTAATGAGTGTTCCATATGTAGCACTTATTTTGTAGGATTATATGTTTTCATGACTACTTATTTGTTTCTACTTGTCTAGTTTGTTTTCCATTGTATGCAGGATTTTCCCTTTGCTTTTGTGCACGCTTGTCTACTTTTTGTGGCCATGATGGCCTTGCGTTTCTTACGACATCATGAGTGATGTCCCATGTTTAAAACCCACATTGTGTGGTCTACTATTTTTCTTGTTTGTTTACACTACTTTATTTGGTAGTTTCTACATTGTTCGTGTATTTTACACTTGTCTTATTGCATGCATGTGTTTTTCATACTAACACTTGTTTTGACTAGCCATCCCCTTTTGTGTGCGTCTTGGTATCTACCAAGTGTTTCCCTTTCCACATATAGTGAAGAGTTCTACATGTTAGAGTGTAGTTGGGTCCTCTTTTGGGGCTGCATTATCCTTTCCATGACGTCGCATGTGCCCCCAAAGAGGGGGGAATTATTGAGGTTTCTACACTAACAAAACATATTTACACTGGTTCAGAAACAACCAATGAGTTCAAACCAGTCTACGAACTCCATACACAGTGGATAAAAATAGGACATGGTGTCCTTTGGCAATTCTGCTGAGCAGTTACATGCTTGGGGGTTACAGTGGGTGTGCCTCTCTACACTTCTCCATCCAGTGGCGTCTGATCACCCAAAAAACCAGGATAGTATAGAGATCTCTTCACCACATTTCAGCAGAAGCGGTTTAAGTTAGAGGACACAACGCATTTCCTCCCTATATATTTCCAGTCAGGGTGGTGTGATATCACCCAAAAAACTCGCAATAGTATAGGATATCCTTCTACACCCTTTTTATCGACATGGATCAGGTGCACATGTTCGATTTACAATTTGTATAGCGTATTTTACATTTATGTACTTTACACATGCGTATTTTACAGAACATTTTTACATACATACATATTTCACTACTTGATTGTTTTCTCCTTGTAGGTCCACATATGAGAAAAAATCATTTGAATCAGGAGCAACAACAACAATAATGACAACGAAAACGACAACACACCGCTACATGCACACTTTCATTTACTAACCATGCAGGTACACTACACACAGCAACAACTACACATGTGTTTCGCCATAGGTTCACTCTGATCACTTTTTATGTGCATTTATCATCTTTAGAATCCACACCCCTCCACATTTTTCTTTTTTTCTTTCCAAACTTGAGTCTATTCCATCAACACGTCTTCTTCTACACTTTACATAGATATCAGGTACACATCTCTATCTACTTTCTGTTACCAAGCGTATTGCTCACCATTATAAAGTGGGGGATATGTAGTAACTGGTCAAGAAGCAAAGGTATGCAGACTCAAGAAATCTCTGTACGGCCTCAAACAGGCACCCCAGGCATGGTACATCAAGATTGATGAGCATCTCTGTTTTATTTCCATGGCCTCAACTTGCAAATAAAAAAATGGAGGACTATACAAATCGATGGCAAAAATAAAACAAAGTGACTGAGAAAATCAATATACAGTGGTGCCTGCACAAACAAAACCATCGATAATAGCATTCGAAGCAGAAAATTTCATTAAGGAGAGGACAACAAACTTTGATCTATTTTCTATGACATGCTAGTAAAAGGAAAAACCCTAATTCTTCATCCACTCAGTTTCATCCACGTGGATCCCGAACATTGCCACATAGGTCTCTTCTCAACCACGTTGCAGTCCACATGGTCCTCTACCAAGTCATCAATTAAAGAGGTTGGTAATATTTCGACTTGTTTAAATCAATTTTTCTCTATTTCATAATTCAAGTGCTCATAGAGCCTAAGAGGATAGAGGAAAAAACTTGGTAGTGGGGGGTGCATGGTTCAAATCACACAAAAACAAAAGTTTTTTTTAATTGAAAAATTTGGAGGAAATTTTTAAAAATAGTGAAAGTTGGAGAAATATTTATAAACCACTACTAAACCATTTTGTTATAGGTAAATAGGCCCCTATTTTTTTGGCGAGAAAATCCCTAATTTATGATAATATATATTTTGTTTTCTCCATTATAGCCTATGGTTTTTGATTTCGAGCAACATTTACGCAAAGGAAGGCCTATCCAGAAAGCTTGCATCTTCGGCTATATTTTTGTAATCATTTTACAGCATCAAGATTCTTTTTCGGCTCCAGAGGCCACCAGGGCCTACAAAACAAAATACAAAATTCCTACAATTCCATTTTTCCAATTTTTTTGAATGTAATTGCATGCTTTAATATATTGTCCTTATTTGCAGGTTTCCATAGTCAACCGCAAATATTGTAACTACTCACAAATTGGTAGAAATTTGTAATTGAAAAATAGTAAAAATTTTGTTCTGAAACACTCACGAGATCCTAGATCTTATTCGTAGCATTCGGTATATACAGTGCCTTTGAGAAGTGCTTACGGATAAATCCATCATGACTACTACTGTACTTAACGCCTAATAAAGCTGCATTAACATTGTCTAGGCATCGAACCTTTAAATCTATGGGGAGTAATAAGATCATAGTGCACACACTATGAGCCATCCCATCAATCTGTGAACGATTGCATGACATAAATCTAGACTAAGAAATTATCCAATTATATAGCGAAGTTACGCATGTGTATGAGGATATTTCTTTGAGCTGGTGTCAATAATCGCATAGACCCCTTTCAGTACTTTCTTGGTACTGGTACGTATTGAATTCTTTCACATTTTTTAATGCCTCTTTCATGTACCTCTGGGTATATCGAAAGGGAGAGCTTCTTCCACATATCAACGGGTATATAGGAAGGGCACGTAAATAGAAAGGTTCGGTATATCGGACTGACGGTATATAGATTGGGAGACCTAATATTTGGAGTGATAAGAGCCAAACACTATCAGTGATCCCTACAAAATGGGCACCAATGCCCCCAAATTTTTTCTTCTAGATTCACAATTACTCAGACGAAAAAACTATGCTACATGGAAGACAAAAATTAAGACACAGTTTGGGTTTGAAGGGATCTAGCCTATTGTGAATGGTACTCTGACCAGATCAACAACTAATACAACAAAATAATGGCAGTTTGATAAATCATATCAGAAGGCCATAATCATCATCTTGTTTAGAATGTCCAATGATGTACAACCCCACATTCAATATGCCACAACAGCCAAAGAAGCATGAGATAAGTTGAGCACGATGTATGAGGCCAAAAACAAGAATGTTATAGTTAATTTACAGAGTCAGTTACACACATAGAAGTTGAAGCAAAATGAGAAAATTGAAGCTTTCTTAAGAAGAGTTGCAGAGTTGAGGGCTTCACTTCTAGCCCTGGGAGAAGCGGTCTCAAATGATGCTCTCGTTCCCATTGTTCTGAGAGCACTCCCCTCTTCTTACCACATTTTTGTTACAACACTAAACATGTTAGATACGACCGTTAGTTTAAAAAATTGGTAAACTTACTGCAACAAGAGGAAGCCAGACATAATAAGGATCATGAAGAGGAGTAGGAACTTTCTTCACATCAAAAATGGAAGGGAAAAGTTAAAGGAAAACCTAATTCCTAGCACAAGAAACAAAATAAAAATCAGTATCAAGGTGACAAACAACAGAAGAAGTAATGTCCAATCTGCAAAAGAGGACATGACTTAAAATATTGTTGGTATAACACTTACAAGAAAGGTTTGTCAAGAAACTCTGGACCTCCACAACAACAATATTACAAGGGACATTCTAACAACAATCACGGGAAGGAAAATGGGAACTGGAAAAGAAGACCTCATTCACAAGGTAATATTGCTGAGCAACAAGAATAGTCAGACAATGAAGACTACTTGTATACTGCTTGATCAAGTGAACCATCAACATCATCTAGTGATGTCTGGTATCTTGATTCGGGAGCCACTTGACACCTGACTAGCCACAGAGACTGGTTTACCTCAATGAGGGACATGCCTTTGAAAAATAATGTTTCGTTGGGTGATGATTCTTCATACTCAATTTAGGGGATTAGAAACATTTCTCTACCCCCTGGTTCATGCAACTACAGACTATCAGATGTCTTATGTCCCTGGGTTGATAAAGAATCTACTTTCAGTCACTCAACTCCTATATCACAACCTAAAAATTGAATTTGATAGTCATTCTAGGAGGAAAACATGTTTAATTTGAGACAAATCAAGAGGTTCAAAAATATTTACAAAATCCTCCAATGTGGGATGCATGTTCCAACTTGATTTTGTTCATAGAGACGATCAAGCACTTATGGCTAAGAACTCCACGTCAACAAAGTTGTGGCATCGAGGACTTGGTCATGTAATTTTCAAGTATCTCGAGACACTTCGTCGGTGTAATATGGTACATGGGCTACCATCTCTTTAGAAGGATACAAACAAGTGCCCTCAGTGCCTTGCAGGAAAACAACACAGAGCTTCATTCTAGAAGAGTAAATTTTGAGCTCATGGAAATCCTGAATTGGTTCATACCAATATTTGTGGTCCGATGCAACCAAGTCATTCTGGGTTCTAGTACTTCATGCTTTTTGTTGATGACTATTCCAGGAAAATGTGGAGTTTTTGTCTTTGCAAGAAAAGTGGAGCTTTTAAAACCTTCAAGAAGTTCAAAGTAGCAATTGAGAATAAAACTGAACGTCACATTAGAACTCTCTGCTCAGATCGAGTGGGGGAATTCACCACTGATGAGTTCAAAGAATACCTATAAACCCACGATGATTCATTGACAAATTCACCTCCTCCACACACACCACAACAAAATGGTGTTTTTGATATAAGAAATCGTACTATCATGGAAATGGTGAGATGCATGATCGATGATTTTAGACTTGCAAAGACATTTTGGGTAGAAGCAACATAGACATCAGTGTATTTTTTGAACAGAATTCCCACAGTTTCTCTTGATGGAGTAACACCACACGAAGCATGGTCAAAACGGAAACCATCTATTGCACACCTCAGAGTATTTGGGTGCAAAGCAAGCATGCACATAACCAAGCAGAACAGAAAGAAATTGGACATGAAGTCACTAAAATTCATCTTCATTAGATACAGTGAAGAAAATCCTGGGTATAGATTGATGGATACTAAGACTAGAAAAGTCTACACCAACAGAGATGTTGAGTTTTTTGAGAATAAGGAAGAAAATTCTCCTCCTCCAGACTCAGCAGATGTAGATTTTTCACTAGTTTTAAAAATTGAAGCCGATGTTCCCTCAGATGATGAAAGTGAGGATTGGTATGATGGTGTTGATTAGATAGAACCATGACCCACGGGAATAGTTTAACGTATGCCAAAGTGGTGTACTAGCACATTATGAGATGCAAGAATGGATGCTCCATCGGATACATCCACCACTTGGACCATGGAATCATGAAGTAAAGCAAGAGAAGAAGTTAAATTTGACTTTGATAAGTAGAGTTAATTGAATCTGATGAGTCTTCTATAGTATCCAGGATGCCCTACAGTCAAAATCTTTGAAAGATGCCATGGATTCTGAATATCAATCAGTGATGAAAATCAACACTTGGCAGCTAGTCGATCTTCCACTAGGGAAGAAAACCATTGGATGCAGATGGATATTTAAAACAAAGTACAAAGCAGATGGGATACTGGACAAGTACAAAGTGAGACTAGTTGTAATAAGGTATGCACAAAAAGAAGGCATTGACTATGAGGAGACATTTTCTCCCACATCTAAGATCAAAATGATGAGGATGATGTTTTCTCTAGCTACACAATTTTCTTGAAAAGTCCATTAGATGGACGTAAAAAGTTCCTTCCTAAATGAATATTTACAAGAAGAAGTCTACATGACTCAACCTGAGCAATATGTAGTACCTGGTCAAGAAGCAAAGGTATGCAGACTCAAGAAATCTCTGTATGGCCTCAAATGGGCACCTCGGGCATGGTACATCAAGATTGATGAGAATCTCGTACAACATGGATTTGTTAGAAATCCATACAATCCCAATATTTACCTCCAAAAGCAAGGGGGGAGATTGTGATTGTTATTGTTTATGTCGATGATCTAGTCATCACTAAAAGTTCAGTTGGGATGATCGATGCAACGAAGAAAGATCTTAATCAATCGTTCGACATGACTGATCTCAGGCTGATGCATTATTGTCTTGGATTGGAAGTATAGCAGAAAGAGAATCACATTTTTGTTTCTCAGATGAAATATACCAAGACAACACTCAATAATTTCAGGATGATGGATTACACACCAATTACTACACCCATGGAGAATAGATTGTAGTTATCTCAATCAGATCCATCTCCTGAGGTAAGTGCCACTCTCTATCAGCAGTTGATTGGGAGTCTCATTTACCTGACCTACACTAGACCAAATATCAACTTTGCAGTAAGCTGTCTATCCAAGTTCATGTAGGAACCCAAATTTTGTCATTGGAAAGTAGCAAGGTGCATTTTGAGATATCTCAAAGGATCAGTGGATCTTGGTCTAGAATATAAGAAGAAGGAAAACTTATTCTTGACTGGATATTCAGATTCAGATCATGGAGGAAATATTGATAACAGAAAATCCACTTCTGGATTTGTATTCTTTATGGGATCTGGACCAATATCATGGGGTAGAAAGAAACAACACTTCGTTTCTCGCTCTTCCACATAAGCCGAGTATCGTTCTACAGGAGAAGCTGTCTGTGAAGCGATTTGGCTACGTCACATACTAGAAGGACTTGGAATACCACAAGATAAACCAACCACCATGTATGTTGACAAAGAAGGTTTTCTCAAACTTGTTCGTAATCTAGTTTATCACGAGAGAAAAAAGCACATTGAAGTATAGGTTCATTTCATACGTGAACATGTGTTAAAGCACAACATTCAGATTCAATTTTGTCCAACATCCGAACAACAGGAAAATATCTTCACAAAGTCACTTGCATGTGACAAGTTCGAGTTGTTCAGAGAGTTCCTCTCCTCATCCCTTGAGACAATGCACAATTAAGGGGGGAATGTTAGGTTTATTATGCATACTATAATATAAATTGATTATTTAATTAATTTTATTAATTAAATAATAATGTTATATGGTTATATTATAAACCATATTATTGTTGTATTTTGTTATATGGTTTTATCAACCATATTTGTCTTTTATTTCCACATGTATAATTTTTATAATTTTTATACCAATTATGTGCTTCCTGGATGTAATATTGGAAGCAGTTGTGAGTTTAGTTTTACCTGTGTAACCTATTTCTTTGTCTGCACATGGCTGTTCAATTCCTATAAGAATTGTAACACTCCATTCTATTTTTGGTTGATTCAGATTAATATAATATATAGGCTTCCGTCCCCATTCTATATAAACTCATGTAACACCTTCTTGATTTGACCTGTTCTGATGCATCTCAATAGAACACTGCTGATGTCTTTTTTGAACAAAACACCATCAACAAGCTTATATGGATTGGCTTATAATCTGAAGCATCTCCTCTTTTCTTTGCTCATTTTTGGAGGGCATAGGCTTGTTTGTAGGAAGTGTATCATGTTTTGAGTCCAAAAGGGAATATGAACACTATCATTTGCTTGTTCTTGACCATCTTGTAATACTAAAACAATCCCATTTTCATTACTTGCATCATCCTGTTTGCTCAAGGCTAGCTATTCACACAGTCCCTTTCCACGAACTAGCTTAGTGACCTTAATTTCAATGTCATATTCCATGACAAGAGTGATCAATCCTGCCTGTTTCTCATTTAGATCCTTGTTTAGAAGGAATTCCTTGACTCTCGCATGAGAGACTCGTAATTGGATTTTGTTATTTTAAACTAGGTGTTTGAACTTCTTCAAGATCCTGATCACTACAAGGACATGCTTTTCGATGAATGAGTATCTCACTTCATAGTCCTCCAAAATTTTACTAAAGAAGGCACCCAGTTGTTCAGATTCCTCTTTGTTCTGTTGTACTAGGATTGCAAAAATTACGTCCCCACTACCAAAGGCATAGAGCATGAAGTCCTTGGAGAAGTCTAGATTGACGAGAGTTGGAGCTTGGGATATAACCTCTTTTATTGCTTCAAAACTCACTTTTATTTTAGTTTTCCACCTGAATGCCATGCTCTTCTTCAACATCAACATTATTGGCTTCATAAGAGCGACAAAATTTGGAACAAACCTGCGAACAAAATTGACCCTTCCTAGAAAGCTCTGAAGAGCCTTCTTATGGCTTGGCAAGGAAAATGCTCAAATTGCTTTAAATCTTTCTTGTTCGATCGTCAATCCTTCCTTTAACATAATATGGCCTAGGATCTTTCCTTTGTGAGCCAGGAATATGCATATTTTGGGATTTAATGATACCCCAAATATCGTACATCTCTGAAATACCTGTCTTAGATGAAAAAGGTGATCTGCTGTATTTTTGGAGAACATAGTGATATCATCAAGATATATTAACACTATTTTTTTGATCAACCCCTTGAATGCCATGTCCATCGCCCTTTGACAAGTGGCTCCAGCATTAGACAATCCAAATGGCATCTTTCTATAGGCATAGGTGCCCCACTTAGTGGTGAAATCTGTTTTGAACTGGTCATCTTCTTTTACCATTATCTGATTATACCCCGAGTAGCCATCGAGGAGGGAAAATATTTCCAAGCTAGATACCACTTGCAATATTTGTTCCATTAAAGGGAGTGGATAATGGTCTTTGAGAGATGCCCTATTCAAGTATCATAAGTCCACACACAACCTTATTTCTCCATTCTTCTTCTTGATCGGGACCAAGTTGGCAACCCAACTCGAGTGCTTGATTGTAAATATAATGCTTTCCTCTATCAACTTGTTTAGTTCTTTCTTCATAAGAGGTTCAATGTGTGGGTTGATTGGTCTTTGCTTCTTCCTAATGGGCTTAACATCTGGATCTAGTTCTATGGTGTGTTGTGCCTGCTTCGGATTTAACCCTCGCAGGTCCTCATAATTCCAAACGAAGATGTCTGGAAACTCTTGGAAAAGTCGTATGAACTCATATCTCTCTTGCTCAGTGGCCACCTTACCAATTTGAAGTATTTTTCCTTCCCCAACTGAAATTGGCTTTGAATCTTCTCCTTCGACCTGTAGGTTGGATTTTTCTTTACGAAATTAGTCATTCGGGTTGAAGATAGATTCCAATGTTACCAAACCCTTTGGAAGCTTGTTCATCCATAACTATACTACTTAGTCCCCGTATTGCTACTCTAATTTGTCTTGGTTCCTAGCTGAGAATTCAGCCTCTTCTTGCAAGAAATTGATGATCTGTTGATCGTTCTTAAACACCTGCCATATTGTGTTTTTGTCTAGAACTGCTAGCCTTACAATTACATGGATATGTGGTTGTGTTTTGTTTCTTTTGATACTGTCAACCACATCAAATGTTGCTCCAACTGCTACAATCCTATTTGCAGCTTCATTCTTCTTCCTGGGTACGGACACAATGTTGAAAGGTTCAAAGTCTTCAATTAGGTCCCATACCCTATTTTTGTAGCTCTTGAGTAGGTCATTATTTGCAGCATGTTACCTTCTAACTTGATTGACGATTATATTTTTATCACTAAATAATTGCAAATTCTTTATGCCTCTTTTCCTGGCCCAATGAAGTCCATGAATCAAATTCTCAAATTCAGTTGTGTTGTTTGAACAGGAAAACTGGAAACGAAACTCTGAATAATACTTGATGTCCTATGGTGAAAATAACATAGCTCCTCCTCCAACACCTTTTCTACTTTTTGAGCCATCAAAGAATATCCACCATACCTCATTATCATCCTTCTAGTCTGACTTGGTGATGCTATGGAGAGGTTGATTCTCTTCATGCAAACAATAGACTCCTAATTGATATTCTTCCATTTCTTTGTAAGGGTCAAATTCATGCCTCTTGTTTTCCCATTCATCAAGAGTCAAGTTTGGAATGCATCTGACCTTAGTATCTACTTCATGGGTGCTCAGATAATCCTCTTGATGAAATGCTAAACAATTTTCATTAATTAGAATTTGTGTGTGAGGATCTATGTGAAAGTTTGCAATGAGATCATATTTGATTATAGCCTTAGCTCCATACCTTGTTCTGAATAGCATGTGTGACCAATCTGCTGATAGATATCCACCAATTTTAGTAGTGAAGTCTCTTGACAAACACAGTGTGAAGAGCGGTGGCAAGTCTATGACTGATACATCTTGCGAGACGGTCACATTAGGACATGCATGCAATGTGAGGCTCAAATATTTGATTATTCCAACCTTTGTTATCGCTGTCCCATTAATTACACCACACCTTTGGATATGAATTTGTATTGAAGACCCAGCTGATCAACTATCTGTTTCAGCATGACTGAGCTACTTGCTCTCGAATCGATCATGCAATTATGCACTAACTTATCTCTAGTGATCAATGAGATATAGAATGGAGGGGGCTTCAAATTTTTACCTTGGTGGTCTCCATGAC
Source organism: Taxus chinensis (assembly GCA_019776745.2). Taxonomy (NCBI): domain Eukaryota; kingdom Viridiplantae; phylum Streptophyta; class Pinopsida; order Cupressales; family Taxaceae; genus Taxus; species Taxus chinensis. The sequence continues at coordinate 18,399,262 of CM034153.1, forward strand.
TTCCTTCTCATTGGGATGCATTGGTGAGCACCTTTTCTTGTTGATTGGGTGGCTGATTTGATGCTGACCAATTAGCCATAACAGCTTACAATAGCTCTCTATCCTGGGATAGCAAATGACTCCCACATTGAGATGTTTATATTTGTTTTCTTCATTTGCTCAATGATATTGAATGGAGATGAGCTAACCCTATGTTGCCCCTTGCCTTGCATGTTCTTTTCTGACCCATGAACTATTGCAACCAACACCTGAGATGGTTTAGAAGGTGGCTTGGGCTGACCTTGCACATTGGGAGATGCACTTTGATTACCCATACCTTTTGTAGTTGTAGAGGGTTATGGATCACTTCAATTTGATGATTTTCCTTCTCCAATATTCCTTTTCTTGGACCATGTATTGGTTGCTACACTTTGAGAAGGGGTTTGATTTATACCACATAAATCTTCACCCTACCAATTGACAAGTGTGGTCTCATTTAGAGGTGCCTCTTAATGAGATGCTCCCTACTGCTGATTTCCTTCTTGGCTTGCCTCTTATTCCATGCCATTTTTTGTCACCATAAGAGCTTGATATAAAGCACCATTGAAACACATTGACTGGTTATGGGGTTGATTATATGGGAAGCACCAGTCATATTCTTGAGCCATGTTATTTTACACTGGTACCAAAGCTTCTAGATGTGGATGCAACATTGGGATTGTAAGGCTACAACAATGATGGGTTCCACTACAAAACCCATGCCTCCATGTGTTGTTCCTTGTTGGGAAAGAAAGGAAGCCCATACTTCGTTATGGTGGTAGGTGAGAAGCCTGACAACCTAAAAAATGGTGGACCATATTTTTCAATTTTGACTAACTTAATCTCACTAATTTAAAGTTATGTAGTTATAGTTGAGCAACAGACGTCAAGAGATTTCCAAAACATCCTCTCTTGCTCAAATCTAAGCTCCCAGTCAAAAGTTATGGCCATCTGAAGGTCGAGGTGCATTATTAAGATTTTTTTCTGCCTTTTAGGGTCTTGGGAATGCGACGTGCTCCGTGAACATGCTGCTTCATTACCTTTACATTTTCTCTAAGTCCCTTCTATTTAGGAGCAACTATGTTGGACCCTAGACACGTGGAGGGCCTGTGCTCATTTGGGGACCCCACTTCTAGATTTTACCTTTGAAGTTGCGCTGATCTGACACGTGGAGGCTTCCACTAGCTCTTAGAATTTTCAACGGCCGGTGTAACTTTCTTGGGCCCTAGACACATGGAAAGCCTACACTCGTTTGGGGACCTTTCTTTTAAGTGTCATACCAAAAGTGTGCCGAAGAGACACGTGGAGGCTTCCGCTGGCTCTTCCCATGCATAGAATTTTCAACAACCGGTTTTGCCTTTCTTGGGCTCTGACCACATGGAGAGCTTGTGCTTGTTTGGGGACCCCACTACTATCACACCTTTGAATTTATGTTGATGAGGCACGTGGAGGATTTTGCTGACTTTTAGAATTTTCAACGGCCGGTGCATCTTTCTTGGGCTTTGACCGTGTGAAGGGCATGTGCTCATTTGGGGACCTCGCTTTTGTCACACCTTTGAAGTTGCATTGATGAGGCACGTGGAGGCTTCCACTGACTCTTAGACTTTTCAAAGGCTAGTAAAAATTTCTTAGGATTTGACCATGTGGAGGGCCTGCACTCATTTGGGGACCCCCCTTTTGTCGCACCTTTGAAGTTGCATTAAGCTGACACGTGGCACCTTCTGCGGTTTTGTTGCTTTGTTTCTAGTCGAATCACTTTGGGTTTGATTTTGAACCCTTGATTTTCAAGTTTGGGAGTTGGGCGCGAGGCATGGAAGGGAAACAAAGGGAAGGCACACGCGAGGAGGGCGCGAGGGGAAGGCGTGGGAGGCGCGCGCGTAAGGGGGAAGTGCGAAAGGGGAAAATGGAAGGAGAGAAGAATGCAAAAGAAGAGTATGGAAGCAGGGTGCAAATATCCAACTGAGAAATGGTACGTGACGATAGAAAGGAAAGAGGGAGTGTGACAAGAAGACCTGGAACTTAGCCAATTTGGAAGGCGTCTACAGAGGGGCGCGCTGAAGAATTGCATGGCTTGGAGAATGCGCGGGAGGACTACAACCTATGAAATGTGCCAAATGAGAAAGCTTGCAGGTGCACAACCTGAAATGTGAAGTCTCAGAGCTAGAATGAAAGTAATAGTCATCAAAATAGCTAGGAGAGTTATTTGGATAACAATCAGTTAACGCAAAGAGGAACATGGGACCAAATTTATATGGGAAAAGTGTATGTTGAACTATTTATATAGATATCTATAAAAATTTGCATAGGAGAACCATGGGGGTGGACTTGGAGCCACAAAATTGTTATATGTGTGGGCCTATGAGCACATTGCTATATTGAAGCCACTTAGTGGGCCATATGTGGATTGAGCGAGACTAGATATATTCACAGCTAGATGGGTAGACACCCTGAGTAGGAGGAAGGATATCACTACTTATAGATCTATGCTTGATCGTATGGGCCCATGGGACATCATATGGAGGCTATATAGACACTATGGTGGGTGGGTAGAAGATGGAGTCAAGATGTAGTGTATTTAACACACCGTGTGGTTAGAGGAACAATATACTAGATTGAATGAGTTATTTTAGGCTGAGCGTGTGTTGAGAAAATTTAGTATGGCCCAGGATGTACCACTGGAGCTATATATATGGTTGAGAGCTATCTAGGGTAGTGATGTAGCTAGGAGTAAGGCTAGGTTTCACTGGAACACAACTCGTGCACCATGGTCCAGATGAGATGGATCTAACCATAGATCCGATACAGGTAGATGATGCAAGATGTACCTAGACCTATAGAGAGTGATGGGTAGCCCAGCAGTGGGTACTATTGTTTCCAGTTGTCATGGATGCAGATGGTTAACTGTAAGTAGGAGTAGGGGAACATGTCCTTGTCCCTCATGGAGATGTTGTAGTAGCTACACGTGTGAAACATAAGTATTATTTATCATTTTTTGCAAGTTATGAATTAGTTGTTGTATATAGAAAATGTGTGTAGTGACTAATGTGTTTTTGCATGGTTGCAGGTGATGCTTATTGGTCATTGATCATTGATACATTGATTTACATCTTGACATGGAATATATCTCCATATGTGATCATAGAAGGTGGGATCTTGGAGTGAGTAGATGTTATTGTGGACAAACATGCCCATTTGTTTGAGATGGTGGCTATAGTGGTTACCACATGTACAATACTATTGAGTGAGTGAGATGAGGCTTGTACAGAGACTCATTGAGAAAGGGAGTCTGTAGGAGGAGGATTCTTGGATCAGGATGTATTCATGAAATATGTGGAGTTGCAGGGCCAATTCACGGAGAAGTCAGCTAAGGTAGCGATATTGCGGAGATAGGTGGAGAGATATAAAGGCCGTGACCAACGACATAGATTGAGCGATGAAGCGTCTAGTTCTAGAGATCTCACAGATGTATATAGTGATAGTGAGGATGAGATATGATGTATATGTATGTAGTGATGGATGGGGGATTACCCCCAACTATTGTATTTTGAAACTATGATTTTTGTTGATATATATATATATATATATATATATTGTTTGACCCTTAGAAAAGATACTAAGTATAATCGATATGAGGGGTTTTGACACGCGAGAGTTAGGCACGAAGGCACGCGTGAGAGAAAGACATACAACATGCGAAGGCTCAATCCTTGATAGATTTTATTCCATACTTAGCCGTATTTACAGGTGTTGCCTTTGGTAGCCCAAGGACAGTTGTAAATATAAAAATTTGGGCCAAATATCTAAACGAAATACCATTGGTTCCTAGATGTTTGAAGTTTAACCATGTAATACCCATGAATGGTATGATTTTCACAATAGTCACTTTCTGGTATTACTCTGGCTCTCTCAGTGGCAGTCAAAAGTTCCTTCCCTTTATTTTAATTTGTCAAGAAAGTCGATACTTGCAACTTCCTTTTTTTTGTAATGGGGTTCAGCTTGAAACACCAATGTGTACAATAACCAATCCATTCTCATTGTGCATTTCTTTCTTTGATCGCACAAGTATCAGGTCTTCAAGAAACAATGGTAAGATTCTATGGATGCATTCGTATCCTGATTGACATGGGTGAAGTTATGGAAATTATTTGACTACATAACTACACGCGGAAACAATAAAACCATTAGAAACGACTTAAAATTATTAACTCTACACATAACTATGTAGTTAGCACTTACCAATACGCCCATTTTACAACCATGTCTTTCTAAAATACTCCATAAAGAAAGTTTCCTCTTTGAACTCCTCCATGAATTCTTCAATGAGGAAAAAGGTCATGTTCTCATTATTACTGATGGCACACATGATTTTGCCTAGTCTCTGGAACATAACCGTACCCACCTCCTTCTTCATATATATGTAAACAATTTTTTTGCGTGACAATAAGTAATGCAGAACAACAAAAAGCAACCCAATCCTGTAAACATTTTATTAAAAAAATGAAGAAAAAAAACCTATAAATATTCTTTAGCCAAGCCCTGTGAACATGCCATATGCATAACAAGACACAACAACCAAGTACAACCCTGAGACACAAATAACGTAATTAGGGATGTAAATTGTGTGTATTAAATTTATATAAAAACCTATTAGTAAATTTATACTTTATAACTTGTATTTCAGAAGCTGCATCATCTGTAATGAATGCATTGACATGTTAATCCATCTTTTTAATTTTCCCCCTCACGTAGACTTTAGCAATCCATGCATATATGTCATCCATTTTATTACAGGATGAAAATTCCCATGTAATAGGAACCCAAATCTCTTGCTCGCCAAAAACAAGAAGCGTGTACAATTGTTACTGAGAAAAAATTGTACACGAAATTATTGTTAGCATGAGAATGCCTTAGAAAAACATATCCAAATATCAATTATGTATGGAAATGAGACAAAAATGTCCTTATCCCATATTTTTTAGTTGAGAATATGAAATCCATTGCAGTGATGGAGTTTTGGAAATGACGAACCATCATTTCAAGCATCCACATTGTTTGAAGGCCCATAATGAAAGGCATGTCCGTCCCACATGAATTCTGATAATAATAAAAATATATCCCTTTCTGAGACATACCAAAACTTGATACTAGTGCTGTTATGTTGGTGCTTTTGGGATCTAATGCTTTTAGCCCTCCTCCATGTGCTCAACATGTCTTGCCTAGTTAAACACTCATCTCTATTGTTGAAAATCCTCTCAAACTTCGGATCCATGTAGTGCCTTTCAATATTGGTGTCAACAAATATACTGGAAAGCAAAAGAGATTCAATCTATTGCTTACAGACAATTGATAAATTCAGAGAAAAACCACTTCTTGGATTCAAGCATGTGTCCTTTACACCATGGTCAAACTCACCATTCTTATAAACATGATACATATCATTGTCTATGACATGTGCCACATCTTCTATACCAAACATAAACCTCACATTGAAATGGCATTGACATCCATGTTTTTTTCTGAAACCTCCTAATTCTTTCACTAGTAGCTGGTTTTTTCCTATTGTCATCAGGGCCATAAGTACACCGGTAGCTGAAACAAAAGGAAATACATAATGATATCAGGTACAAAATGTTAAAAAGGTGGCACTAACATATGTGAACACTATTATTAAGGATTGTGAAATGTAAATTTAATATAAACAAACCTTTAATGCATAATGGTAGCTTGTGGTGGTGTGCCTTCCTCCGTAAGAGGGTATGTCCTTTTCTGCTTGCATATGAATGTCGTCTCGGAGCTATCAAGAAAGCCTTCCCTTGTAATAAAGGCATCAAGATGTGCTATAGGTATTTCTGCACAAAGATCCTTGGGACCATTATTTTCCCCAATCAGTGTCCATTTAAGATCATCTTGAGAAAAATGTTGTTTCCCATTTCCCACGTCGTGAACATCTAGGGAAAGAAATTGTTCGTACTTTGTCATTTGTGGCATCCTACACAAAATAATGTAAAAAACTTCATATAATTGGTAATCATGGTATAAAACATATCATTATATGACATGGTATTTAACATATCATTATATCAAATGATATACATAATATGTTATTTTTGTAAACATAAGGTTCTGTAATATGACACAAGTCATAAAAATTATCTAAACACATATTATGTGGTATACACAGGTTGTCGTTTATGTAGTAAGTTATAATAGAGTTTCTTTATACTTAATAAACTGTGTATGACTCTATGAATTTGGTATTTGAATTAAGTGATTATGAAATGGCTAATGAATCACTTTTAGGTATCTTGTAAAATGAATATGTAAGTTCCATGTGGTGACGAAAGGGTTTGGAAAAGTAGAAAATTTTGTGCATATGGAGCTATGTAATGGTTTGAAACTAAGAAGTATGATCATATAATCTTACTAGTTTAGTGCATGATGATTGATGACATTTATAAAATTTGTTAAGGAATGCAACTAATATTGCGGTATGTCAAGACTTGAAGGTATGGTTTTAAAATAAGGAGTGAGATTAAAAGGCACTCTTTCCGGGAATGAGACAACTCAACACAATGTTATGAGTTTGAGTACAATGTATTGGATAAAGGATGAATGTTTACAAACCCTTACAAGTGTTCTAGGAGTAATCAAAATTTTGTATCTCCCTATTCTTGTAAAATAACATACATGCAAGAGCTTGGGGTTGGGAATATCTACTAAATCTGAGTACATTCTATTTCAGTGACAAGAGAAATTGAGATAAGAGACTGTAACAACCTTAAAAGATTAAAATAATATGGTGGGAAGAAGATTTTAATGTATTTTCAATTGTCTATAAGTTTGAGGACCGTGAATATCCAAAACTTAGACTTAAAAGTTGAATCTTGTAGAAACAAGCTGACTGTACATAGCTAATAATCTCAGAAGAATTTTAGTGAAGGTGATAAGCTATCTTCCACTTAATGGACTCTGTGGAACCATGATAGTTGGGTGAAGATTAAATAAATAATCGAGTGTCAATTGAAAGTGACTAAGTGTTGATATTGTACATGTATGTATAACGTGTAGGGTGTGAGACTAAGATAATCTTTAGAAAACAACACAAATGAGAGATAAGAGAAAATAGTTGTTAAGTGGCAAAACATGAAAAGTGAAGAGTGAATAAATGGAACCAGGAAAGGATATCAAGAAGTTCTAAGGGAATCTCAGAGCAAGGAAGAGAATGGAAACTCAGAGCGACTATCCTGTTATAGTTTGGGCAGTGGTATGAAGATTAAGCTAGTTTATTTTGTTAAATGATCATGATGTGATGGCTATGAGAATGATAAAAGTGAAAGGATTAGGAAAAGTTCAATTAGATGAAAAGATAACCAATGTGGTGAGAAAAATCCTAAAGAGGAGGAACTCAAAGTTGAAGAGCTACTTGTGTAAGAATGAACAAGAACCTAGAAGGTCAAGATTTAGGAAAATTGGAAGCTTGAATAAATAAAAAGTATAAGGACTTGATAAAGTCTTGAACATGTTGTACATAAGGGATTTAATGTGTAACAGAGGTTAAAGGTAGTGAAAATGAAAAAATCTTGTGTATCCCTTGAAATCCTAAAGCGTTATAGGTAACCTAATAAGCAACAAGTTGGAAAAATAGTAAGAAAGGAGATTTGAGGTGAAAGGACCTTATGAGGAGTGTCAAAAAGTTTGAATTAGTGGATGTAAGGTGTACTTAAGGTGGGAATAGTGTATCAAGATTGAAGACTTAATAATGACTTCTAAACCCTAGGTAAGCCTAAAGGAGCCTTAGGAAACAAGGAAAAAGGTGTTAGGAGGAATGGAGCAAGAGAAAATGCCAGAAAATATGTATAAAGTATAACAAGGGTAATGGGTATGTGAAACTTATTTTACATTTACATAAAAGTTGATTATTTTCTCTGTACATAGTGATTTGACCATAACTAGAGGCAATTGGGAGAAATTGGCAAAAATGGTAAAGGGAGTATAAAAGAAAATGGGTGTAGAGTTACTTGATGAAAATTTATAGGATGATTGTTAGGTTTAATTTGTCCTCAAAGAGTTTACCAGTGAGACTAGATTTAGAGAAATTCATATTTTATGCTCAAAAATGTAAATTTGAAGGGCTAGAAGGAAGTAAGAAGGCATAGAGTGACTTTGAGAGAATAAAAAATACTGAGACTTATTCAAGCTTGCAAACATTATTAATACGTGGTATACATAGGTTGTCATGTTTGCATTAGGTTGGTTGATTAAGGATGGTGATGGGATTTAGGTTGGGATTGTTTGATTAAGGATGGTTGATTATGACGATGTTTGATTGATCAAAAATTTAAGGTGATACATGATGGTTAAGGGTGTTCATGAGCAAGCAAACAACATGCAATACACACTCTAACTAGTCAAGTGGGATTGTAATCTAGCTATTAACCACTTTCAATACCACACATTGAGGGTGCACCTCTTGGCTCACCACCTATGTACCAATGTGGGGTTAACTAGCAAGTGATCTTGGGGAGTGTAATCTCCTTGCACAATAGCTTGATATGCGGCCAAAAGGTTGCATAGAATAGGATATACGATCTCACTAGGGGAGTACCTGATATACCTTATGGTACATGAGGTCTAAGTTTGTGTTACAAGGATGTTGTTTGAGGCCTACTGTAGTGGCCACCTCTTCTTACCATAGTTTATTTGCTGACTCATTACATCTATTGATGATGGACATGGACTTTAACATCATTTGATTAATATATATGTTATATTATGGTTCGTTTGATGACACTTGTGTGATTTGGGTGCATAGCGCCAAGCTAGGATTGTGGTGGATTTCTTAGCTCTTGCATGTTATGATTATGTATATCAACATACTATGTTATAAGTTGACTTCATTTCACATGTGATGGACGTACTTATGGTTTCGTCATATACTTGGTTATCATTGGAATTGTAATGGCTAATTGGATGTCGCCATGTGTTACTTAGATGGTTAGTATATTTTGGATTAGTATGGATGCATATGATTAGTGTTAGTCATTTCACATTGACATTGTTTGGTATAGTTAGCATGATTTGTTTGCATATGATTATTGATAATTGTTTAATTGTTATATTTTATTAGGCATGTATGTTTAATTTTTGCATTGAGTGTGTAGATTACAGGGCATAGGAGAAAGTGAGTTTCAGAGTTAAACTTCAGGATTGCACAAGAGACTGATTGGGCCGATTTCTACCCATGTTTAATTGTGTGAATCCTTTTTGTTGTTGCATGTTGTATTTGAGCACCATGGGTGATCCCTAATTGTAAATTTAATTATTTTGTAATTTATTTAGTTGGTATTGAGTCTATGTTTAGGGACCTAGTGGCTTCCCTACTTGTGCTAATTGTGTTTAATGTTGATTAAGTGTGTTGTTTGAGGCATGAGGGCACCTAAGTGCCCCTTGGGTGGGCTCCACCACCTCAACTCTTGTGCCATTTAGCCCAAAATCGGATTTGGGCTAAAAGTGGCAATTTTGGTGATCACTTTTCATTTTAGGAGCTTCCCTATCATGAAAAAAGGACCCCTTGGACCCAACCTATGGGCAGGGGGTATTTTTTTTAAGGAAAAATGGGAGTTTCCCTCCCATTTGACCCCTTACACATCACTTTCTTGTAAGTGAGTTGGTTTTTATTTTTATTAAAAGTTGAAGAGTTTTTGGTTTTAATCACATTTTGGGTAATTTGGAGTCTACCTCCAAAAAGGGGGTTGTTTTATTCTTGTTTTTATTTTTGGGATATTTGTGTGAGGAGATGAGAAGGATGACATATGTCACCCTCTCATTCAATGGAATTGTTTATTGGGTTTATTTTAATATTCCCTCATGGAGAGGGGTTGGGAATTCTTTGGTCATTCTTGTATTTTAGTGTTGGGATATTTTTGGGTGTGCTTGTGGATCTGGGAGTTTTGGATTGTGGATTACATAGATATTTTAGAGAGCTTGTTTGAGGTAGGCCTCCTTTTTCTTATACTATGTTTTTGCTTATGGACAATAACTTATGTTTATGAAATAAAAATGGTGTTTTGTTTGTGTTGTTGTTATATGTGAATTATGTGTTTGCTGTGAATCTTTCTGATTGTCTTTTTTTTCCATCCATCATTGTTGTGATGGATTTTGGAGTGTTGGGGAAGAGGGAGGAATATCCTTCTCACCACATGGATTGATGGGAAAGCCATGATGGTTTTCTTTATTCC